>OY294054.1:16135675-16735675 GCA_958510825.1 Brachypterus glaber | reverse complement strand
GGCTCTAAAATAAAAAGAAACCATTTCGGTTTTTTTTTATTTTATATTAAATAACTAACATTCCAGAATATCGTAAGAACAGGCAAAAAAATAACACTTCTTCTCCACAGCTTTGTATGCGAGACTGATAGCGATGTGACCGACACAGGTGGGAAGAGCACCGCGTAGTACCAACTCCCTAGTTTAGTTGAAATTGAAACATAAAAGCTTTATTATTAATTCTGTGACTTGGTTCTAAAAGGGCCAATGTCAGTTTGTCAATAGTAGCGTTTTCAAAATATTACATCAGAGTTGACGTGAAAACGTTGCTATTGACAAATCGACATTGGTCCTTTTAGAACCAAGCCACAGAATTATTAGATTCCTTTTTTACGTTTGCTCTTTACAAACAATTGTGACCTAAAATAAATTATTTTAAATAAATCTCGCATTTTTTAGGATCAATAAATTTAAAGGAGATTTAGCGTCCATTAAGTGTTTTATAAAGGACAAGGGGCATAAGTAGAAAATAAAGGACTGTCCTTTGAAATAAAGGACGGTTGGCAACCCTAGTTATGGGACCCAGATCCGTATTTAAAATATAATAATTTTAAAATTTTTACTTTTTTGAAAAGAAATGCGTTTAAAATATCAAGTGTCAGATATCGGTGCTGCCATAGCTATCAAATTTTGATGTCATAAAACGTAAAGCGTGATTCTACGGACAATTGGTAGCAGTAACGTTGCTACCAGAATTGCAGGTACTTTTTTCTGCGTGTTTGTTTTTTTTGTTAATTGCCTTTATTTCAATCAGTACAGTTTACATAATAAATATTTTTAACGTAAAACTTTATTGAAACCAAAAATACCTTTACGATTTTAACATTTATAGCTCCATTTACTTTATAGGTACTTTTTAAATAGAATTTAAGTAGAAACTTAAAATTACGTAAGAAAAACACAAATAAATGTTTAAAAGTTAATTACTGTAATTTAGATTATTCTTGAAAATAATAATAATACAGTTATCCTGAATGAAACCCTATTGACAGCATATTGACGTCACTGCTACCAAAATCCGCACCTGTTTTTAATATTAAAGTTAAAAGTATTAAGACTTATTGTTTTCGTTTGGACTTTCGTCTGGTATACTGTAGTGTTTTATGCTTAGATAAGATAAAGCAAGAACCTCGACGTTGCGCGTAAACACAAGTCTTGCCAGACCCAACGAAAATTTGAAATTACGCCTCTAGAGGGTCCCTAAAAACTATGATATTCTTAGAGCCGATTGCGTGTAAATGCTAGCGAGGTTAAACCTAGGATCAGTGGTCCTTGAACCGATAGTCCTATACCTGTTTTTTGGATTTCAATATACATATAGACTTTCCGATGAGTCAGCTGTACTTGTTAAGACTTGCAGTGTGTCTTTTGCCATACTCTTCGTATTCATACGAAACCCAGCCGAGAACTTTGAGTAAGAATCATATCGACTAAAGGATACCGGTTTAAACCCTCGACGCACCACTTTTTTTCGGAAAAGTGTTAAATTCTTTATCCAATACATACAGATAATGAGACAATTACCAGCTTTATTTCAAATAGATAAACTCAATAATAACCCCCGCGTGGCTTTTACTTTATTGAGTGGATAATTATTTATTTTACCCACTCAACTGTCACTTGTCAAATTATTTTCTTGTAAATGTCATTAACATTTTTAATAAAAATATGAATTCCTAAGCTATTTATTGGATAAAACCTTGTATGGCACTCATGGGTAAACCGATATTTCCCTCTCGAAAATTAACCTGCTTGGCTGACGCCTCGCAGGTTAGCTTTCTCGGCTGACGCCTCGCAAGTTAACTTTCTCATGGGCAATATCTTACTTTACCCACTAGTACCATAAATAACTATTACCAATTCGGCAAAATATAAGTCGCCGAGTTAACTCGGGTAAGCGGAAAAGTGCCCAACCTACTGTCAACGAGTCAACTCGGGTGAGTGCGTTAAGGGGTTAAAGTTTTGGGCTAAATGAGAATAAGGGAACGTTCAAGTATTACGTAACGCAAATTTGGATCATTTGGACTAAAAAAACCCACTCGCCAGTTTAAAAACAGAGAGAGGCAGGCCCTAAAAAGGAAAAAATAAATTAATAAACAAGCCCAGATGCCAAAAAAACCCGACTAAGAAAAAATGCCGGATGAAGAAAATAAAAAATCCGAAACCATAATAAGAATCTATAGATTTCTCAGATTTTTTGTTAAATTCCTATTGTCGAAACATGGCATCTTATATAGCCTCGCGTGGTCAATAAGAATCCTTTGACGCCTCGATCAATAAAGTCGGCCCAGTAGTTTAGGCTCCAGAGGAATACAAGCAAACATGCATACATACAAACAAGTTAAAAACAACCCTCCTTCCGCGTCGCGGTAGTCGGGTAAAAATAGTAGTTTATGATACAAGGACGAAAAGTACTGTTTTCAGGGTGAATACGGAGATTGCCATCCGAGCTCGGAGAGCGAGGTTGGCAACCCTAAACAGTTTTCGTCCGTGTATCATACACTATTTTTAATTCGATTGTAATATATTAATAAATACATTTGTATTTTTGACAACAAATTTGAGGTTAGAATTTAAATGTCAACAGTTTTAACATCGATCAACCAATCAACGTCGACTATTTTACTTTTGCGGCCTAGGCCGAAAAATTAAACTTTTCGTACTGGTTTATTTTTTATACAAAAAGTGGCGCTTTTAGATACAATCTAATAAAATAATATTTTTTTACTTTCGTTTTTGTTAAGTTTTTAAAAAATTTAAAAAATGTTGCATCTTTTATGTGCCAAGGCGTGTGTCTTTGCTGGACAATTTGCGAAGGTAGTACGAGGCAAACATTGCAAAAAACATTAATGTTAAAAAGAAACAGTGTACTATAAAATGCCAAACATTACTCATCCTTATTGTTTATTTTTTGTGTAAGTAATACAAATTAATTTTAATACAGTAAATGGACCCCCACGGGGCTCAGAAGTGTGACACAAGAAATGAAGCCAAGAAAGGTTTGTGTTAAACCCAACGAACATAAAAATCTAAAAAAATGAAAAAAAATATAAAACCCTATTGTTTTTATTATTTCGTACTTACAGACATAACATATTTTTTACGCCGCCTAATTTTAAATGAACACGTGAAAAACCACTGCTTAATTAAGTAGAATAGTATGAGGTTAAACAAACTTGTATCCAGGCGTAAAATCTATGCCGTGTCTGTACTTAAGTGTTAAGTACCTAAGCTTCATGTCTGAGTATGTAACCCATCATTTGCTTACGCGTTTCCCCAGTTTTCTCCAATACGCTCTTGTTTGTAACTCTATCTGGCCATTTTATCTTTGACATTCTCCTATAGCACCGCATTTCTATCCTATCTTTTTAATTTTTCTAGATACCTATGCTTTTCACCCATTGGCTAAGTATATTATGAAAACTTTAATAAAATAAAAAGTTGAGAAATTTAAAATCTAAATTTAAATTTTTTTGGCTGTAATAAATTTTGTCTAGCTTACGTCTATTAAAATTTATTTATATTGAAGTATTCCGGTTTCAAAATTAAATTAATCGAAATTATGCCTAAATAAATGATTCACAAACCAGCCGAATGAGCGAGAATACTTTCTTATAAAAAAAAGTGATGTCCAATTTCTAATATTTAGGGGGGTGGGGGGAGTTCTATTGTAAATAATAAGAAAATTATGTCTAGAAACAATTTTTTACATTTTTGGGGAGGGCGCTCGAAAAAAATAATAACTAAACATGGCTCACAGGACTTACAGAAAGCCTATGGCATGACCCATTTATGGGTTATTGGACAGTGAACGTGTTAATACAGAACAACTAGAAAATAGTACATAAACAAAAAAATATGTAAAACAGAAGCATACTTGTTAAATTTTATTTTCTTTTGTTGAGTAATTTGTAATTTTTGTTTGCTTGATACTTTTCTAGAACAGGATTCTTCGATAATCCGGCCAAATGCTTGATTATCGGAGAATTCCGTTTACCGAAAGTCCGGATTATCGAGGTTGCACTGTAATGAATTAAAAAAAAAACAATAAATCAAATATGAAGGGTCCAGTGGAAAAGCGATGAGGTTCCATTTTTTTTCGAAACGACATTTTAGCGGCGTCTGTTAGCTTGTAACATGAAGTATCAACATTCAAAACCTTACAGGGTACAAACAATGAGATTCCACTAAAAACTGCAGTTGAAAATTTGAATTTGAATTTTTACATCTTTGAAATGAATGCCTGGAGTCAACATGGGGTTCCTCCAACGAACGGACAACTCTTCTTTCTAAAATACGCATACCGTTAATATAAAGTATCGCCAACATCTCGGTTTGTTTTTTTTTTTTATTTATTTTAAATATATACATATAATTGTTGTAAAAATTAGGTATATTCAGGCCTGAACAATAACAATTACCAGTAACTGTTATTGTTGTCTCTGTTAGAACAAAGCTGTGCTAGTAAGACAGACAAATGTATATGTTGGCTACGTTTTTGTTAGTTTTTACAAATGAAATGCCTATTCTAGAGAGAAGAGTTATTGTTTGTTGGGTTCCTCAAAAAGAACTCTAAATGTCATTAAAATTATTGGTTCGACAATCAAAATAAAAACTATTTCACCAGTAGTTGCGAAACTTTAAATGTCGTTTTTCTCAACTTTTTAAAAAATGGAACCTCCTCGTTTTTCCACTGGACCCTTCATATTTGATTTGGAAAAAGTTATAGACCATTAACTATGTTTGCTGCTGTAATAAGTAATAAATGTAAGTGTTGAATAAATGGATTGTTCATTTAAATAAACGCTACTTAAAGATAAATAAATACTGTTCAAAGATAGAATAACAATATTCCTAGTTCATGTTTTTCCAAGTTCAAATTAAAATCAAACGCTTTATACATATCGACGTGATCAATGCAAAACGATGTACAGTAGTGTCGCGATAATTCGAATCTTCGATAATCCGAACAATGAAATTCGGACTACAAAATACATGTACACTGATAGAAATGTTGTTGTAATATAGGCGCCAACCATATTTTGTAATATGCCATAGCATAAATATGTAGCGCACTAGTACTTTAGAAAACTCGCCGCAAGCGGCTTGTACTCGTGCGCTAAAAATGTTATGAAACTAGTACTTTAATATACTATTTGAATTTTCGTTGCAAAAAAACGTTGCAAACTTCAGCTTCATAAATTATCATTATTTTTTCCTCGGACCCGTCGATATCAACTTTGTACACTTGATTTAATTGTAACAAATCTGATAATAATTAGGTATTACACCAAGTTTCAATTACTATATGTGATCTTAATTTTTTTTATGACACCGTTAAAAACAAACTGAAAATGGTACGGTTCCACCGCGAAAATGTGCCGATTAGTTTGACATTTTCATTATTATACTATTCACAGCGCCTGCTCTAAAATAGTATTATACGGTAGTTTTGAATTTTTCAAATTTTATTTCATTTTAATTTTTTTCTTCGTTTTTCGCAAAAAGAAAATAAGAACAAAAAATTCAACCATTTTTTTATTTTTTTTTTTATTTTTTTTTTTTTTTAAATATTCTTCTGTCAAAAATTATTGCTTAGGGTACGTTCAAGCATTACGTAACGCACTTTTTTCACAACTTACCCCCTTTTTCCTATAGCATTAACATTGACGTTACGCTGATGCTGACCCCCTCCCCCAGGTGCGTTACGTAATACTTGAACGAACCTCTACAGCAAGAGTTTACAAATTTCATTTCGTATTTTTTGCATTTTCCGAGGCATTTTCTAAACAATATTTTGAGCTGATTGCAAACCTGTTTTAAAAATAACCACCACGAAAGATAAGATAATAAAGTGACGCGCTGGAGTCTTCCCCATACAGGGTGATTTATTGCCTGCTTACAAACTTTGGCAAATTAGATTTAATTTCGCTATTTAAAAAACGCTATAACTTCTGAAGGAAGAGAAATAGGACCTACGTTTATATGAACATTTATTCGTGAAATTAAATTTCGTTGTCAAAGTTTGTAAACGGGCTAATAAATCACCCTGTATATACTCTGAGCCGATTTAATTTGTATTTTTTTGCATATATTTCAATTTTTTTAAAGTGTAAAACCATATTTTGACGGCAACAGTTTTTTTTACTAAACCAACGCTTCTCCAACGCTGTATTTGTATAGGGGAAAGCAAAATATAATATTTAAATTATCTCATTAAGTGATTAACCCGGACTTAACCTTATTATTCAACTAAGCAGATCGATTTTAACCTCAGCATGACTTAAGGTGCAAAATCTGATTTTTAATTAAATGATTATAACCTTATTAGGGCTTCCATTAATATCTATTTTTCAAAGGCATTTTGATTGAAGCCTTAAAATTGGCCAGACAATAAAAAAAAACACTGCAGCCAACAAAACAGGACTCTCACTAAATTTGAAGGTGCTTTTGTTCTTCGAAGAACCGAACATTTCTGAACCAGTTATTTTAATCCCCTTTAGAGGCGATTTTACAAAAAATAAAATAAATCGTTCTGACCAGGGCTGTGGAGAGGGAGGGGGTCAGGGGGATTGCCCCCGGATGTTCTCGCGACGGCCCTGGCTCTTACGCTACATTTTTTTTTAATTATCTTCTCGCAGTTTCAAGAATTTTTCTGGTGAAGTTTTTACTTAATTGAATTTTATTCGGATATTTTTAAGTTTAAGTGGCGCCCCTGTAACTTTTTTGTATTTAACGGATTTTTTTTTTTCAAATTTGGTTTGGATCTTGAATTTTTATAAGTTTTTCTTTATTTTAATTTTCAGCGTTATGTAAATAATATTTATTGCCGGGAAGACCCACCGAAGCCACTCCAAAACCCCTTAAAATCATTTTAAAAATTTTAAAATTAGTAACCCCTAACAATTTAAATTTTTTATTATCAAAATCAGCTTGAGCGATCCCATAAACTCCAATTTTCAAAAAAAAACATGCCTGACTCCCGAATCGGTTTTCCATATTTTTTCTATTTCATTTTCTTGGGATTTTCCGACCACATACAATCTGCTTCAGAAAAAGGAATCAAAATTACAACAGGCGACTTTTTTGAGATTTTTAAAGATTTTTTAATAGATTTTAAAATGAAAATTTCCTGTAGTTTTTGTTATGCAAAATCTTTCCTAGGTCGGAAATCGAGAAAGGCCAAGTAAACATTAGCTTCGACTAAATAGGGATAATAAACAACAAAGAATGTTTTCCTTCGCTCAAGGGTGAAGTGAAACCCTTAAAAGAAAAAGGAAAATAGGTAAAGAAAGAAATATTTGACCTATATATAAAGAAAAACAGCTTTTATGGGAAGTAATTTGAAAAATCGATCGTTAAGAAAAATATTGTTATTTACAAGGGGGGTAATTTCTGGGACAATCCTTGTACACTTGTTTGACATTCATGGGCGAGATAGTCCATGATTTCATAGAAAAAAAAAAGAATTGTTAAAACATAGTTGAACTTGGTTGTCGTTAATGTAATATACCTGCCAAATTTTATTTTCCTGGGTTATATAGTTCTGAGAAAAACGGGTGTGACAGAAGGAGGGATGGACAACCAAGCGATTCTATTAGGGCTTGTATAAGGGCTTCGTTCTTTATTTTTAAGGCACGGAACCCTAAAAATTGATGAAACTTTTTTTTAGATCTTTTTTGTCTTTTTGTCGAAAATGGCCATACAATAGCGTGATGTATGATGAAGCTAAAGTTTGCAACGTTTTTTTCCATCGAAAATTCAAATAGTATATTAAAGCACTTATTCCATAACACGTTTTTAGCGCACTAGCACTTTAGAAAACTCACCGCAATCGGCTTTTTGTCTAAACTTGTACTCGTGCGCTAAAAACGTATGTTATAAAACCGTACTTTAATATATATTTGAATATAATATACTATTTGAGTTTTCGTTGCAAAAAAACGTTGCAAACTTCAGTTTCATGATGTATGGCTGGCTCCCAAGTCAAAAAGACGTATTTTGAGATACGTAAGGGACTATCCACAAAATATGTTACTCGTTATCTCAACTTTATTAAAATCGATTCAGAAATGAAGTCGAGAAGAAACAGGGTAGTTTTCTAACGTAACTTCTACTACTACTACTTCTACTACTACTATTAAGGGGTAGCAAGGTTAGAAACTTCTCCTGTCATTTTTAGACCATTATTTTTTATTTAATTTTAAGATAAAAAAAAAAGAGTGCCATATTTTATGCCCCCGAGTACTTACGTATCGCAATATGACTCATTTATGTTACATCAGTTCATTTGGCATTCGACACAAATGCTTGTCATATCATTTTACGCCGTTGTAGATTAGTCTGGCAGTACCTATATTGATAAAATTAATTTATATTTAATTTTCTGTTTGTTATAGCATCAAGGATGGATAAAGCAGATCAAAAAAAGAACTCCAAACGTCATGGTGAGAATTTTTTTTTTACTAATAGTCTAAAAAAACATTATTGACCTATACTATGCAGTGATATTGTTTTCCTTAGCCTAGGTCAATTTTTGTAATTATTCTTGTAAGGTAATTACTATACCGGGTGTTAACAAAATTAGGATACAGTACAATAGTTATGCCATTTTTTTATTCGTAGAGTTTGTAGCAAGCAATTTTATTTTTAACGCACTTAATATACGAGTTTAACAGCAGCCATATTTTAAAGGTCACAAAAAATTTACGATGTGACACTACTGGCAGGCGGAATTCTATCAATAGCCGAAATTGTATTGTTTGACACACGGTTCTAAAGCTATCGAAAGAATGCGGCCACGTTCACGTTGAATTCGCTTTAATCAAAGCGTCTTTTGCTCTTACCTCCCCCTTTTGTCGTAGGTTTCTTACCGTGTGTCAGACTATATATTATATATGACTGGTACTCTACCGCTAAAATTCTATCGCGCAGAGTACCGTCAAGTGGGGTGACTTAGGACGGTGTGGGTGACTTCGGACATTTTTTCGCAAAACCCTCTAAACCAAAGCACGTATGCACAAGTTATGGGGTTTTGTGCACAAGTTGTGGAGTTTAATTCTACAACTTCTGCACATAACCCCAAAACTTGTGCAAACGTGCTTTGGTTCAGAGGGTTTTGCGTAAAAGTGTCACTTGACGGTACCAGTCATCGTCAGGTTACAGTTACAGTTACAAAGTTGTATGTGTAATGTACAGTGCATTTCACATAAAACTTTGAAAATCTAACCTGACGATATGTAGAATTGGGGCGAATAGTAGATTTCTTTAGTAGACGGAGTCCGCCCGCCAGTAGTGTCATCTCGTAAAACTTTTGCGAACTTTTAAAAATGGCCGCCGTTGAACTCAGTCAAATAGTGTTAACACTTGTACTTTAATTTGGTTGACATCCAGTATAAGTCAGTTGCGGTAACATTGCCGACACGAAAAAAGCAATTGCTTGTGCCCAAATTGGGTAAAAAAGTACCGTCAACCGTTTATATATCGAACGTTTTTTTTTTACATTTTTGTACGTAATTTTTTAACCAATATCCTAAGATTAAGGGTGTTCCCTTTTAACAGGTCCACCCGGTACAATAAAAATGACATTTAAATAATAAATGTTTGTTTGTTAAAGGTGCAAACGACAACCACGGCAATAGAATCAGCGTGAACTCGAGTAGCGGCGTCCTGATGGTGGGGCCAAACTTTCGGGTCGGCAAAAAGATCGGCTGCGGCAATTTCGGCGAATTGAGGTTAGGCAAAAATCTGTACAACAATGAACACGTAGCTATTAAAATGGAACCGATGAAATCGAAAGCACCGCAACTACATCTAGAATATCGATTTTATAAGCTACTTGGTAGTCACGGTAAGTGTTAATAAAGAATTAGGGATTAAGAATAGAAGAATATTGAATAGGGACGTTGTTAAACCTAGTCGTCTTTTCGACTTTCAAGTACTTTAGCCTGTATTGATATGAAGCGGAAGTTTGCAACGTTTTTTTGGATCGAAAATTCAAATAGTTTATTAAAGCACTTATTCCATGACACGTTTTTGGCTCACTAGTACTTTAGAAAACTCACCGCAAGCGGCTTGTTTTCTAAACTTGTACTCGGGCGCTAAAAACGTATGTTACTAGTACTTTAATATACTATTTGAATTTTCGTTGCAAAAAACGTTGCAAACTTCAGCTTCATGTATTGATAGCCTCTCAGCATGTTTGAGGCTCCGTCCCACCCCTATCCAGTTCTTTCATTTCCTTAAAAATTCTACAACCTACATCTTTTATTATTTTTGAGCAGTATTTCATTCTAGGCCTGCCCACTTTTTTTCAAACTGCCAGCTCGCTAACTAGCCCTTTCCATAAGATATGCTTTTCCACAATTGCTTTTCCAAAGTCCAAACGGGTATGGAAATCAATCACATATGCCTCATGGACGTGTGGGGTAAACGTACCATGAATCACATGTGATTCAAGAGACTGTTAACGTGTTAATACTGAGAAAAGTAACCGCTAGAATTGAGGTTTGGACTTTTTTCAGTACTAGTTTGACGTCAACAGTGATCGGTATCGCGTTGCCATTTCCTGTACCAAAGATTTATATCTTAATCTTAACAGCGGCCATATTTAAAAGTTCACAAAAATTTTACAATCTACTATCGAATTCTAAACCGCATGAAGTCCGGCTGTCAGTAGTGTCATCTCGAAAAATTTTTGTGAACTTTTGAATATGGCCTCCCCTAATCTCGAATATTTCGAATAAATATGTAAATGTAATGTAGTGGGAGATACCCATGAATTGGACACTTTTTTTTAAACGGCTGCCAAAATTTAATTTTTAATTTTTTATACGTAATTTTATTTTAGTTATCATATTTGGAAACAAAAGAACACACAGTTCAATTGTTAAACCTGAATAATATTAATTTTTACCAAAACATTAAAAGAAAAAACTTGAATTGTCCCATTCAAGAACACGGTGTTATTGAATGGGACAAGAATAAAAATTGCTGTTAAAGCCTTTAATAGCAATTTTGAATTTTTTATTATTTTTCTTTAAAAATGTTAATTGTGGGCAAATACAGGGTAATTCGCAATAGGGTTTTAAGGGATAATTGTACATTAAAAAAAATAATATCAAAAATTAATTCTAAAGAAACCATAACTGTTTAGGCGCCCAAAATGCCATTTTTGTTTATTATCGCAAGCTCTTTGAGCTACAGACGATATTTTATCTGAACATCATCGTCATCTACGCAATTTAATTTGCAGTAACCTTCATCAGAAATCCCCAAACTTTTGAACCCTACTTTTGAAACACCCTGTATTTCAAATTTGGATTAGACGTTTACAATAATCTTAGTTACAGAGGGTATCCCAGATGTATATTATTTTGGACCTTGTGGTAAATACAATGCCTTAGTTATGGAGTTATTAGGCCCCAGTTTAGAAGATCTCTTCGATATGTGTGATCGAAAATTTACACTTAAGACTGTTCTTCTGATCGCAATTCAATTGGTAAGTGCATGTTTTTTTTACATTCGTAAAAAACTTCGGACGGTGTGTGTGACTTCGGGCACTTTTTCGCAAAACTCTCCAAACGAAAAAAGTATCCGAAGTCACCCCACTTGACGGTACACCTAAAGCATTAGGCAAGTAAAGGCATGATAAACAAAAATATCGCAAAAATTGCATAATAAGTCCAGCTTGTGGGACCACAGTGGTTCAACCACTTTTTACTTTCGAGCGAAGAGAGGAGACAAAAGATATGTTATCGCGAAAAAAAGTTCTCCAGATTTTGAGTTACCGAAAAACCCACTTTTGCTATTGCGTCCGAGCTGGTGAACATTTTCTCCCAGCTGAGTTTTACGTATGTTTTAAAGTATAGCTAGTTTCAAACTGAGAGGTTCTAGAACTTTTTACTTTGGGTGCTAGAAGCTAAAACAAGTGCGGAAAACGGGTAACCTAAAAGCTTATTTTTAACTTACAGACTCGGTTTTTTTTCCTACAAACGTCTTTGCATATTTTTTAAAATATTAATTCGCGCTGTTTTCGAATCTACAAACGCCACATTTTCGTGATATCTCGAAAAAAATTCCTTTTGATTTTTTTTTGAGATTTGGAAAACGCGATTTTTTATGTACATTTTTTTAAACCAGTGTACTTTTTGTGGCTCTTTGATTTAAATCTAAATCTAAAAACAGATAACATTTTAATCTTAGCATGTGCTTTAGCGTAATTTTTTAATTTTATTTTGCTTAAAATTAACAAAGTAGAATTACTTTTAATTCAAAATCATAAATAAGTTATTTTATTTTTTTGCTGATATGAACAAAGATATGAGAATACCTGCCAGGTACTACCTGGCACTATCTTTTTTAATATTTTATCAGTTAAAATAGCTTCATTTACAAAATTATTTAATTTTGTTTTGTTAATTCGCAGTTATTGTATTTTTTTGTTGAACATTTCCATTTTATTGATAGTAACACCGACCCACAAAAAAAAAGTTGTTTGTGCTGGGGTTAGTTCTTATGTATTTTTGGATGCTGAACACGAATCTGTCATAAAAAAAGGCATTTCATGGGCTCATTTTTTTGCTACACTGAAACAATATGAGAATTTTACCATTTTAGACAGTTTTTTAAGTGTAGCAAAAAAATGAGCCCATGAGTTGCCTTTTTTATGGCAGATTTGTCTTCAGTATCCCAAAATACATAAGAATAGGTTGGTCTCAACCCCAGCACAGACAACTATTTTTTGTGGGCCTGTGTTATTTAATTTTATTTAATTTAAACCAAGGGGTGAATCACTATGGTAAGTCCGTGTACGTAGCGTTTAAAAATCTTTAAAAAAATCTTGACAAAAATCTAGGTAATTTTTCACATCGATTCTAAGATTTTTCAGAAATTTGAAAAAAGCTCAATAAACTTGGATTTTTAAGGTCGAAAATCTCGGAAGTCATACAAAAATTTCAGAAGTCTGTTTACAAATATTATTTATTGGTTCACCCCTCGATTTAAACCCAAAAGTACACTGAAAAAAATCTGGTTAGGGCAAACAGATCAGTGGTTAGATACGGAACAACTGTTTTCCGGTTGCTGCAACCAGCAATCTGGTAAGGCAAACAAGTAGTAGGTGAAAGTAGGGTAACGGTGGGCACCTAAGCGAAACCTGATATGATTGGAACCTTATGAATATTAAAAAAAAATATATATAAGTAGCAAAAGAAGCCTTACTTATTAGGTATCATCAAAAATTAGGTAGCTTTTACCATAATCGCAATAAAAATGTAGAAGTACAAAAGTGCATTTGCACACAATTCCCCAAGGGGCAATGGTGCGCACCTGTTGGGGAGTTATGCACAAAAGATAAAAACAGAAAATAATGCAAAAATATTTATTAAAAACAAGATATGTATACAGGTTTTAAAAAACTTAATTTTTAAAAGAAAGATTTTAGATATTTTGATCGTTTAAAGAACGTTTCCAAAACCCTTCTTTTCAAAATCTAGTTTTTGAACATTTGTATAATTATTTCGTTTTCTACTTTTTAGCCATACGTAACATGTAATTATTAGAAAGGTTTTAACTTTAAAAACTTGTTTTTTATTTAATTTTATTACTATTTAATTGAATGAAGGGAATGCGCATTATTATCCATCATGAACTTACAAATAAATCACTTTACATAACAAAAACTATTTAATTAAATTTAACAAAATTGCATGGATAAATGCACACGCCCCTCCAGCATGGATGCCAGAGATGTGTCAGAATACCTCCTAATATGAATTTTCGGTGGTGCGCTCCGTTACCCACTGCGCACCGTTACCCTACTTTCCCCTAACATTGTTATGCTAACCAGATCATTAAAATCTAAGTTTTGTTTCTTCTAACTACAACAGGTTGTGTTTTGGCCCCTTACCAGATTTCTGGTTGCCCCAGCAAGATCTTTTTTTCAGTGTAACATAATACCTATTACACAGGCATACAAAAGAAAAAAAGGTATATGTCCCCAGACATATACAAAGACAAGACAAACATTTCTATACGTTTTTGGGGTCTCTGAATCCGAATTTTGGGTTGGTTTGACTCGGTAAGGTCGCATTTCGTTGCTAAGCTCAAAAAAATGGTGTAAGTTGAAACATTTCAAAAGTCCAAACGGACCTTTTTTTGTGTACCTGTGTTTTTTTTTCTTACATTACTATTTTCTTCTTCCAAATTTAAATAATAATATCAATTGAATGAATTGTATGCTCTAAAATAAAATAAATTATTTATTTAAAATCGATTTGTAACAGTATTGATAAAAAATGTGGTTTTCTATAAATATCTGGTTTTTACAAAGAGACAAAAATAGCACAAAAGTTTCTAAAGGAGGCAGCACAAATTCATTTAGGAGGATAGCTGAAAAAAATCTGCTTTGAGAAAAAAAAATACGAAATTTTTATTAGATACTTTGTATGTTTTTAAGCAGGGACGCTATCTATAACTTCTATATTTAATTTTTCCTGAAAATTTTGAAGTTCGGTCGTTTTTTCATGATTATTGTTTTTTTGCATCACATCAGGATTATTTGTACCCTAATTGAATTAAAAAAAATAGTAAAAATCTGGTTTTATTTAATTTTTATCACGTCAAACATGATTTAACAAAAAATTAAACTTCTAAAATTTATTAATTAGCTCACGACTCTTAAAAGAAACCTGTTGTTACAAATGTGTTAATTTAGTCGTTTTCCAAATGTTGAAGCGAAAGAAAAAATACTGCTTCCAACAAAATATTTTTTGAAATAGTTTTACCCCCTTTGATCCCGTTACCCCACCCCGATTTTTACCCAAAATATTCCCAGCAGAGCAATTTGTATAAGGAACCTATGTTCCAAATTTAAAGTCTTTAGCCGTCTAGAGTAATCGTGCTTATTGAGACAGAACAGATTTTTGTTGCACATAAAACGTCGAGAAATGTTTTTTTTCTAACGCAAAACTCGCTGGGGAAAGTAAAATGGATGATTCTTAAAATCAGCACACCAAAAACCATACGAATCAATTTTCGGATCCCAGACAAAAAAGTAACGAGAATTAAAGGGAATTTCTCGTAGTTATCAATTTTTGAACGTTTTTTTGTATTGTATTTTGGTAATAACTAAAAAATAACGGATAACATTCAATTGTAAGTACAATTAAAAAAAAATAATAATTTCTTTAATTTGACATGGTGGTAATTATGCTAGCCACGTTCTATTAATTAATTAATTAATAGCTAGCACATTGTTTTTAGTTATTTACCATTAACTGATAATAAATCACATATTTTTTTTTATTTGTATATGTTAATAAATTATGGATAAAGGGGCTGTTCAAGTAATAAGTAAATTTTATCTATAAAATTAAAAACAAAATCTTATTGTTTAAAAACAAAAAAAAAATAAATCTATAATGTATTTGAGGCATTTCTGACCTATATTTTCAGCGAATTTGATTGATCAATTTTAAATAGCTACAAAAGTCTTAAACAGTTTTTTAACACTTAATTTCTTTGCTATACGGTTTTTACAAACATAAAACATCGTTTTTATTGAATAAACTTTATTCGCTAATATGGTCGTTGAAAAATAAAAATACCAGAAAAAACATTATTTCTTGAAAATTTAACTGCAGAATAGGTAATGGCCTGGCATTGTACTATACTCCTCACAGCACGTAGTGCTCAGGGCCGTAGCGAAGAAGATTTGGTGGGGGGGGGAGGTCAAAAATTACAACTTTTTTTAGGCTAAAAAGACTTTTTTCCTGTAGAAAAAAGTTAATGACTAAAAAAAAAGGTCCTCTAATCCTCTAAAGAGCTTTGTCCGTGACAGCTTTTACCCCTAACCAAAATTTTTATGACTAAAAAAAAGGTCCTCACCTTTTCGTGAAATATATTAAAAAAAATAAAGAAAAAGTCCGATAAAGTTCTAATTTGCGGAAAAAATGCTTCGATTGATATAAATATTCGACCAATTTTGAAAAAAATTCATTCATAAACAAAAACAGTTATAGCCGTTGCCAAAAATATTGAAAAAAAAAGTCCGATAAACTCAATTTTTTTAGAAAACCTTATTTTGATAGAGATATTCATGTAGTCACTGTCACATTTATAGCAGAATGTTTACATTTAAAACATATCAATGTGAGAGAGGGATGTAAATTTTATTATATTAAATACGTATTTATCTTATATAGCTCGATGCATATAACACAAATGAAACAAATTAAAGCCGGTCCAGTAAATATTTATTGCTACAAATGCCTTGTGGGTGTGGCTAAATCTTTTTTGAAATATGTTTGGATATGGTCAAACGTTAACTGGCTAGAATCAGTCCACGTGGACTGTATAAAAATACATTAGTTTAAATGAGTCTAAAATTATGCAACGTCCCGATTGGACAAACAGTTAGACACGTGCCAGATAAATAAAATAAAATACAATATACTATCCAATGTGAAGATTATACTATAGAATGCGAAGCATTACATATCTTCACGGCTTGTTATATGTTTTATTAGCGAAATAATTGGCATAACGAAGGAAAACCGTTGGTTAAAAGCACACCTGTCATTCTCATTTTAGCCATGTGTAGGGTGAATTACATCACTAATTTATTTCATACGAAACGAGTTAAAACAATTAAGTTTTGCATGTTTGAATTGGTAATTTTAGTGCCAACTCTTGCAGCGTGGGTTCTTGTTAACCGATTTGAGATTCTATGGATGTCCTAAGAAGTATTTCTTTATTATTATACTCCTCGCAGCTTCACAGAACGTTTACTTCGGACCCCGAAAATTAAAAAAAAAATCAAAATTAAAAAATGTTATAAGTTGTACCGGGTGTTTGGTTATTTTAACCTGAAACTTTCAAATATCTCGAATACTATGCAAAGACAAAAAAAAAAGACAAAAATTGTTTAATGGGGGAAACAAAATGGTATTTATTTTTTACGGATATTTACGTTTTCAACGTAATTTCTAGGTAAACTTTGTTTTTTTTTTTAAATAGAAACATATATTTTTTTACTGTCGATTACTAGTCAATTCCTTTTGTACAATGTATTTTGAGCCGCTGAATCCGAATCTGAAGTCGGGATTTGAAAGTTAGCTCCTATTTTCAACATAACCTTAAAAAACCGGTCATATCATTGCGAAAAGTATGTTTTTTAAGGTTATGTTGAAAATGGGAGCTAACTTTCAAATTCCGACCTCAGATTTGGATTCAGCGGCTCAAAATTATTTTGACACTTTATTTCTTTCCAGCTTCATAGAATTGAATATGTACATTCACGGCACTTGATCTACAGAGACGTTAAACCTGAAAACTTCCTCATAGGAAGGACTAGTACTAAAAGAGAAAAAATTATTCACATTATAGGTAAGTCGAAAATAGTTATTTTCCTTATTACTGTGAAAGTGTTTTCACGCTCTTGTGCATATTTTGATACGAAAAAATCTACTTTTCCTACGATCACCTATGAAAATGACATTTACCACACTCTTTTGTTCTTTAGAAAACGCCTTGTTGTTGTTGTATATATGTATGTAGGTTTGCCTACTTTTGTTTAGATATTTACGTTGTAAATTCTATGAATTTTACTTACCTCGTTTTATATGCCATTTTTCACCTTTCATTACAGACTTTTTTTATGCCTTTTATGTTTTTCAATCCAATTATTTCTGTTTTTCATGTCAAAAATAAAAACTATAGTTATAACCTTACAATATAACTTAATATGTTTTATTAATGTCTAGATTTTATACAATTTACTTAATTTGTGATTTAGTTACCTTACATTTTATAAAAAACATCAATATTTCCTCATGAAATGTAAAACATTGTAGAATCTCACAGTCTTATATGGTAGCATATCCATAGAAATCAAATTTAATTACTAAACTGTCAAATTTTCCTTGATTTAAAAGATGCTTGCGGTTAGGCAACCCAATAAACAGTGTTGAGCTTCCATAATAATATGTTGTATTAAATATAAAACCAAGAAAACTAAAGGTAAATAAAAAACATATTTTCTGTTGACACACATATCTAAATTTGTATGCTATTTTGTGTTTTGCTTTTCTCAAAAATTCTCGGAATAAGTAATAAAAATTAGAAAATATTAAATGAAGAATTCTTAAAGTTTAAACTTTTTATTTTTTCGGGATCGTAGGAAAAATAGTGTACATAACTCGTTGAAAAGTGTATTTCTTACACTCGTGGGATTTCCTCACTCGCCTGACGGCTCGTTCGTAAACCTTCCCACTCTCGTGAAATATGTCACTTTCTACACTAGTTATGTAATATACTGTTCCTATCTGGTCATATTAAGTACAAAGGAGATGAAAGGGTCACAATTTCATATTAATTGACTGAAAATTCGTTTATATTTTGTTGGTTATCCCTATAATTAAGGGTGGTTATTTATAATGATCCATTTATTGAAGTTTAATTAAACTAAATAACTTGGAAATTGCTTCTATTGGGGTGGCCTTAAATTTTACAGACTTTTACAATGTGGGTTAACACTGTTTTGCAGTCCATTTGATAGGCTTCAGAAAATTATCGGTTTTTCTATTAGCAACATTCTAACAAGAAAATGTAATTTCCCTGCAGATTCAGTGCTACTTGTTAAGAGAAAAATGTACACTGTTTCTGTTGCGTATCTAACACACAGATAAAATATTCAAGAGGGTTAAAATCAAGTACTTTAGTGCTTCAAACTTAGATGTATGCTTAAAATTTGAGAACTGTGTGCACAAATTACGTAAGGTATTTTTTAAGGATTTTTTTATCCCATACCTTGTAAGACATCGTAAGATATTTGAAAACCCCACAACATAAAAATCTTACGTAGTTTGTAGTCATTGAACCAAATGGACTGTGTTTTGAAATAACATGTTAACACACATGAAATGACAGTAGATTTGTTGAATATTTTACCTAATATCTTTTAAACGATTTGAATTAAAGATTACAAATTTTGTACAAGCAATTATACAGGGTGGCTCATAAGACGATTTACCATTTAAAAATTGAATAACTTTTTTGTTTGTCAATTTTTATTATTTATTTTTTTTTTACAATATAGAATACAGAAAATGTTTTTTTTTAACTATGTATGAAAAATCATGTCATTTAAATGACGTCCATTTTCCGTCTTGCAAGCACGGGCTCTTTTCACGACATTTTCCACTTAAAAAAGTACAGCGACTTATGGGCCACCCTGTACATAAACTAGTAAAGCAAATGCGAAATTGTAAGGTTTTTAGTCAAAACGTTTAAATTATATTAAGGAAAAAGTTTAAGAACTTACTGTCATCTCACAATGTGGATTATTGCATAACACTATCCATATGTATTATAAAGAATTTCATTTTCAAATATGAGATTGTCTAGTTCAGGATTTTTTTTTTCGTTAGATTTTGGTTTAGCAAAGGAATATATTGAATTGGAAACGAACAAACATATTCCTTATAGAGAACACAAATCGCTGACCGGTACCGCGAGGTACATGTCGATCAACACACATCTGGGCAAAGAGCAATCACGTAGGGACGATTTAGAGGCGTTAGGTAATAATATTAAGAATTTCTGAACGAAACATTTTTTTTTTCGAACCCAAATTTTTTAAGCAATAGGTGACGGGAATGTCATCTTAGTTCCTCTGGGATTACTGACTTTTCCCCTTCAAGGTAATTCGAAGACAATTTTTTTGGTGGTAAACCTGTGTTGCTAACTTCAACAGTGTTCAAAATAATGGTTTGTTTGACATTTGTCAACAAATTTTTATTTTGAAGTTATATCTGTTGACAGTACCAAGTTGACAATATAAGAGTTCAACGGCGGCCAATGGCTAAGTTTAAACCATGGGTACTATATTTTAAATCCAGGGACTTTTTATCTACCTATCTTTGTTTACAAAATGCTATAAACAAAGATAGGTAGATAAAAAGGACCTGCTACTTAAAATATAGTACACATGGTGTAAACTAAGCCAATGGTACCAGTCATTTGTACAATTGCGGGTATTGATGTAAAATTTTGGTGAACTTTTAAATATCAGCGCCGTTGAACTGGCCTATTTACTCACTTGTAAGTAATTTACACCAACATTAAAGCCACAAATATGAATTTTTTTCCTGAGGCGTCTGGTCTTCAATTATTTTCTTAACCCCTAGAGACTATTTTAGCAACAAATAAAAAAATCCTACGTTTTTAAAAGTCGAGACGTAGGGGGCAAGAAAACATTTGGGTAAAAAATCTGGTTCTTCGAAAAAAAAATCGTTTGGACTTTTTCACAGAGTGAAAGTTTTTTTCAAATCCAGATGGAGTCTAATAAAACGTATTTAGTAGAGTTTCAGTCAATGAATCCAAATCCAAACGTCAGGCTATCGAGATAAATAGTGCTGAGAACAAAAAAATACAAATTTCGCCCTTTTTATGCCTGTTTATCTCGAAAAACATGATGGAAATATTGAATAGGTAATAAAGATTCTGCTAGATTTGGATTCAGTGACCAAATATCTATAAGATACATATTGTCAAGTTTAAGGGGCATTTTCTGGGACAGTCGTTGTACAATTGCTTGACAATTGTGGTGAAGATTGCTCTTGATTTCATAGACAATTCTTCAGAAAGTACCTCCTCAGTCGTGTCCCAGTTGGATTTTGAAAGAAAATTAGATTCGTGTCCTGGTAATCAATTAAAACTGCATTTCTTTTGTCAGGTCATATGTTCATGTATTTCCTGCGAGGCTCGCTGCCCTGGCAGGGCCTCAAGGCAGACACGCTCAAGGAGCGCTACCAAAAAATCGGGGACACGAAGCGAGCGACTCCCATCGACGTACTTTGCGAGGGCCACCCCGAAGAGATGGCCACGTATTTGAGATACGTTAGGAAGTTAGATTTCTTCGAAACGCCGGATTACGAGTATTTGAGAAACGTCTTTTCGGGTCTGTTCAACCAAAAAGGGTACACCGATGATGGGGATTACGATTGGAGTGGCAAAACGATGGTAAGTGCTCCCTTTTTTTCTCGTTTTAGTATCGTCTGACACACGGTAAGAAAGTTACGACGAAATGGGAAGGTAGTGCAAACACAGAACACCAGCAAAAAACACTCCGATTAAATCAAATTCAGTGCAAACGTGTGCGCATTCTTTCGGTAGCTTTAGAACCGTGTGTCAAACACTACACATCTACTGAACAGAAATTAATTAAACTTGATGCAACCCCAAGTAGGTGGGGAATTAAGTGATTTTTGTGGGCCCAAAAAATCGTGAAATTTCCTTTAAAACGGTGTGTCACACTTTAAATTTGTTGCCATGTGAGCCGAGATATTTGAATTTAAATTCTGACGTCATAAGTTTATGTATGATTTTTTAATTTAAAAAAATCATATACAAAAATATTATTATTTAAAAATAACTTGGCTTAAAGAACTTTAAATTTAAAGTATGCGACGTCGTATTAAAGAAAATGTCTCGTATTTTCTGCCTTAAGTCTCACAAAAATGATTTGAGGCCCCCCTTATAATTTTTTATTGAATGTAGGTTTTTTCTTTATGGTAGAAAAATAATCTCAAAAGCGTTAACGTTATTTAAACTTTTTCTGAACGTAAAATTATAAAAATTTACGTAAAAAAGCGTTATTTTTACATGAAAAATATCTTTTTATACATAAAAAATATGTTGAGAAAACCTTTTAACAACATGAAATTTCTACCAGTTTAAAATAATGTATAAAACGATCTACTAAGCTTTGAAAATTCACAAGTTTCTTTGAGGTTATAATGGACTACGAATAGTTTTGTACAAGAGCTTTAAGTTCAAATTGTCTTTTATAAGTCCTACACATATAATAGGTGAATAGAATCTTGCATCAGGCTTTATTTCTTTTTGCTTTGTGGGCATGAAAACTCATATGGTTGAACCAACAATACCATTGTATTGCGTATTTATAAATTTAGAATACTGTATTTTTAAGCAACAACCATACACTGGCTGAATTAAACTTATCGTATCTTCTAATATTTGCAACACTACATAATGTATTTTTTTTTTGTATATTAAACGTTTTTCTTAAATGGTACATTTGACCTACCACATTTTGATAATACCCCAATCAATTTTATTGACGCAATAATTTGGAATCTTCTATTAACCATTGCAACTATATTGTGGCATACGCAAAAGTACCTTTGATTCAGCCATACTTTTTTGGGATGTTTTAAAGAAATGAGGAAAAACATATAAAAATGTGATCTTCTTCGAAGTAGGAACCAATATTTACATCTTGCGGGTAAAAAATAATTTTTTTTAATATGTACTATGGGAACATTCAAGTATTACGTAACACAACATTTGGCCCCACCCCCCTCTGTAACGCGACGTAACGTTTCGAGACCCCCACTCCCCCCTATAGCGTTACGTAATACTTGAACGTTCCCTATATGTTATGTAGGTAAAAAAGTGGTTATCAACAAAAAAAAGAAGAAATACAAATTATAAAATTGTTTTTCCTCGAGTTTTTCCCAAAGTTTAAAGTAAAGAATCAGTTTTGACGATTGGCATATAATTAATAATAATATGTATAATTTTTTATCTTTTATTTTGTTTTCGATAAAAATTTAGCCACCGAGCATATACACTTTACAGCAAATGCGAAATGCTCCGCCATCAAACGTTGTTAAAACAAAGTCAGCAAAGGTAAAGATAAACTGAATAACAGTCGTTTTTGTAGGCTAAAAATAATATTTTTTTTATGTTTATTCATAGTATTGTTATTTCTAAAAAAATATTGATTGTTCTAGAAATTGTTATCATTATATTCATATCACTGAACATCTTTGTAGTTTGAGGGTCATACTTTGACCAGTGTATAATTCTGCCCTGATTAGCGAAAATGCTGTATCTGAGATTGTCACGGTCACAAGATAAAAATGTAACGCTAATTTTGCTTATTTTTCACCCTACACCCCCCTCCTTTGCCTTTAGCTAAAAGCGTTCTCGAGTTATCATGGTCACAATTTTTCCTAGACAGACTGAAAGTTTTTTTTTGTGCAGAAATTAAAAAAAAGCAATACAAATTTAAACTTCTCTCTGTTATGAAAAATAACGGTAAAATTACAGACAGAATGACCTTTCAGGTACGGTGTTGTCGCTTCACCAGTAGTTATATAATAAGTCTGACCATTTAAATTAAGTCTGTGTAGAGATTTATTACAAAATCATAACTCAGTGCAATACTATGTAATTAAAAAATCTACAGATGTATGCCAAATTTTTGGACACACAGTATAATATAATAATATGAAATCGATAATTGTGCAAAATAAAAAAACTTAAATCATCATTTCGCTGGGTTAAAATAATAAGGTTCTATGTTCTACAGAAACCCCATATAACATAGAACCTTATAATTTTAACCCAGCGATTTGCAGAAAGATATCATTAACAATTGATATTCTGCAATATATTTTATTATACAGTGTATACCATAACATAATGGTATACAGGAACAGGCTGAAGGAAAAATATTGTAGGTGCAAGACACAAAGTTTGCCAGCTTATCTACAAAATCTACAAAATTTGCCAACTGCTAAAGAAAAAAATTGTCTCAAAATTTCATGTTTTCCCCCTCCGATAAAACTGTGCACTAAAAAAATGAATACAACTAACTATTTATAACTTACATACCAACTTGTTGCTTATGTAAAAAATATCCTCTACGCAGAAATACAGCTTGTCTACATGTATTTTTCGTATACTAATAAATTAGGCTAGTATATTTATAGCCTTAGGCAGAAGAAGGCTACGTGTTAAATTCCGTCGATAGTTTTTTTATTCCTTTTATTTTTTCTATTTATTATTTTACTTAATTGTAGAGCACACCAGTCGGATCACTACAGACTACCACTCACGAAGTTATCTCGCCTAATAGAGACAGACATACTGTAGCTAATAAGGTAAGTTTTTTGTTTTGTGTTGTTTTTTTTTTTTAACAGGATGGTCCAAAATATTTGAAAATTACATCTATAGATCCTTCCGAATAGTTTTCCGACGTATGGGGCCTAAAAATACTATACCAGTTTTGGTCCAGGAATAATCTAGCGCGTGACGTCATTATCAAAGTTAATCGTACATATATGAGTTATTCCTCAATCAGTTTAATATTTATGAGCAATTTTGGACATCTTCTTTTAGTTTTCGCGATTTTTTGCACCTACATGATCTGTCTGTCTGTCTTAATGCTTTTTTGATATAATATTGCATGTTAATAGGAAAGACTGATTTGATTTTGGTGAAAATCTGGGTGGGCTAACTTAGTAAAATTATTTAACTAATATTTTTGGTATATTTAAAAAAGTAATGGCTGCGTTCAACTTCGGCAGCAGAGGTCAGCACTTGCTACCAGCGACAGCAAAAACGTAAACGTAAAAACGCAAGAAATGCAGTACGCTGATTGGTTCAATTTTAAGGTTGGTTAAAATTGAACCAATCAGCGTTTTGCATTTCTTGCGTTTTTACGTTTACGTTTTTACGTCGTATTTGCAAATAGGCACTTATCTGTCAGATTTTACGCCTTTACCCGGAAGGTTTGATGAGCTGCCAGCAAACGCTGTCAAATAAATGTAAATCAAAGCGTTCAACGGATTTCGCTGACCAAGTTAAACGCAATCACTGTATAAATTAACTTGTCTCAAATTACCCCACTTGGAATTTTAGCAAAATTGGCCGGCAGCGAAGCTTCTTTTTTGGACCATCCTATATTTTTCTTTATTAAAACTTATTTTATTTCTATTTTTGTTGGCTGGTTTTATTATAATAAGGATACTTGGTCGGAGGATGATGCTTTAATAATGTTATCTTATAATCGTGAGGTATTCTTTAAATGCTATAAGTATAGGTTTATACACACAAAAAAGAACGCACCAGAAATACTGTTTTTGAATACAATGTAAAAGTGCAATTGCTAAACCGTAATTTTACATAAAACGTTATTTTTTTACAGAAAATCTGTAAACGTAAGATTTTCTGTAAGTAGTTGTCTGTAAAATTACACACAAATTTCTGGCAATATAATATTCGAAATCTAAGGAGTCATATTTTAAATACGTAACGTAACGTAAAAGCCAAGACCCCCCTTAAAAACATTTTGGGTAAAAAAAACCGTTTTTATTTCTTAAAAAAATAATAAAGAGCGTTACGTAACGCTGCATCAGCCCCCTTCATCCTCGTAAGGCAGAGTAACGCTAAGCACCTACCCCCTCCCCCTGTGCGTTACGTATGACCCCTAATTGAAAAATATATATTTTTATATTGTAGCCATGAAGAATATTTTTGGTTTAACAGTTTGTTTTTTGTGTGTACTTTTAGGATCTAGCTAGCAGTCATAAATTTGGTAACAAAAAGTTTTAGGCTAGTCTTGACACAAACTCGCAGATCACCAAAATTGCAAAATGTCAAAAAAACTCCATCCAAACATCAAAAATATAAGATTAAAATTTGGACTATATTCGTATTGTTTTTCAAATTTTTGACTGCTGTTTTATTTTTGAATATTTATAAAATAGAAGTAGTATTTGAAATTATTATAAATGATAGTAGGGAACGTTCAAGTATTACGTAACGCAAATTGTACCAATATTCATACACTTCATACCCCGGTTCTCGCGTTATTATAGATTATAGAGATATCATATTTTGGCTACTCTCCGTAATAGGGGGTGTGTTAGGGGGGGTAGCCAAAATATGAAATGTCTAGAGCCTTGAATAACGGGAGGACCAAGGTATGAAGTATATGAATTTTGGTACATTTTGAGTTACGTAATACTTGAACGTTCCCGTAGAGTTGTCATTGTTTATAAATTTTTTGTATTAATACTATTGCTAGATAAAAAACTATTGTGCTTTAATCATTAATATGCTATAAGTTGACAAAAATGGAAAAAAGAAAAGTAATATCATTTGTTATATAATATTTTGTTTATTGTTTGTAAATTATTAGTAAGCTAATACTCATGGGTAAAAATTTAAACATACAAACATAAGCACATTATTTTTTTAGTTATTGTTATCAATGATAATTATCATATATAGTTCAAAAGTGTAAACCTATTTAGGGTATACAGGGTAGGCTTTGGCCGATCCTATACTGGGTGATACAACATTTCTTAACAAATTAAATATCTAGAATAAAATTAACAAAAAATGTATGGATGTAACTAGTTCATACATACAGGGTCGCTGTTTTAGGCGTTTATTAAATATTAAATAAAACTGAATATTGGACCAAAGTTTTTTTCATATTTTTATGTAAAATCACATTCTAAAATGTACCCTAACTATTTTTGATTCACTTTGTATGTCTATATTTTAGAATATTTTGTCAAAACAAAACAATTTTTCTTATTTGTAGCCTAATGATCCAAATGAAGCCCTAATTTGATTTTGTTTTTCGTAAATATTAATATTATCCAGATATTTTATTTGTTGGAAACTTTGAATTACCCTGAAGTTATGACAAGGATTAATAAATCTAATAATTAGATTCTACAACGAATTCAGTCTATAAAAAATCGGTTCAAGATTTGTTATCAAAATTTGCGAAATGTAAAACGCTGGGTTTACACCAAAAAAAATCTGAAAAATTAGATTAAGAAAGTTGAGAGAGTCTAAAGATTCCTCTGAAGATTGTTATGAGAGTTTTTGATTTCTAAATGAAAAATGGTATATGCAAAAAAGTCAAAATGGGAATTTTTGAAAAGCACATTAAAAAATGTACGAGAAATGTCCTTCAAACGGGCGTTTTACACTTCAAATGTAATACAATACAATATAAGTGGGGTTGTGAGGCATGGTACTGCCTTTCAAATCACTGCGACTAATGAGATCTATTGTGATGCTCTGTGGGCCGAG
The DNA here is from genome assembly GCA_958510825.1 of Brachypterus glaber. NCBI lineage: Eukaryota > Metazoa > Arthropoda > Insecta > Coleoptera > Kateretidae > Brachypterus > Brachypterus glaber. Next base: position 16,708,708 of record OY294054.1, on the reverse strand, counting down.
ATATATATTTTCAGTTATATACAATTATGCTAATTTTTGAAACTCAAGCATTAGTGCGAGACACCGTTTTAAAGGAAATTTGGCCCCAGAAAAAGAAGTTAAGGTCTTCTTCATTGTACATGGGTCCTTGGCTTGAAGGTGTTGATATTTGTTTTGAAGGTTTTTATTAACATCTCATAAAACACTATTAAATTTAATCAATTTCCTATACAATCATTTCGCACGCCACATTTTTAACATGCAATATACACACTAAATTCAAATTTAGGTTCAAGGGAATAAGATAGAAGAAATCAATATATAAGAATATCTTAAAGAACATTACCATATAACTTCCTTGGCCGATTTAGATATATCTTACAGATAATCAATCGATTTAGTATACACTTGAAAGTAGAATTTGTATCCTCTGCATACACTGTAAAAAGTAAACTGAATATTCAGTTACAAATGGATAGAAAAAGTTATCCTATACAATTGTACTTTAATTTTTCACAGTTATTTAATTTTTGTTAAAAACACGCAACATTTCATGTCCGTCCTTAAACATTTAAGTACGTGACTTTAGGACTATAGTGTTTTTAACCAAAATTAAAGTACATTTGTATAGGATCATAACTTCCTATCCATTTGTAACTAAATATTCAAAAAAGTCAAGGCATTGGGGGTTTTTTCGCATTCTCCAACATTTTTGTGGGAAAATTGTTCTAAAAATGTTTTACTCAATCAGACTAACCTAGAATACAGAATTATGATAAAGTTGTTTAATTCCTGCATTATGACCAAATTCAATTTATAAACATGATTGTTTTGGGGTTATTACAAATTATTATTACAAATATTATGTTCAAAATACGCTAGATATAAAAAATTAAAAATACGAATTACCAACAATTTCTGCTGGAAATGACCACAAAATACTAGCCATGAACCGATAAAACATACGGGAATCTATAAATATGATAAATTAGGCCCCATGCGCTTTTTTTAAAGACAAATTTTAAATATTTTGTATTAGTTATAATTTTAACATACAATATAAACTAATTAGCTGTATTTTTGGTGTGAACCTAGTGCGTACACAAAATGTTTTATAAATATTGGCATTATTTTTATTTTTGAAATTTGATTTATTTTTTGTTTTTCTATTTGGTAATCCTTAATTGGCATATCTATTACACAGGCCTACAAATTAAAAAAAAAATCTCTAACCCAGTGACCTCGAAGATTTTGAATGTTCCGAATCCAAATAACTTCTCCAAATTGCCCATTCATGTCTAGTCAGGTTTTTGAGATATATCAAGATTTTTGACAAGGGATTTGGATTGAACACAAATTTTTAGGTCAAAATTAGTGACGTAGCTAACTTGAACATAAATACTTAACATTTTCTGGAGAATTAGCTCATATGGAATCCCGTGTTCTGTTTAACTGGAGAACCGACATTCTGATACAGCGGTAGCTACGTCACAGGACCGGGTCCTGAGGACCCCAATTCTCAAAACGTGTAAACTGACTTCGACGGTAAACGCCAACTTCAGAATAGTTTTTTCGAGGACGTGATTGGTCCAAACTGCTGAATATAAACTGATCGAAAAAAGTTAAGTATTTTGGTTTCTCTAAGAAAAAATAATCGAAAAAACAAAAAATGGCCCGCCACTGTCTCATTATCTTGTTTAACTGTATTGAACACATCTGGGACATGCTTGGTAGAGCAGTAATTGATCGTCAACCACATTTTCATGAAATAAAGAAACTAGCAAGTTCTTCCGGATTTATGGGTTGTCTTGGACCAAGATCAGTTAAATCGCTTAATTTTAAGTATGCCTCGACGAGCTGAAGAGATAGAATTACTTGCTATTAATTAATTTACAGTTTTCAAAAATAATTTCTTTTGTTACATTAAGGAAAACATATTGTTAAATCCCGAATATAAATATTTTTGAATTGATTAAATTTATTTGTTTTTTAGAATTGATTAGAGAGTATGGAGATTTTATGATTTTTTTCCTTAACTGTTTTTTCCCAGAGAAAGCATAATTTTTAACAATACTCTTAACTTTTTGTGATCAGTTTAGATAAAATTATTTGGTGTTCATCGGAAAAGTCAGATCACATCACTATCTATCATAGAACTTTATCTGCCTATATATCTATTCATATATCTATCTATCTATCTTTACGTGAAAATTGAATTGGGGTCTTTGTCAGAACAATTGTAGGCCTGTGTCACTGGTGACTGACGCGACAAGTTCTTGTTGTAGACAAACAAAAACGCTTGGCCTGAAGCTTCAAAACAAAGCACTTTGGGCAACTTAACCCCTGCTGATAGGCATGGTTCTGTACAGGTTGTCAGCTCAACGAACGGAGAACTCAACACTGACGACCCGACGGCCGGCCACAGTAACACGCCCATCACCCAGCCACAAGAAATCGAACTTCTGGACGAAACAAAGTACGTACAAAACCCTAGAAATAGAAACAGTACGAAAATTTGGGCGCAGGTTGGGCTGTATGTGTCGGCACTTCTGGTTGTTATTTCGTTTGCCGCTACACGCTAGATTTATCCACTAACCGCTAATGTCTAATCCCGCTGTAGAATAAGCAAATTTTGTACCTTGCAGGAGAGATACAAGACGAAATTAGCCAAATAAATATACCGGGTGTTTTTTTTTTAACCTGAAACTTTCAAATATCTCGAGTCTATGTATTTTACAAAAAAAAACTGTAACAAAAGTTGTTTATTTTACTGGGGTGGAACAAAATGGCGTATTCATTTTTTACGGATATTTGCGTTTTCAAGGTCAACTTTTTTTAAATAGAAACATATTTTTTTTACTGCTGTTTAATTCTTCTCAACTTTTAGTTGCAGAGTTAACACTGCCACACAAAATTAAAAAATTTGGATCTCCGACGGACTCGACTAGTCGATTCCTATGTATTTGGAGTTGTTGAATCCTAATCTGAGGTCGGAATTTGAAAGTTAGGTCCCATTTTCCAAATAACCTCAAAAACATATCATTGCAAAAAGTATGTTTTTTGAAGTTTTGTTGAAAATGGAAGCTAACTTTCAAATTCCGACCTCAGATTCGGATTCAACGGCTCAAAATTGACTAGTCGAATCCGTCGAAGATCCAACTTTTTTAATTTTGTGTGGCTGTGTTATCTCTGCAACTAAAAGTCCGATCAAAAAAGCTTTTTACAAAACATTTTTATTTTTTTGAGGAGAGTTAAATAGCAGTAAAAAAATATATGTTTCTATTTAAAAAAACAAAGTTGACCTTGAAATGACCTTGAAAACGTAAATATCCGTAAAAAATAAATACGCCATTTTGTTTCCCCCATTAAAATAAACAACTTGTGTTTTAGATTTTTTTCCAAAAAGCATAGTATTCGAGATATTTAAAAGTTTCAGGTTAAAAAAACACCCGGTATAATATCGGAGCATTTGATTGATAAATTTTGTCACGGCGCTTCGCCAACTGTTAAAGAGTTGTTTTTCTCATGACCAAAATCCATACTTTTATTAATTTAATGTTTTATAATTGTTTTTTTTATGCATAAACCAAGTAAATTTCATTTTAATTAAAATCATAATCCAAAAATTTTCAAAAATTGCACTTTTTAAAATTTTATTTTCTAGAACCCTTTGGGGTAAAATCAGCGTAAAAATACTATTAATTTTACATTTGCGTAAAATTAAAGTTCAGCAATTTCAGTAACTGATTATAAAGACTGTAGTACTCGAATATCTCCGTTTTGAACCTCCTCCCTCCCATGTCACTTTTACCACAATTGTTAACTACGTGGTGACCACCGCTGACCCCTCCCCCCCAGTCGAGGTGATCAAATGGCTACATAACGTTTCTGATAATACATAAAGTAGTTTTTGTAGGAAACAGAAAAAATACAAGAAATTTTTTAAACGGTCTCACACTTTAAATTGTGAGCCGAGATATTTATTTAGATTTAAAAAAACTACGTATACAGGGTTATTCAGAAATAAGTTCGAGAAATTTAAGAGGTGATTCTACGTTAAAAAATATGAAAAAACGTTTCTATAAAGGTTGGTCCGGAAATGAGCCCTAAGGGACAGAATAACCCTGTATAGCTGATTTTTAAATTAAATATGTCTGCTTACAGGACATCAAATTTAAAGTGTAAGACACCGTTTAAAAGGTAATTTCAAGTATTTTTGTACTATGGGCTCCACAAAAATATCTTAAGGTCATGAGAACGTAATACGTTGTCATGAATTCAGTATCTCATAAGCTTAATTTTTCTTGTATTTTGACTGTACATGTATAGTTCTGCCTTCCTAAGCTGAAAGGTCCTATCTGTGTATGTTAAACCTATGTAGATAGGACCTTTCAGCTTAGCACGGCAGAGTTAGTTACTATGTTTTGCTTGCGGCTGTCGTTATAATTTTTTTGTAATTTACTTGGTTTAAATTGGCTTGTTTTGTATGTTATTAACTTATTTCTAACTTGTTAATTTCATTTTCGCGTTTCTAATTTAAAATGATTTTTGTTTAGTTATTTTAGGGACAAAGAACGTTATTTTTTGTTATTGAAGTTTTTTTTTAATTTTGCATAACATTTCATTGTGTAAAATCAATAAAAGAATAAAATAAAATCACCCCCAAAGAACAGTAACAGAACTATAAAAGATATTGTTTTAGCTATACAAATTGCCTTTGAAATAGGTTTAACCTATAACTGGCGTAGCTCAACTGGGAGTTAGTGGGCACCTTAAATTATTTAAGATATACCGTTTTTAGTCCCTATTTTTAAACATTTTATTAACTTCATTTAAGTTTATTAGTAGTGGTCGGTTCGAAGTATTCATTTGCCGGCTCGCAAAAATTAGAATTAAAAAAAACTAATTTTTAAATTAAATAGACACTTTAAACCACATGACACTAACCGTCTGTCACGTCGACGCTGTTATTTCATAGTGTAACTTGAAACGTGAAAAAAATAAATAAAAAATTTATTTTCAAAAAATATATATATATATATTTTTTAATTGTTTTTTTTTTTATTCCAAGTGACTAACTTTGCAATAACAGCGTCGACATGACAGAACAGTTGATGAAATATAGTTTTTATTTATATAAAAAATAAATTTTTTAAAATTCTAATTTTGGGAAACACCCGGTAAATGCACACTTAGATCCGACCACTAATTATGTTTGTTAATTTGTTGAATTAATGTTTCCGTTCGTTCAAATAAAGTTTTCGTTTCACTTTTTTTTTGTTGTTTTTAATTATATTTTTATTGTTTAATGCACTTGTACATAATACATTTTTTGCATGCTTTGGTTTGTGTTTTAGGTGTTTAATATTTTGCATGGTGCAAGTCTTGTTTATAATTTTTTACTCACTATGCAAGAAAACGTATGTATTTAATATATTAACACTGTTAAGCTAGTCTTACATTGTGTAGTTTTGGCGATATGCAAGTATCCCAGATATCACAGATTTATACAATGGATATCCCCAGAATATCCGTTTTGGGATTTCCGATATCCCCAGGATATACGATTTCGTCTATAGATATCCGTATGACATCCTCAGGATATACTTTGTTACTAAACGGGAAGCCGAGCGACTTCCAAACCGTATATGCCAAGGATATCCCGAAGGTATGTCCTGAGGATATACTGTACTTCTGTCCTAAAGATAGCTACCCTCAGGGAGGGGTAATACTCACGAAATTGTCCAATAAAGGAAAACACAATATAAATATTTAATAATAATTGTGGAAAGTCACGAAAAACGCGGTAAATTTAAAACAATGAGGCCATCGTAGGATATCCCAGGGATATCCCGAACGGAAATCCACGGGACATCTCCTCGGGACATCCCTGGGATATACGAAGGGTATAACGTATATCCTTGGGATAAACGGGCAGTATATCCTCAGGACATACATTTCGGGAAATCCTTGGGATTTACGACTAATGTCCAAACGAAATGCGACATTGAGAGGATATCCGGGAGATATTGTGTGCTATATGGGATATAGCACGACGAAATTGACCAATCAAATGCCCTAAAATACAAATCAGAAGGTCGATTGGTTAATTTCATCTGGCTAAAAACGTGCGTAACGCCATAGTTCCTTAATGTAAGACTAACTTTACAGGCCTATTGAAAATAGTCTTTTATACATAGACATAATAGATTTCTAAACCGGTGCGATTTATTTGTGTCGGGCATGCGCACTGAATTTAACTGTGATAATGAGTAACTGCCACAGTCCATAAAAGTGTGTGTATGTGTAGTGCGAGAGTGTTGTCTAATGCGCAGAATCATGCTTTACCTAACACGTCAAAGCCAGGCTTCATAGTGTTCACTTTTTGTTCTCGCGTATCCCAATGAATTAGAAATCTAGAATGTCTATGCTTGTATATGACTGTTTAACTATTAGGTAACATAACTTCATATCTCTTCATGTAACGCTGTTTTAAGATTATTAAGATTAACCGTAATGTTTTGCTATACTATCCTTACTCTTCCTAAGTTACGTAATAATTGAACAGTCCCTAGTGTCAGGATAGTCCAGTCTTCTTATGGGTAGAAATGAAAAAATATATATTCGGGTTTTCAGTAGACAACAAATTGTTTGCATTATATTTTTTCCGTACAAAACCCTTTGAATGTTGGACTTTTAATAATGAGCTGTATTTGTTTTTTCTGCTTAAGAAGAGTATTTTTTATCATAGTAATATATGAATGCTTATTTATTATACACAGTATTATATGTTAAGTTTGGAAAAATTACCTTCATCAAATGAAAAAAATCCATTTAAAACCAAAACAGTTATAGGGGCACCACTTAAAAATTTATAATATCCGAATACCCCTCCCCCCAACCGATTTTGCTCAAATAAGAACTTGTCCAAGATAATATAAAAGTACGTCGGCATACCAAATTTCAAGTCTCTAGCTCAAAGCGTTCTGAATATATCGTGGAAAAAGACAGACAGACCGACAGATGCCTTCTCTGCTATTTTGTATTTCTTGACGAAGAAAAAATTACATGATTTAGGCAAAAAAAAGATTTTTTCCTTGATCACAATGCTTTATGAGAAAGTAAAAATAAAGTGCGCGCACGAAATCATATTTAGGGAAGTATATCAAGAAAAAACGCCATATATTATGCAAACTAAAGAATATACAGAGAAACCTCTATAACTCGAAACTCAAGGGACCGCGAGATTGATTGGAATTAGAGAGATTTCGTGTTTTTGAGGTTCGAGTTATAGAGGTTTTACAGTGACATCTATAACTCGAAACTCAAGGACCGCGAGATTAGTTCGAGTTAGAGAGAGTTTCGAGTTATAGAGGTTTGACTTTACTATGGAATGTAAAGCATTACATATCTTTACAGCTTTTATATTTTTTAAAATTGAAACAAATGTAGCTCATTGTTCTGGTTATAGATAATAAAGAATGCATTTAAACTAATATCAATTAAACCTAATTTATTTTCTAATGAATGTAGGAATTAGGGCCATATAGTCATTAAATCTTTTACATACTGTATCGGTTTCGTTTTATATTTCAGCAAATATGCAAGTAAATTATCAACTTTCACGAATATCGTCAATCAAATTTTGACAATTCTGTAGCACCCTTGTCACGCTTCGCCACACAAAAATACCCCTGCAATTTCTTAACGTTAATACCCGTTTTTATAAATATTAAATTTGTAATAATACTTAATAACTTTGGTTTTATTTGGACTATTGGTAATAGTTTAAGTGCAATATTTTTCGATTTAGAATTTTTTTTAAAGGAAAATACATGTCAAACTTTTGAACACTGTTTAACCCCTATGTTACACCCTTATGAAAGCTATCTCATCAAAAAGTCTCTACAATTAAGCAAAAAATAAACTTCAAAGACTGAAAAATTGGCATTAGTTCTGAAAAGCTACAATTTGAGTTATAATTTTCTTTGTAAATATAGTCAGTACTAAGCGAGATATTTCTGTTTAAAATTGATGTGAAATGTGGTGCTATAGGAGAATGTTAAAATGGCCAGCAATATTTACAATCAAGAGCTTATTGTAAATAATTCCGAAAAGCTTGTCTTATGGAAAAGTCTAGTTAGGAGGGTGGGTCATATACTAAGACATGAGAACTTACTTAAATATAAACTGATCGAAAAAAGTTAAGGATATTATTTAGAATTGTGCTTTCTCTGAAAAAAAAACAGTTTAGGAAAAAAATCATAAAATTTCCATTTTCTCTAAAAAACAAATAAATTTAAACAATGCAAAAATAAATTTTATTCGGGATTTACCAATATGTTTTCCTTAATGTAACAAAAGAGAAATTATTTTTGAAAACTGAAAATTAATTAATAGCAAGTAATTCTACCTCTGTTGGCTATAACCGCTTCAACTCGACGAGGCATACTTAAAATTAAATGATTTAACTGATCTTGGTCCAAGACATCCCATAAATCCTGAAGAACTTGCTAGTTTCCTTACGTCATGAAAATGTGCTTGACGATCAATTACTGCTCTACCAAGTATGTCCCAGACATGTCCAATACAGTTAAACAAGATAATGAGACAGCGGCGAGCCATTTTTTGTTTTTTCGATTATTTTTTTTAGAGAAACCAAAAAATATCTTTAACTTTTTTCGATCAGTTTATTTTGGAGAGCGAGCTGCGAGTTAGAAGAAAGATAGACAGGTCTAGAACAGAATACTGCTCACAAATAACAAAGGATGTAGAGTGTAGAAATTTTAGGGAATTGGAAGAATTAGCTTCTAATAGGGTGTGCTGGAAACTTGATGATTACTCTTTGGTATGGATAAAAGTGTTCAAAAGTTACGCAAGTCTGTTCCTTAAAAAAGAGACTATGAATTTGGTATTTCATTGTTTTCTTTTTGTGTTTCAGGTGCTGTTGTTTCTTCAAAAGGAAGAAGAAGAAAGGCATCCGTACAAAATGACTACAGTACAGTGAAACCGACCAACATTTGACTCTGTTGCCATGTCCCCAGGGCAGTAGTGCGGCGACATTAAACTGACATTAATTGAACATTTATTTTTTAGTTTGTAAAAAAAGACCAAACGTCACTTGTTAATTGAACTATTTAATTAAAAATAGCTAATTTCTAGGATAGACTTAATTTAAATAATAAGGTCTTAATAGGGAGAGGAGAAGAAAATTATAATAACATAGGACCACAAAAAATAGTACTGAAGGTTTGAAACTGTATTTTGATAAGCTTTGATTTGCTGAAGCAAAAAATTTATAATTTTTTTGGTTGGCAATTTCTGTAATGTCTGAACCTTTCTGCCCCAATATCGCGAAGATATGAATTGATTCAAGTATTTACATGGATATGGCATTATGTTTCAGTGAGTCAAAATTTATAACGCACCCCCTCGTATTTTTTGTGGCCCTGTGTAGTTAAATAAAAGGGGTTTTTAACTTTTTTAGAAGCCTGTTCATTGAAGTTATAGGTAAATTATTTTTTTAGATGCAAGAAGGGCCAATACTGTTGTGCTAATCAAATTTTTATGCATTGGTAAAGTTTTTATTTTATTTCTGTACCTCAGAAGAATTTACAAGGGCCCCAATCCATTTTTATTGTTTCGTATTTCTTTTAGTTTTTTTTTGCAACTAGTGCAAATAAATTCCAAAAAATACGGAACACTAAAAATCGCTATTTTAGATAAAAAAAAACCTTATCAACATTAAAAACCCATGCTTTAGACAATACTGTTCTTATTTTTTGCCAAAAACAGTGTAAAAACTGAGGGTTAAATTAAAAAAACTGAACTGTAAGGACCAGCGCTACATAAAGATATATTACCTTATTCCTTTGCAACAAGCTCTTTTGATTGGATCTAGTATTTTCTTCTCTGGAACGTTGAAGATACACCTTTATCCTAGTGCGCGCGATTGAATTTGTGATGAACAGTTTGAATATATATTCATAGGAAATTCATAGCTTTGACCGTGTGATTTTCGTCCGAAAAAAGCAATACACGCGGTAAAATATACACCGTACGTGTGGCGGAGCAATTGAATACTAACTACTGACTGAAGCCGGTGCTACGGTTTCACGCGAGGTCAAGCACCAAAAGAGCAAAAAAAAATAAGTAATATAAAATAAAATTGTTATTAATTTTAAGAAAATAAGGGAAGATTAAACAGACAGTATTGTTGATTCAGCCATGCGTTTTTTTTGTGTGGTTAGTGTTTTTTTTTTCGGCATCAAACCCCTGATTTTATTTTTTCACCTCGCTCTTCCTATTTTTCAAGTGAAAATTTTTGTTCTGATTCAGATTCAACTAATTGGGGGATCAGAAGTTTTTTACGTGCTGATTTTAAATTCGTTACTCGAAACTGTAAGTGTAATTTAGGGTTTTTCAAGTTAGAATTTATTAAGACAAAGTGTAACAAGACAGAATGAAATATATTGATGACGTCACATACATTTGCCTTATTTTCATGTTTATTGTTATTTTAATGTCATTTTAAATTTAAACATTTAGGCTTAATTCGACTATTTTGCAGATTTTAAGTACGGATTTGGGTTTAGCATGTTAAAAAGCTTTTTGGTCACTTGGTTAGAATTCTGAACTAGAATTGTTGTAGGCCTGTGTAATATTTACCATATCTGTGAGTGTTTACAGAAAGCCTTACTCAAAATTGGTCAGTTTGTACACTGTTATTATACTGGGTGTGTAGAAATTATGCAATTCAATATTTATTAAATCAATTTTTTTTATATTTCATGTAAAAAAATATTTGACGCCTAAAAATCTCAACTGCATTTATAAAAAGTATTTACAGTGAATTTACTGTAATTTTACATAAAAATTACATGGAATATGGTGACTCTGCCATTTAAAAATAAAGTTGCAAGTTTTAAGGGTACATCATATTTTTTTAAATGAAAAAAAAAATAGAACTTTTATTCGGTTTAAAAAATATTTTAGGGATTAAAAACGTTTTTTCCTATTTTTTTTATTTTTACTTAATCAATACTTTTTGCTCATACTCATCAAATAAATTCAGTCAATATATTAACTTTATCAAATTAACCATTTTTATACATCTTTTAATTATAAAATATAGCAAATTGTTTCTTTTTTAAGTAAACATTTTTATAAATTTCAACTGAACAATTTGAAATTTTTTTTTCTTTGTTTTTGTCAAAAAAAGTACTAAAAATGTCGTTTTTTTATTCCCTGTTTGTATTTTTTACACATGTGGTACCAACATCCCGCTAGACCCGTTCTTTGATTCATTATTTCTTTGTCACACAAGTAGTTTTGAGTATATTTTCCATCAAAATTTATTTAGGCTGGTTAATACATAATTATAACGTATATTAACTATAGTTGTTTGTTATTTTCTCCAGGCTTTACATATTTTTTAAAATACATTTTACATATGTCTTAAAATACATTTCCAAATTTCCAGGTTTTGAATCGGGTTCCTTTGGGTGCGGAAGCCCAAAAAAGATCCTAAAAAGGCATACCCTTAGAGCCTTTTTTAAACTTATTAAGTTATACATATACATTACATTTATAACATTCAGATTAAGCTATTTCCATAGTTGCAACAGTTATTTTGGCTGAAGGGTAAAAACAGTTTTGTAGGACAAAGGGTAAAAACAGTCTTTAAAAAGTGCCATTTACATAAGTAGGTATAGCGGCGGTTGACCCAACCCCCTCCACTTTCCATTCAGGCCACACCCCTACTTTAATAGGGCTTTTAATGTAATTAACAGACCTGTTTCTAAATCAGTTTAGATTGGATCAGATCTGATATAAACTGATTCATTAACAGCCCTGTTAAAACAGCTCTGTTATGGGGGCTATTAAAGTAGGGGCGTGGCCTAAGTTAAAAGTGGAGGGGTATACCTACTATGTCAGTAGATATAGCGGCGACAAATAAAGTTTTGATTAAATGAGAATTTATCAATTAAATTTTATGTGTTTGACTCAGTTAAAAGTTGTTTTAATTTCACCTTTTTTGGGCTTCTTAAACCCAAAGGAACTAGGTCCAGAATCTGGCAACTTAGAAATAGCTTAATTAAAAAGACAAATGTAAAATTTTGTTGAGAGAATATAAGATAATAAATGGTCACCACTACCAAATTTAAACTTAAGCAATGATATGTTAAATTAATTTTTAACTTAATATTATTTCCCTGGCTAAATTTTTTATTTAGTGATGTTGAAATTATGTATAAACAAGCCATTGTGTATTTTAAAACGATTTATATTAAGAATGCCATGGTACAGTACTTATCATAACTTAATTGGCTTCTTTACTTAGTTAATATATTAGTAACAGTGTCTATAAAAACAGAATCAAGCCAAAACACATTAATAATTTTCTAAGCAAAATCAGCGATTTTGCCAAAAATATTTGTAAAAATATTTTTTTTTTTTGGCTTAGTTCTATTTTGAAAAGCTCTTTACACTTAATATCTTACTTGTATGTACCTGTTGAATAGAAAACTAAAGATTCAAATAATCTTTTCTACTTAAATTTTCACTACACTGAGAAAATGTTAATTTACATGCAGTGAAAACAGAAATTTACATTTACAGATTTTTCCATATTTTCTGAAAAATTACGTTGAAAATGCTGAAACAGGTGATTTTACATTGTTTATATATAATGTAAAATCACAATGACTATGTAAAAATTTAATTGTGAATTTTCGATATCTTTGTTGGAAATTTAAATAGAATATATAAATATTTATATTTTCATTGTGATTTTACATTATATACACCGAACATCAGCATGGATTACGTTGTCTTACAAAAAAAATGTAATTGGGATTTTTTTTACATTATTTTAACCTAATCTGAAAAAATTTAATGTAAATTTACATGACGTATGTAAAGGAAATTCAGTAAAATTATATGATATATACCTTAAAATTACATAAAAAATGTAAATTTCCGGTATCCAATATGGGTTATTTTAATGTAAAAATACTTTTCGCAAATCCATTTCTTTCAGTGATTGTGAATTTCCTTTACATACGTCATGTAAATTTACATTAATTTTTTTTAGATTAGGTAAAAATAATGTAAAAAAAAAAATCAAAACGTGTTGTATTTGACCGATTTTAATGTCTAGTGCTTCTAAAAAGCTAAAACAATATGGATAATTTATTTATTTACAAAATTTAAATTCGTTAACTAGTGTTATAAGAAAACTGTCTGCAAAATGAAAATGATATTTATAAAATATCAAGAAGAAATTCCATTTTAACTTTTTATAATACTTTATTTTAAATAAACTTTGTTTGAAATAAATATATTAAGAAAAAATAATTTTGATTTTCTGTTCTGTTCATACAGGAAGATATTAGGATTTTAAGTGTTATATTAAAATTGTTTTAAATATAATTATTATTGCAGTGCATATATAGTAAATAATAAATAATTTTATTGATATAGATGGAAAATTTAGTTAAAAAACTTGATATTTTTAGTTTCTTATTTTTTTTGTCATTATTTATTATAATTACCAAATACTATGTTTTATATAAATATATAATAATTTTGACCTTAGTTTAGTGTGCGTTCTAGTAAATATGTTTTAACAATTATTTATAATTTTATTTCTACTCATTACTCGTAATATATTAAAAAAAAACAAGAGTAAGGCCGGGTTTTTGTTAGTATGATCAAAATGTACATCAGGGTCTTTCTTATTTAACTAAAACCAAAATTTTCGCAGAGATTTTTTTAAATATAACAAAATAAAAATCAAAAAATTCCGAAATATTTGTAAAATAACCCAGTAAAAAAAATTATGTATTCTCCAAAAGTTTTTATTATTAACTGATCGAAAAAAGCTAAGGATATTGTTAAGAATGGTGCTTTCTCTGGGAAAAAACAGTTTAGAAAAACAACCATAAAATTTACATATTTTCTAATCATTTATAAAAAACAAATAAATTTAATCAATTCAAAAGTATTTATATTCGGGATTTAACAATATGTTTTCCCTAATGTAACAAAATTTTTGAAAACTGAAAATTCATTAATAGCGAGTAATTCTACCTCTGTTGGCTATAACCGCTTCAAATCGCAGAGGCATACTTAAAATTAAGCGATTAACCTGATCTTGGTCCAATACATCTCATAAATCCGGAAGAACTTGCTAGTTTCGTTACATCATGAAAATGTGATTAATGATCAATTGCAATATAGGAACAACCTAACCTTTTGTATAGTTAAATTAACTATTGTATGGTTAAATAAACTAAACGAAATTTTTTTTTGACCACAGCATATAGTTAAACTAACCTTAGCTGAAAAAAACAGTATATTTGGTATATTTAACCTTTATTTTTATATCTGAAGCAAAAAAAAATTGACCTAAAAGTTTTTGGTACTTTTAAATAAGAATGATTCATAATGATGTGTAATTTGTCACTGAATGTATATATAACATCATTTCACTTTTTATTTGTATTTATATATATTTTTTTGACTAGCTTCTTTAAAAAAATTTATAGCTTCTCAGTTTCTGTACATATTATAAACATTATTCAAATCAGTTGAATGCAAAATAGCTGGGGTAAAAAAATAAACGAAAAACAGCATGAAATAATTAAAAAAAAAACATTAGATTAAACTAAACAAGTATTTATTGTGCTTTTAGATCAGTGTTTTATTTTCCATATTACTACCGGGGTATTTTTTAAGAAGGAATATTTTAAATTATCAAATTTTTAGAACTTTACAATTCGGAAGGTAGGAGAAGATACCCATGGATGGGACACTTTTTTTTAAACGGCTGCCAAAATTTTATTTTTAATCTTTTATACTTTATAGTTATCAGATGACATCATAATTGTATATAGTTTAATTTTTAGTTTATTTCTGGTCACAGAGCATCAAATTAAAAGTGTGAGCCACCGTTTTAAAGGAAATTTCTAGTGTTTTTTACTATGATCCTCAAAAAATTGACTTATGGTCCCTATTGTATACAAAGTTGTATTTATGGAATTTAGTTTGGTAATTTGATATTTGAAAAATGCCCTGTTACAAAATTTGTATTTTTAATATGGTTTAACAAAAAGTTGTGATTGTATAAATTTGCTTCATTGTTGATCTCAAGTTCAAAATGATCGACTGCTTCTTCTTCTTTTTTGACTTTATGAGCAGAATCAGTTTTTATTCTAAACACTCTTTTTTTTGACCAGCTTTGGGAAAAAATTCAATGTTCCGTTCAAAATCTTTTTGTTTAGAGTCTACTCGTTAAATACCAAATAAAAAAATCTATCAGTAAGTTTTTTTTTAATTAGCTTTTTTCTGTTGTTTTAGATAAAAACACTCAAAATATTTAATTAAAATCTTATTACAAACAAGTGTAATGGTTTTGGAAAGACATGTACAAGTGGGGTGACTTCGGATGGTGTGGGTGACTTCGGACACTTTTTTGCAAAACCCTCTGAACCAAAGCATGTTATGTGCACAAGTTTTGGCGTTCAATTCCACAACTTGTGCACACAACCTCATAACATGTGCACACGTGCTTTGGTTTGGAGGGTTTTGCGAAAAAGTGTCCGCAGTCACCCACACCGTCAGAAGTAACTCCAATTGACGGTACTTAGCAAAAAACACATTAAACGGCTTGAAATATGAACATAAACATAAATAAGCCACTCTAAAAATAAGCTTTTTTTTTAATTTGGCCTTAAAATAACGAGTAAACTCTAAATAAACAGGTTTTGAAGGGAACAGAACCTTGCTTTTTTTATTTAGCTGGTTAAAAAAGTCGTGTGTAGAACTATTGCTCTGCTTTAAGCCAACATATTTTTTTTTGTGGTTATTTATAATATAGAATAATAAATAGAACACCAAGTATTATTTTTTGTAGAGTTAAAAGAAAAACAGCTTCTTTAGATAGATAGATAAGTTTTAACAATATTAAACTTAATAGATTTTTCACAGTTTTTTTTTGTTATTTTATGTAAGTTTTTTCTTTTAACTCTACGTTTCTTTCCCTATTATACAAGGTGTTTATTTTAATAAATAATTCGTCAAATTAATATACAAAATCTTACAATTAATATTGTATATAGGTATATCAACTGTATTTTTCAATTTCTTTTAGATAAATTATATGAATTTGACGATTTATTTATAATTAATAACTTTTTTAGTAAACTCGGCAAGCTCTAAACTATTAATGAATGTTTTCTTTTGTATAAATTATAAACTATATCTTCCTTTAGATAAAAACAAAAATGAACATTTAAAATTTTCATACAATTTCTGCAATTTTCAATTATTGTAAATGTATAAATTGTTGAATCCAAATTAATAAAATGCTATATAAAATTTAAATTGTGTTTCATTTAAAATTGAAATCCTTCAATTTTAAACAGAAACCGTTCAAAAAATCAAAAAACTATGGGTGTAACCTTACAATAATTGAAAGATGAACATAACATGGTCAATAACAGGAATACTTGCATGTTTAACATGTACCCTATATTACCAGTAAGTGGAACATGTACCTTACGTGGTCAATAACAGAAACACTTGATCAGTAATTGAAACATAGTCATTATATGGAACTTTGTGTTCAATAATTGGAATTTATTTATATGGTTTCACTAAAGAACACATTGTGAATCTAAAAATAAAAGCGGAATTGCTCTATTACAATTTTAGTGAAATCAATATAAACTTTTATCGTAGAACGCCGTTTTGTTAAATTGGACACAAATGGTCAATAATTAGTACACTACTTCCTATATTATAATTTAAGAGGCAACGTGTCAAACTTTTTAAAATATACTAGACGCATAATTGATACATGTCAATAATCGGTACATTTACCCTACAGATTTGGTATACATACTTGGTACATGTACTCTAGATGTCAATAATTTGTACATTTGCCCTATTGTCAATAATCATGTACATGGTTAATAATTGGAACACCTACCTGTCACATTCAGTAATTGGTACAGATGCGTTACGAAATCGAAATGCATATCCTACATACAAAAATTCAAGTCGTTTTTACAATAATAGGGATGCCTACTTTACATTGTCGTTAATTGGGAGACTTTACATGGTCAATAATTGAAACAACTACATGTTCGGTATACCGACCAGTTATAACTGGTACACCTACCGTAAATTGTCAATAACTGGAACACCTACCTTACACGCTCAGTAATTGGTACAGCTGCGATATGAAATCTACCAAATACTGATTCCATATGAAATCAACTAATGAATGATTCCACATGAAATCATCCAACGACTGATAAATAATATTTTAAACATAAGGTTTGGGTTCAGCCTGCCAGTGCTGCCACTTTGTAATAACGGAGAATAAGGCATTTCCGGGACAGTCTGTTTTACTTCCTTGTCTGTGTCCTATTACGTTGTAGTCACTTTTGATTTCTTCTTTTGACACCCCATAACTAATTAACTCTTGTAAAGCTTTGATTTGTTTATCTGAAGGTGGTTTATCTGAATGATGAGAAAAATAATTATTAACTAATTAATTAATAAAATAAATTAATTAATAATTTTAAAAGGCTAGTGCTAAATTTGTCTCAATGTTCCAATGTAGGATCTTACCTGAGAAAGTTCCTATTAATGCTATTCCAACGCTACGGCCATTATATTTTATTGAGTGTGCCCCCCTTATTCCCCATCCTCTTCCTTCGTAAACGTTTCCATCACCATCAATCTAAAAAACAAGCTGTAAAGATATTCCATCTCTACTGAAAATGACGGGTCTGGGCGGGTATAAATGGTGCACAAACCCGTCATTTTCAACAGGGATAGTGTAAAAGTATTTTTTCTAAAAACTATTTTTTTTATATTTTTTGTAAACCTCAAACTTGGAATGCTCATAAAAACTAGCAAGAACCGCCTATGCTGACGATAGGCCCTAGCTATGGGTCAAGTCTGATTACCGAGCTTCTAAAGCCAGCCTTAAGGAGGCCAATTGGCCCAGGCATATTGTAATTATGGTGAATAAAAACGATTTGAAATCAAATAAAGTTTAATTCTAACATAAAAATAGAAAACGTAGTGTTAAATATTATATATTTCTCAGGGTTAACTGGTATGGGGTTAACTGGACTTGGCCCAGTTAACCCCAAATTAATTCATATTGACATAAGTGATTTTGACCATGTCCAGTAAACCCCGAACCAGTTGGTCCAAGATCAAAATCCAGTCTCGGGACGAAGTTATCATTTGGATGCCATCCCAAGATAGGCTCAAGCATGACAGTGGGCCAGCCTCTCAATGACAGGCGCCATTTCTCGGCCGAGACTGGCCCGATCGTTCTTTCTTGCACGGGTAGGTCCATTGACGAGAAAAGTCGCTAACTCTAAAAATGTATTTCGGGATGTGGGACCGAGATAGTAATAAAAATTTATTTTGGGATGAGGGACCGAGATAGTAATACGAAGAATATTGAGTACTTACAGATTATTTATTATCATAATGGCAGATACATCACAGAGTTACTTTAAATATGTATATTTAAACATGTATACAATGCGATTATAAAGTGCCGAACAGTTTGAAAAGAAAATAATCTTCGTTTGAAGCCACGCCTCTATTAGAGTTGGTCGCGAAAAGCTCATGTGATTCATATGTACAACAGCTCGGTGGCCAGTAAAACGCACACAGCTTTCTTGCATTTTACTCATCGCTAATGCCAGTTTGGCATTAAAAAGTGTTCGGAACTTTATAATCTCACGGTACATGTTCACTCGAGAACGGCACGATGGAGAAGAGGCCGAAAGCTTAAGCCTATTTCCCCACCTGACAATGCTCAGTGTTGGACACGGGAGATCCCAAGGGATATAAAACTCCTTCATTGACAAAAATGGCGAAAGCGCACAACTGAAAACTGCACGGGCTTAAACATGATTTTTGGTATTAAAAACAAGCCTCGAAACAAGCTTAACCGATAGCTAATAATATTTACCAGAAAATTGTAACCAATATCATCCCATTTTCTGTCGTCCATATGGTAGGATTGTATTTGCTTCACTCTTGCTATACATTTTTCTTCCGTACCGCAACTCGGTGTTTGTGTGTGGTGAATCACGATATAAGGAACAGGAGTTTGTGTAGCTCGGAGGGGAGGGTTTTTAGGGAAACGTGCCCCCCATTTCGATCTACCAATAATGTTGAGAGGAGTGCCTGCAAAAAAAAACAATATAAGAATACGAGAAGAATATTATAGAACCAGGGTTTTAGAAGAATCGAAAAACGAAACTTCTCGTCTTGATTGTCGAGAATATTGATTTTGAGAAAAGAAATAGATTAATCTTGTCTTGACCATTTCTTGATGATTAACATCTTGTCTCTTCTGGCGACAGTCTATAAGTACTAAATTAATAAAATGCAATAATAATTAACTTAATTATAACCAAAAAACGCTAAAAATAGGCGTTTTACCACATTATTACCCCCTTACCCCCAATTGTTTACCCCCAAAATCTAATCAGCTCTTTGAAAATGATAAGAAACAATATTCAAAAAACCGCGTGTCGATATCCTTTTTAGAAATGGATTTTACACCCAGGCAGAAGCAAAAATTTTTATTACTGATTTAGAATCAGGAAGGCCTAAACGCCGAGAAATGTGAAAAAAACATGGTCAAAGATTTTGACTTTTCGGCGAAGATTTCAATACATCGGCATTCTTAGTAGTATTAAGTGCCGATGTAAAAGTTTTTACCAAATAAAATTTGAACCAAAAAAAAAAAATAAATATTTGTTCCTCCAAAAAATTTTGGGAAACAAAAAAATAAAATAAAAATGTATGCAAAAATCTGTACTTAAAGGTTGGTTTATGTTTCACTGTTAAATTTTTCTTAAAATCTATTTTTTTAACTAACTGACAGAATAATTTGTCATTTATTTAACAAAAAAATACTTAATTTTACTATTTGTATAATGAATAAATTATTATTGGCCTTGTTTAAATTGATCATTAATAATGATTCATTATTGAAGGAATTCAGTATTCAAAGGCCAATCAATATTGCTAGTTTTTAGGGGCTGTCCATATATTACGTAACGCAATTTTTCAAAAAAAATTACCCCCTCCTGTGTAACGCGTAACAATATAAAAAATTTTGTTTCGCAATAAATTTAACTGTATTCTCACTATTGATTCGTTTTTCTCGACAAACAAACATGAACCTAAAATATAGTATAACATAACCTTAAAAAAAATTTACACGAAAAAATCACTCAAACTTTAAAAAAATATTCATAATCAATATCACACAGGGAAAAAATACTAGATACCTCTTTTTACACTGAGTGTCACATATAACACGTATATTTTTTATGCACAGGTACACAAAATAGTACACACATTGGTGTTCTGTGAGTACACATTCCGCGCGAAAATGTACCATCGCCGGCAAGAACAGGGCCGTAAGATTTTTCTTAATATCAATGTCAACAGTTTTTTTACTGATTACAATATTATTTAAATATGCATAGTTTCGTCAATTTTTGTGTCAAAAAGGGAATTATGGGCCACTAAATAGTAATTTATGTTGAAATAAAAATACATCTGCCAAGCTTAGGAAATAAACATTAAATTTATTAAATTCCGTTACGTAACGTTTACCTAGACCCCACTCCCCCCTGTCACAAACTGTAACAATTTCTCTGACCCCCCCCTAGGCGCGTTACATAATATATGGACAGCCCCTTACAGCTACTAGTCTAAAAAATGTTTGTTGTTGCACTTACATTGTAAAAAATACGGCAATAAAATCAGTACACTGACAAAAACCTTTAACGTACTCATATTTACTAGTTTTTCTCAAGGAAGATACACGAATATTTTTATTTCTTATGCGTGTTTATAAACAAACTTATAAAATAGGAATAACCCAAGTACGCAACAATTGATTACTTGGGGAATAACAAAGTTAACGAATCACACTGTTCAACAAAAATATTTTCTGTAAGGGGAAAACAATCGCTGAACTTGAACACTTGAGGGGAAAAATCATTAATGACGTCAAAGTAAATTAAATTACACTGGTCGACAAAAAAAACATATCTTTCCATTTTGTCATTTTCGATGTACTTTTTGATGCTGAACACAAATTTGACCTCCATTTGTTGAATTTGGTTCGGGATTCTGACATAAATGCTACTGCTTTTTTGAAAAAAAAAATAAATATCGTTATTTTCAGCCTTAAAACATTTTTTCCAGGGACAAAAAATTGAACAATTACGTTCTTGTGACATGGTGTGGTTTACCTCCGGGGTCCAGAGTTATTTTTGTATTAAGAGCGCAAAATTACTGATTTCTGCTTGAGCGTGGAATTTGCTGATCGAGGCATCTAACCGAAATCAGCAATCACGCGAGAGCAGAAATCACATTTTGCGCTCGTAATACAAACAACATTTTTTCTACGATCTAAAATAAATAAATTTCAGGCAAGTTACCTTACAAGATCGCAGCACTTGAGTACAATTTTCTGCAAATCTGTTGGCCTAGAAGTAAAATCCTCATCACTGTAACTCTACATAATTCCTTCATAACAACAAATATTTAGCATATATATTAAAAAAGTGGCGGACCACATCTCGTAGCATATAACTGACAGGTGGGTGTTCTGTGACTGACAGCTTTTTTACGACTGAACTGCCGGTTGCCTACACTCTAGCACGCAAAATTCAATTTTGCGCTTGCTGTCATGGTAACGAACAGAAAAGTAAAATGCTAAGAAATAGGTTATTTTGCGCTCTGAAAACTTTATTTGTTTTTGTAGAAACGTTAACTTTTTTATTAGATCGTGAAATTTTTGTCACTATCTCACCTGTCTAGTCCGACACTGTGTTTATCTGATTCCATAATTAGTTAAGTAATTAATTAATGGAAGGCTTCTAACTAAATAAATAATAACTCTTTGTTGTTATGCGTAGATCGCCTTCGCCAAATTTGCAAATAATTTTGCAATTTTTGTGAAGGCGCAATGTTAATTGACTAACTAAAAAAAATGAAAAGAAGGGTTTCTATCATATTATATGCTAACTAAATTTCCTACAATTTAGAATAGAATCTATGTATCTAACATGACGCATGTTAGGCTACTGTAATACAGATGTCGGCATGTGCTATTATGAAGGGTGAATTAATCCGAATTACATATTTCAAAAGATTTGTTTTTTTGAAAAACGTGTCGATTTTTATTTTAAAATTTGATGTAAAATACATATTTTTATATAGGAAATTTGAAAAAAAAATCGCCTGCGGCGCTAGACCTTTTTTGCTTTTGTATGAAATTTAAAATTATACCAATGTTTTAAAATTTTAGGCCATCACAATTGTAAAAAAAATTGTCTGCGGCGCTACGGCTTTCTTCAGTTTTATTAGAACGATAAGGGCGCCAAAACAAGCAAATATGCAGGCCCTTTTACGCGGACCATATATGGTCTATAGACTTTCAAATTCGTAAAAAAATTGCCTGCGGCGCTAGGGCTTTCTTATTATTTTTTTATTTAAGCTTCCCCGAGGCCTGGATTTGATGGTCCCCCAGAACGATAAGGGCGCCAAAACCAACAAATATGCAGGCCCTTTTTTAAGTGCACCATATAAACTATAGATTTTCAAATTCGTAAAAAATCTCGCCTGCGGCGCTGGACCTTTATTACGTTTTATTTTATTTAAGGTTATAAAACTTAAACTAATTTAAGAAATTTCTGTATAATTTCGCCTAATTGGCCATTTTTATTAGTTAAAAAAAATATGCAAAAATGTTCGCCTGCGGTGTCATTTTAATTATTTTCCAGATTTGGGAAAAAATGTGTTGAGCCCCCCCGAAAAAAAATCCTGGATACCTGACTTCGTACTACAAAAAGATTCAAATATATTTTTCCCACTTTTGCAGAGATACACAAGCAGCACAGCACAGCTCTGTGTTTTTCTTGACGCAAGTGGCTTTTCCGTAGGTGAAATAGTGTACATTACTCGAGAGGAGTGTTTTTCACGCTTGGTGAATATTCTGCGCACACGACATTCTGCTTTTCTCATAAAAAGTACATTGCCCAGTAAAAGAGCTTTCCCATTTTACACCTCCGCGCGTAAATGGATTTTTTATTATTATTTACTTTAAGCAACCTTAAAAATATACCAATTTTCACGAAAACTACCCCCCGCCTCAGGGGGTGGAGTTAAAACTTTTTTATTATTAGCAACCTTAAAAAATTGAAAATTTTTGCACGAATACAAGGCTTTCCGAAATTTTGAAAATTTTCAAAATGAGAAAGCAAAAAAGGCCAAAGTTTTTCCAACTTTATAAATTAGGGAAAGGCAACTTGTTCATTAAAAAATAGAAATGCAATAAATAAACTAGATAAAAGATATAATAAACTGATTGAATGTATTGTCCAAATCAAATTATATATATTTTTTGGAATTTTGCTGAAAATTAAGCTATTTATTATTTCCACGCGATTTCTCTTTACAGTTTAGTTCACAATTTACGAGTTTTCAGTAAAAAGTATTGTTATGATCTGTATTGATTTTTTCCAATTTTCCACAACTACGACTACAAAATAAAAATCAAAAAAATATATAGGCTTTTTTATAAAATCAAAATTTTAAGACATAAAGAAGCCGTAATATACAAATAAATATACACGGTAAAAAATAATAGATTTACAACAACCAGTGTATTTTTAAAAGAACATAAAAAGGTCAATGTGTAAGGTGCGTTATAAAAATTGTCAAAAAAATTGGTTAAGTTAAATATTGACAAAAAAAAATTTTATTATCAGATTTAATTTTACCGAATTTCATACTAATTTTCACCAAAATATTGTAAAATATATTGCCCCGACCCCTAGAGAGTGGAGTTGAAATATTTTTATTATCATATTCAGTTTCAGCGACCTCAAAAAATTTACCAAAAATAAAATTGAAAAGAAAAAATGAAAGCGTTACAGACAAACAGAAAGACGAATAGAAAAAAAAAGTTTTTTCATTTCATAAAAATGAGCAAAAATACGTAATGGATAAAAGGTAGTATAGAACACGTGAGCAAACATATTATGGTCATTTAAAAATTTCGAATGGGCAATTTTTTACATGGCATTTCGGTCTGAAACGGGAAAGCACTGTATTATCGGCAGCAGCCCTGATAACACACTTCATCCTAAGAAGGTTTTTTAATCGTTCCCTTGAAAAGGTTCTTAGCATAATGCTGTAAACATGCTAAGCATGTTCTTAAAAGGTGCACTGCTGTAGTAGCATAAGTGCTTCTACTATAAACATTCTTAGCACGATTAGAGTATTTTGCTAAGGATATTCCCAAAACATATTCTTAAAATATTCTAATGGGAATATTTTGAGAATAATGCTATAGTGCACATGCTAAGCATGATTAGAGTATTTTGCTAAGAATATTCCCAAATACATATTCTTAAAATATTCTAATGGGAATGTTTTTAGAATAGTAATATGGCGTCTATATTATTTTAATTTTGTTAGGTTAGAATTACAAATATTCTTAAAATTACTGTTAATAACATAAGTTTTACCCTTAAGTAGTAGAAATGGAAGTATTTTTAGACATAAAGTGATTTTATATAGTTTTAGACAAAAAATTAAAATTATTATTTTTTGAAATGATAATTATTTGCTATTTTTTTTCTCTAAACATTGGATTTTTGTGTGGCGCATGATTTTTATGGCTGGTAGAAAGTTTGCTTTCACAGTAAAACTGCATATCGTATATGAGTCTTACCTGAT
Source organism: Brachypterus glaber (assembly GCA_958510825.1). Taxonomy (NCBI): domain Eukaryota; kingdom Metazoa; phylum Arthropoda; class Insecta; order Coleoptera; family Kateretidae; genus Brachypterus; species Brachypterus glaber. The sequence goes on along the minus strand of OY294054.1, from coordinate 16,683,913 downwards.
GGATGCTATATCTAAAGATTTTTATATGCTTTAATTATTAGGTTTATCACAAAGACGTAAAAAATTTCACCATGTTCAAATTTATGATATCCATAAAAAGGATCGAATATCATAAAATATATTTGAAAGAAAGAGAAAAACTAGATTAATGTAGAAATCTGAAATGCCTACCTACTTTATTTGCGCATGCCCAATATTCAATATTATTACTTAAATGCATCAAATAAGAATATTTTAAGAAGCATGCTAAGAATATTCTTAAAAGTAAATTTACCTACTTCTAAGAACATTCTTAACATGCTTCTTAAAATATTCTTATTTGATACAGAGGCTTACAAGAAGCTTCTTAGGAACTCCTAGCATGATTAAAACGGTATCCTTTGCATTTCTTTAACCGTTCTTAGAATATCCTGAGCAAAATAGATATGCTTCTAAGAAGCATGCTGTCCTTCCGGCTATTTATTTTAAGAATCTTCTTAGAAGGCTTTTGTGCTATCAGGGAGAATTTTTTACAAGAGGCATTAATACAATTTAAATGTAAAATCCCTGTCGTTGAGATAAAATGCATTCTAAACCGTCTTCTAGGTTATCGATAAATGTGATTAACATAGAGAAAGCTTTAACTTTAAGCTTTATACATCGGTTTTATCTGATAACCCGAAACCTTATATGACCAATTTATTTGCTTTAAATGTTAACTTATCATTGATAAGAGGAGAATTTGAATGTTGCGGGGGTTAAACCTAAACCCCTTATTTTAATTTTAAGCCCTGGTAAGTCTACGAAAATACTACAGTCAAAAAACAGTACTTTCTCCTATAGTTCGTTTACAAAAAAATCTAAAAAAAAATTTAAAGCATATTTTAACATTTTACAGGAATTAATGAAGTAGGTAGGACCAAATTTAAGCGAGCTATCGCAGTAAGTAATAGTTTTTTCGTACGACTTAGTAGTTAGTGCCTATTTCCCACCCGTTGCCTGTGACAACGGTTGGGAAGTTACTATCAGCTGATTTTACATATCTGCTGTCAGAAAATTAGTAAACGTCAAACACATAACCTCAAATTGTCAAACTAATTTTAAGATAAAAAATCTAAAAAAAATGCAAACAATATTTCAAAGTATATTTTAACATTTTACAGAAATTAATGAAGAAGGTAGGACCAAATTTAAGCGAAATAAGTTAAGTAATAGTTGTTTCCTACGACTTAGTTAGTAGTTAGTGCCCATTTCCCACCTGTTGCCTATGACAACGGTTGGGAAGTGACAATCAACTGATTTTATATATCTGCTGTCAGAAAATTAGTAAACGTCAAACACATAACCTCAAATTGTCAAACTAATTTTAAGATAATTTTTGCGTTTTTTGAATGTTTAGGTGTTAGGTCGTAGGAAAAATAGTATACGCACCTCGACGCAAACCATTTCAGTGCACTAAAAAGTAGGTTCGCGTACTCGGTGCGTAGGTAATATACTATTAACCCCTTTGGCTTGGTTTCTTAAGAATGAAGAAATCGGGATTTCTCGTTTTGTCTCGATTTTAGGATTGCTCTACTGTTGATTAAATTTTTGTGCTTTTCAAACAACTTCCACTTAAAAGTTTAAAGTAAGTTTTGAAAATAAATAATAATAAAAAATCGTTGTCAAAATAAAAACTTGGTTAGCCTACTGTATTTGACGTGATAATAAGGTAATTTACACCATCGCGAGACGAGATAAGAAGTTAATCGTCGAGACTCTCGCCGGACGAGATAAGAAGTTAATCGTCAAGAAATGGTCAAGACTAGATCAACGTATTTCTTGTCTCGAGACTCTCGAAATCGGGACGATAATATCCGTTTCTCGACTCCCGTAAAACCTTACTTCTAAAGCTTCCACACGATTTTTAACAAAAAAAAAGTTTAAATCGATAACTTTGGATAAGAAACATATGGTTTAAATTTGAAGTCTTAAGCTCAAAGCATTCTTGAGTAAAAAGTAAGAAAATTTGCTGTTTTTTCCTATATTTTCTCAGAAGGCTAGTAAAAACAGCAACATAAATTTTTCTGTGTAGTGCTTTTTTTAATTGTAAAGTTGCGAAAAGTTTAAGTGAAAAGCGACTACGTGCCAAATGTGCATATTCTAATTACTTGAGAGTAAAATTAATTGATTTGGGTATGATCTCGGGGGACGGACGATGGATCGTCCTCCTGAGACCAAATGACATCCTATTAGAAACACAGTCATATTTATTTAGTACACTTTGTGTGATTACACACTGACAAAGATGACTAAATGTACTTATAAAATTATAAACAGGTAAAAATTAAGCACAAAAATCTTAAATATTAGGTTGCAAATACTAACAAATATTATTTAGATGTTAGCTACACTGTAAAAAATGTTTCCGGTACGGAAATTTAAGTGCCGTTTATCGGTACCAGAAATTTAAAACAAATTGTAAAATTTCACAGTAACATACATTTTTGCTTTAACTTTGGACTTTAAAACTTTAAATTTTTCCCAATGTTAACATAATATTTTTATTTTAATCTTTAGGATAAAACTTTAATATACTCGTGTCAATCTGAGAATGCGACTCTGACGTCATAGCGCGTAAACTAAATACCACTCTGTAGGGTAACTGAAACTTATTTCTTAAGATGTAATAAATGATTTTTGTTTATATAGATTTTCTATATAATAATTATGTATTAAGTCTTAATAAATAAGTTTCAGTTACACTACAGAGTGCTTTTTAATTTACGCGCTGTGACGTAAGAGTCGCATTCTCACATTGACACGAGTATATTTTGTTGACATCGTAAAGTTAAAGGGTAAATTAAAATACATTTTTAAAATTACTATATTTTATATTTAAAACTTAGTTTTAAAATAAAACTTGAAAAAAAATTTTTTTTTAAGATTTTTTTTTTCAAGTACATATTTGGGGAAATGCAATATACCATTTACTGTATATAATGGAATGCGTAGCATTACATATCTTCACGGCTTATTTTGTTTTGCGGCGGAACTTCCATGTCGTGAATATTCGAAAATATGAAAAAAAAAGTCCAAACTCCCCTAGTAATAATAAAAACACTGATTACCACATGGTTTTGACAAGGAAACATAGATAAGTGAAGTTTTACTTTTCCGGGATGTGTGTTTGACCTTAGTAGTCGATTTGGCTGGAAGTGGGGTTTGGAAACGAAATTTAACAAAAATACCACCGGTACGAACACCTGAACTCCATTACTCTCAGAAAACTTACAAGAATTTCATTCTGCGGTTAAAATTACATTTAAATGATATTTCCTTACGATTTTACAGTCTATCTATCATTTACTAGTTTTATTTTAAGGAAATGTATCATATTTCACAATGTTGACGCGGTATTTAAGACACATATCATTACCGACTAACGAAACATTACAACATACCTAATGATGCACAGACAAAACAATTCTTTCCTTTAAAAAACTACAATGAGAACAGTATATTCAGTATATAGTGTAGAATGATGCATATTCCGAACAAGTCGATGTTTGTCACCCAACGAACTAGTAACTCTTCTTTCTAGAATACGCATACCTTTAAAGTAAAGTATCGCCAACATCTCGGTTTGTTTGTAAACAAATAGTAGGTATATTCAGGCCTGAACAATAACAATTACCAGTAACTGGTATTGTTGTCTCTGTTAGAACAAAGATGTGCGAGTAAGACAGACGAATGTTTATGTTGCCGACGTTTTTGTCAGTTTTAATGAATGAAATGCCTATTCTAAAGAGAAGAGTTATTAGTTCGTTGTTGTCACCGCGACAGCGGCGAGGAGGACAGTCCACGAGTGAGGAATAGCCATTCTACACGTGTTGCAGACTATACTTTTTCTACGTCTGAAGTTTTATACATTCATTTTTATGCTATGTACCGTAAGAGTTTTCTGTGCGATTTGACTACCATTTTAAGACAGTCGAAGAAAAAAAACATATACAGTCCGTGTCCAAAGTCCGCCACCCCTTTAACTTTTAAACGGCTTTGGATATCAACTTAAAATTTCAAACATGTAAATAACATAATTATTTTTTGGTATATATTTGATAATTTTAGATGGCACAATGCGCCTCCATTGGCAACGGGGGGTTCTTTTTAAAGAGAAAGGGGGTCGTGTGATACATCATTTTAAAGCTCGTAAAATGGATCGTTGCCATATATTTTTTATTTTATTTTTAAAGTCACGTATGATGTAGAAATTTTAGGGAAATTAAAGAATTGGCTAGAAATAGGGTGGAGAAGATGATGATGATGATGATGATGATGATGAGCTTACAAAATCTGGAGGGTTTAGTTTGGACAGCCCAAATGACTCAATTTTTGTGTAATATGAAATATTCCCTAACAGTTTAAACTTATTGCAAAATAATATCATTATGAAATATTTATTTTATTACTTTTTTATGTGAACTATATAAAATAATAGTAAATTTAAGTGACATTTTCAGAAAAGAAAACATAAGAATACATTTAGGAAAAAAAGTGATATTCGTTTCGTATCATTTATTTCGTGAAATTGCTTTAAAAAATGAGATTTCGGATTTTTATAACCCCAGTAGTTCTTTAAAAACATGTGTCTATGGGTAGGGTTTGAAATAATGGTATAAATTTCATGCTGAGAGCCACGAAAGTTTTATTGAATTATTTTTTACTAAATCCACATAAATAATAGACAGTAGCTTATACCGGGAGCCGCCAAATTTCTGGCAATTTTGACCTGTAGTCTCTCGATTGTCAAAAGTCTCCATTTCCGAGATAGGTCGATCCTGTCTTGACCAGTTCTCGACGATTAACTTCTTGTCTCATCGGCGAGAATACCGAAGAATATTTTTTGGTCCCATCTGGCGAGAGTCTTGATTTCAAAAGTTTTAACATTCTACAGGGTTGGTGGACCTCAGCACCACGCGTTGAAACATCTCCAGAGTAGGCCAGACAAGTTTTTATTATTGGCAATGATTCTGTATTTCAACAACCTAAATGAGTAAATAAAATAAAGTATTTTGCCTTGTTTTGGTAATAAAGTAAGTAACTATTTAATGAAGAGTGTCAAAAAGTCTAGATTCTTGGCCAAGAGTCTCGACTATCAACGACGTGAATCTCGGTCCCGTCTTTTTTTAATTACTCTCTTGTCTTGTTTCTAACTCGAAACCGAGACAGGACGAGAAATCTCGTTTTCTTTAAACCCTAGTCTGTCAACGGTTAAAAAAAATCAAATGAACCCCTGAAATGGGGTTAAAAGTTCAAAATTAGTTCGACGTAATTTACGAAAAGCCCCCTATCAGCGATTGATTAAATACCAGTCTCAATAATAAAAGGGGATATTAGTCTTGAAACGAGGAAAAAAGATTGTGTGTTTTATTAAACGTGCACGTCATATAATATTAAGATCAAACGAATTTTCAGGAACACAGTGAAAGCTTCCTTTTGATGCGGAGCTTTATTGAAAGCTCCGCATGGGCGGGAAGGTGCAGACTACGAGACCATTGAAAAACCATGTTGATGTTTAAACACGGTCTCATTAACCAATGTCTAAAGTTTCAGTAAACTGTGTGTAAACATCACTCTTTGAATAGACCCCCAAACTGTATTTTATTTCGTACGACTTGATGTTTGACTATTGATTACAAGTTTTTTCATAACTAGACCCAACTAAGGGGATAAACAACTTAATTATATCCACACACAGTAACGGACTGGACAAGTGAGACAGTGAGAAAAATCTCAGGGCCCCCCATTTTTGGGGGCCACTTCTACTAATTGATTTTGTTTTTAAAGCAACTGCCTACTAAATCTGTAGCGTGTAGGTGATGATTATAATAATAATAAAAATAATAATATATGTTTATTCCAAAAAACGATTACAATACATAGTAAAAATATGTACAGAAAAGCATTGAATGGAATTATTTTTCTACATCATTTTATTTGTGGGGTAAAAAAATTAACTTTTCTCAACTTGTGTTAAGTGTTACAAATCTCACCAGCCTCGGGCTGTCCAGTTTGACCCAGTCTGCACAGTGCGGCAAATGAAAGGACCTTCCCAGCAAGGACCATAATACTTTTGGCAGACCATCACCATCAACTTTTGAGTCCCAACTTAGAAGTCCCAAGACTTAGATATGTTGTCGCCAGGATATTTGGTCGCAGAATATGTTACTTACGTCCAAGATATTGTGTCACCGGGATATTTTGTAGCCGGGATATTTTGTCGTCTGGATATTTTGTCGCCGGGATATTTTGTTGCATTATTTTTTTATTTCGGATATTTTGTTAATGAACATTTTGGGAAACCTGGTTTGAGGTATCCCACCATATCTCTAGTCAATTCTTTGACTTTCCTGAAATGTATGCACCCTACAACCTTTGTTATTTGAACGCAGTATTCTATTCTAGGCCTGCATACCTTTGTTTTTCCAACTCCTTTTTCAAAATATCTTAATATGTGATCCGCCTATTGATAGATTCATCTTCCAGTCCTTTGAATAAGATACGATATTTCCTATTTTTTTCCTGTTGGCTCTAATTTATAACTCTATCCAACCATTTCATATTTAACATTTCCCTATAGCCCCACACTTCAAAGGACTAACGACGATTTGACATTTTGACGGGAAAAACTGGTCGATTTTAACTATCCTTATTTAAAATAAATTTTTAAGCAGTTACAGCTCATAAAAAATTTTCACTTTCGGGTTTAGACCGTGTTGATAGATTTTTACTTTCCGACGTTTCGTCTCTTACTGCTAGAGACATCTTCAGAGATTAATCTGAAACTGTTTCAGATTAATCCCTAAAGGTGTCTCTAGCAGTAAGAGACGAAACATTCATCAACACGGTCTAAACCCGAAAGTGAAAACTCTTTATATCTTAGAGGCCGTGAAAACTTAAAATCTAAAACAGTTACAGCTCTTTTAAAATAAAATTTAAAAAGTATATTTTTTACTATTCATATAAAATAACATAAATGCGTAAATTTTAATTCGAAAGTCGAAAATTTCGTCTTGAAATAAGTATGTGGCCACAAAAAGAACCCACCCTCATCGAGTTAAATGCCACATTGAGACCGCATATATGAGGGAAGTCTTATTGGATTTCTACCCTTCATTTGGTTTACCAATTGAACACCCCTACTTTAAATATAGATATATAAATCAACAGGCTGTATGACTTTAAAACATAATTATTTAATCCTTTTTTGAAAATCTGAACATGTTTAAAGCCTTTACATAAATAAATTATATTTTTTTATTTATTTTTTGTATATTCACCTGTAATAAGAAATGGAGGAGTTTAACTCGGGCCCAGGACCCAAACGGAATTTTAATTGTATTTATATTTGAGAAAAAAATATATTGGAGGTATCTGATACCTTTTGTCGATTCATTAAAATGTTGGATCAAAATTACGTAGATGGTGATTAAAAAAAAATATTTGTGACATTTAAAATAGGTAACGCACTAGGGGGCAGGGGGTAGTGCTTAGAGTTACGAGGGGGCTGATGTAAGGCTCTTTATTATTTTTAAAGGAATAAAATCGGTTTGTTTTCACCCAAAAAATTGTTTTGGGGTCTTGGCTGCTAGAGTTACATAATTATAGGATGGGACAGAAACAAAAATTTTTTAACTAAAGATTGCGATTTTCCAACTCAAGATAACGATTTTCCCAACTTTTTACATGACTCCATAATATTCCCAACTTGTCAGTGGAATTTCCCAAGTAAAGAGTGGGTTTACACAACTGGAGAGTGAATTTTCCCAACTCGAAAATGATTTGGGGTGAGACCCCCCATACCTTCATGACGTCATCCTTTTTAAAATTTTCTCATTTTGATAAATCATACTGTATATATTTGAATTGGTTTCAATTAGGTTAAAGTATTGTTTTGTTTTTGAAACTACCTGTTAATAACATATCATATACTTAATCCAGTTATTATCATTTTTAATTGAAATATATGTATAACAAATCATCCGTTTTGAGCACATGTGTTTTTGGACTCAGGTTGAAGTGAATGTTTAAATTTATGGGCTCATATTTCATTCGTTCAAATAAATCAGATTTGTGAATTAATATCTAGTACGTTAAGACTATATAATCTCTGGGACGTAGGATGTTCCACAAAGTCGTTTTCAGCTGAATTCAGCCAGAAGCTTAATCATTTCCATTGATATTGGTCAAATTTGCCCAAACCCTATCAGGCAAATTTTTAAAATTAATTATTATTTAAATTCGTCAAGGTCGAACTAAAAAATACTGCTTCTAACGAAAGAAAAATTTTCTATATAGTTATAAAAATAATGTGTTTGCAAAAAAATAAAGTAAAAATCCAAAAACATTACCATTTTGAAAAATGAAAAATTTTCGATTTTTTTAAAATTAGTTTTATCTCCTTTGACCCACCCCTATTTTAGCACAAACAATCTTAGCCGAGGATTTTGGATAATGTACATAGGTTCCAAATTTGAAGTCTTTAGCGTTCTCGAGTTACACTAGTGACAAACTTCGCGGTAATCAGATATTCTACGCATGTAAACGTAATGTAATGTAAACGTAATGCATTGTAAAGTAATGTAAACGTAATACATTGTAAAGTAATGTAAACGTAAAAAAAACATAAAACATTTTCAATTTTTTTTACTAACGTAAGACTTGGGGAAAGTACTATTTTTATTAAAACTAATAATAATTTTTTACTTTCTTCTACGTAAAGTATTGTGATTGGGCCAAATTTGTAATAACTTGGTCTTATTTTTTCATAATTTTTCAAGAAATATAAAAATATCCCTTGAATTTGTTCGTCTGTCTGTTTGTCTGCCTGTCCATTATAAGGGAAATACATTATTTCCCGTATTTCAAATAATCAAGGATATATCCTTAAAATAGAATTATTATATTTTAAATTTACGCTATATTCATTTGCATAGCACATTTTAAATTATTTTATTTTTTTAATCAAATTTTTCAATCCATAAACATATGCGAAGAAAAAGTTTTGCTAGATTAAAGTAAAATAAATCTACCTATGTAGTATTTCATTTGATGTTTATAGATATCACTGATAGTCGTTTAAAAAGGAATGTTTGAATGAATTTTAAAACATTACAATAGAATCCTCTCCCCTATTTTTTATATCCACTGATGGAAATGCTCTCCAAGAGACATTAGCGGTGCATTCTTCAGATTTGTAGTTACTATCATTTACTCATTTTTAAACACCTCGCTTTTGCAGCTAGAAAAAGAACGTCTCGACTGTCGAGACAATCGATTTTCGAGACAAAAAATAGGTTGATCTTGTCGACGACTAACTTCTAGTCTTATCTAGCGAGAGTCTCGACGATTAACTTTTAGGATCATAACTTTCTATCCATTTTTAACCAAATATACAGTTACAAACGGATGGGAAGTTATGATCCTATACAAATTTACTTTAGTTTTTGCTGGTTGCCACCCCCCCTTATCAACATTTTTTGCAGGGAAATTTCGTAATTTTAAGTTGGAAAATATTTGGTTACATTATATATTATGTAATTTTTGGCGCGCTTTATTCACAAAAATATTGCCAATGTTATGTGATTTTTACAGAATATGTTGTGTAAAGTTTTATTTTACACAAATTTTTACAGAACATGTTCCGTACAATTTTATTTCACATAACTTATTATGAAATTATACAGAATATGTTCTGGAAAACTCACATAATGTTGGCAATATTCACGGAAAAAAAAATTATAGCTAGGAGCGCTATAACACACATACCAAGCAAATTATAATCGCTTATTATATAAATACAAGGCTTTCTCTTACAATTATGGCAGTCAGTGTAAAAATTTATATGAAATACTTTAATTGTTTAGTGAATAATAAAATATAACAAATAGTATGGCATTTATAGCTTAAATAGATTTAATTATTGTCCGTGCTAATAATTTTTATAATATAATAAAATTTCTATAAATTTATAATAGTGCCTGTAATAAATATAATCGTGTCTGTAATATATATAATCGTTTCCAATTTATTTTTAACATTATTAGTTATTGTGTCCCTTATAATCTATAGCTTAAATCACTATAATTTGCCACTGTTACCAAATATCTTATAATGTATAGCGCAGAGCCCACTAATTTCTTTCCGTGTTCTTACAAATATTTTTATCAGTGTATGTATACATTTATGATACTCGTTACTATAATAAATGTCTATGATTTTTAGTATCACGGGGAGTTTAGTATAAAATGCGAAGCCATATATCTTCACTGCTTGTTGCAGTGGTAAGTATACTTGCTTTTGATACATATAAACTCGTACATCATAATTATACTCGAAAAAGTTCAATAGAACAACTGAAAGAGCGGTCATTTTGGCATTAACACTTGAGACTAAATTATTTTACATAATATACATACATACCTACTGTGTAACTAACAGTTAGGCATTGAAATCTTTTACATAGAGGCGCCTTCGCCATAATTGAAAATGTAATGTATACATTATTATAAATATTGGTAAAGGTATACTGCCCTTCAAATTAACAAAGTTGTATCTGCACTGTTGTTGTTTGAAAATCAGTTTTTTTGTATTACGAACTTACGAAGATATGAAAAAAAAATCTAAATAAATAAACCCATATGATTTTTTTTCTAGCGTAAGAGCTAATGAAAGAGATACTAAAAAATTAACTTAATTTAGATACAATCTTCTTGTTTAGTGTCTAGTACTAAAAATATTTTTGTTTAAATCAAACATTTTTTAACAATTTTTGTGTGAACCGGTTGGCAAAAAGAGACTTTTAGTCCCCTGCTTATTTTCTTTTCTCAACTTAATTATGCGAGCCAATCTAATCCGAAAGGTATAACACTTGTAGTTCGGCATCATCAGCAATTAAACAGCTACTGTTTTTCTTTAAAAGTTCAAAATACTACCCAATATACTAACTTTCCATAACTTTGTACATGGTCATTGCGGATGTCAACTGTCAACCTTTGATGCTTGAAATATTATATTATTTTGCTTATTAAATGATAATTAATTTTTTTCTGAATATCTTTAGTGAGACAAAACGACTATATATGATCGTAAAACCTTAAGATTTCAATCCATTTATGTATATTGTGAACGCTTATTTGTATACATATATGTAAATGGTATCTTTTAGATAAACGTTATATGGTCATATATCATTAAAAGGGACAGAAAAAAACATAACTAATAGCTATTTATTAAACGATACTACTAAAATAAAAAAAAGGAATCTCCCTGGCCGTAGGACTATCCGTCATCAGAATATTTTTTATCAGCTGTCATCCCCAACATAAAACATTGCAAGATAAAGTGGAGTAGTTTCCTCTAGAGAGGTCTAGTGGTCGCTTTCAAACTCTGATATAGATAGATTTTGCACTCCCCTCGGTTGTGCCGGACTATTTGGATTCGGTTAAGTCAAACTGTCAAAATTTATTCATTCCATCACTTTACCAACAAACAAAAACAACACTAAATATTTTTCTATCTCGTATGTCATAAAATAAAGCTGGAAAAGACTGGGTTTTGTGAAAAAAGAGTAAGTTTTTAAAATAAATTCTAAAAGTATATGCTACATTAAGGTTTAAATTTAGCAATTACAGGAACAAAAACTTTATGTCAAAATAACAGAGTATTTTTCAACTTTTACAAAAAAAATCGGTCCTATAACTGTTTTTTTATACTATTCACAGCTCTAATAAAGACTTTATAAAGGCCCTCTACAGATATATTGCTTTCTAGAAAGTCATAATTACCTAGTAGATCCAAACTTAAGTAAAGATGGTAGGTAATATAGTAAGTAATATAGATAATTGGGTATAAATGGAGTAACGGTGGTATTAATGGAGGTTATTATGTGTAATTGTTGCTTTATTGACATGGGGATTTGATATGTTTCCTTAAAAAGCTGTATAATACGGAATACTAATTAATATAATGATTACAATCTGTCTAAATCCCTGAAGAGCGAACAATACCTACAATGGGAGGAATATACAGCAATAAGAGAACAGATTCGCTTGGTTCCAAAAGCCACTGTGCACAATCTCATAAGAATTCAGTAAAATATTCTCATAACAAAATATCCCGGTTAAAATATCCTTCTCCCAATTATTCCTTAATTTTCAAACCCCCCTTGTATTTAAATAAATTGAATAAAATCTAGATTACCCCAAGTATGTTCTTTTCATGCTTTAATCATCTGGTATACTTTAATAATTATAATCTGGCATGCTTTAACCATCTGGCAAGATTTAACCATTTGGCATGCTTTAAGTACAACCAAACCAAACATCGCACGTTTTAACTATCTGGTACGCTTTAACAATCTGGTATGATTTAACCATCTGACATGCTTTGACCATCTGGAATGCTTTAACCATCTTGCATGCTTTAATCATCTGGCATGATTTAATCATCTGGCATGGTTTAATCATATGGCACGCTTGAAGCATCTGGCATATCTACTTTAAGCATAGCACGCTTTAACTATCTGACATGCTTTAACGATCTGGCATGATTTAACTCTCTGACATGCTTTGACCATCTGGAATGCTTTAACCATTTTGTATGCTTTAATCATCTGGCATGATTTAATAATCTGGCCATTTGGCATGCTTTGGCGATCTGGCATGATCTAACCCTCTAAATGCTTTGACCATCTGGAATGCTTTAACCATCTGGCATGGTTTAACCGTTTGACATGCTTTAAGCATTTGGCATGCTTTAAGCATATGACATTCTTTAACGATCTGGCATAATTTAAACCCCTGCCATGTTTTAACCATCTAGAATGCTTTAAACATCTGGCATATCTACTTAATAATAATAATAATAATAATAATTTATTGGTCTTCTAATCATTTACATGACATAAGATAGGTCATAATTACTTACAAATACAATAATATTTACAAATAATTATATAAAGTGTACATATTAACTGAGTTAAAATATTTTGATTAGTTCGGGAAAAATTCATTAATGTCGTAGAAAGTTTTTTCATGAAGAAACTGTTTGAGTCGGCTCTCAAATTTTTCAATGGGTTTAAGTGTGGTTATTTCGTTTGGCAGATGGTTGAAAATTTTGAGGCAATTATAGTGCGGTGATCTTTCGTACATGACTGAACGATGGCGTGGAATTCTTAATTCTTCTTTGGTTCGTGTATCGTGGGTATGACTTTGGTTATTGGCGTCAAAAAGGCGTAGGTTTTTGTAAGCATACTTGGCGCACTTGAGTATGTAGATGCTAGTCAGAGTTAGAATTTTTTTGCTCTTAAAGATAGGTTTACAAGAGTCGAGTGGTTTTAGTCCAAATAGTAGTCGTATTATTCTCTTTTGAGCAATAAAAACCCTGTCAAAGTCTGTGGAATTACCCCATAGGAGTATATTATACGACATGTGTGCATATGCCAAAGCGTAATAAACATTAAGTATAACATCTTGATTAACGGTTTGTTTGAGCTTGAGAATAGCGAAGTATGCACTGTTAAGTTTTTTGCAAACATGTTCTATTTGGATGTGCCATCTTAGTTTATCATCCACGTATGATCCAAGAAACTTTGTTGAGTTTGAACTGGACGCGAGAGTTATTCTTGGTATCCTGTTGAAGAAATGGACGAAGACAGTTTTTTCTTTGTTGAGGATAAGTTTGTTTTTAAAACACCAATCGTTCATTTTGTTGATTACATCTTGTATCTTTTCTAGAAGTTCTTTTTTAGTTCTAGCAACCACAACTGATGAGGTATCGTCCGCGAAATTAATCATAAACTCGGGAAGTCTAAGATCATTGATAAATAGTAAGAATATTAATGGTGCTAGAACTGATCCTTGGGCGGCGCCGATGTCGATGTTAAATATATCCGATTTTTCGTTATTTATTTTTACTAATAATTGTCTTTCAGACAGGAACGATATAATCCATTTTAGAATACTTCCTCTTATTCCTAGTTCATATAGTTTCTTCTCCACAAACTTTAGATCTAGCGTATCAAACGCTCTAGAGAGATCAAAGAGTAGAGCAACAACTATGAAGCCATTATCCAAGTTTCTATAAATATAGTCAACGAACTGGGCGGAGGCAGTTTCAGTTGAGCGTTCAGGGCGAAAACCGTGTTGTGAGTCAGCTAGTATTTTATATTTCTCTATGAAGTTAAGGAGCTTATTGTATATGACGCGTTCAAATATTTTTGAAAAAATGCTCAGTAGTGAAATCGGCCTATAGTTCTCTACATTGTCCTTTTCAGCTTTTTTATATATTGGTGTAATCGATGCTAGTTTTAATGACGACGGAAATTTTCCAAATTCAACAGAGTTATTAATTAGGGTTGTTAACGGATCTAGGATTGCTTCATGTACTTCTTTAAGGACTTTAACCGAAACATCGTCTATACCTGTAGAGTTTGTGTTTTTGAGATTTATAATTATGTTTTTTAGTTCATTTGTTGTTACTGGCTCAAAAAAGAAGGTTGACAAAATTCTTTTTCCGATAGTGCATTCCTTTGATGTATTTTCTCCAAAATGTTGTTTCATTTGATTTTGTGTAGCGGTGCAGAAATGTTTACCGAAGATATTTGCGACTTCTTTGGGATCTTCTATTGTTTTATCCTCTATTTTTAATTTTATATCTGGTTTAGGTTTGGTACGCCCTAGTTCTTTGTTTACTACTTTCCAGATTCCTTTACTTCTATTTCCGCAGTCTTCGATGCATTTTTTGTTAAAATCTTTTTTACTTTGTGTTATCTTTTGTCTGTAAAGTTTCTTTCTTTTTTTATATAGGTCATTTACTTCTTTAATGTTTATTCTTTGCATTATATTAAACAGGTCCCTAAGTTCTTCTCTCATTAGAATTATTTCTGGCGTAATCCATTTTGCAGTTTGTTTTGGTTTTTTATATACTTTGTCTACCATGGGGCATTCAGTATTAAAGTGCTTTAAAAAGATGTTAAGGAAGCAATCGAAGCTATTGTTAATATCAACATTGTTTACTTCATTCCAGGACTCCTTAAGCAGCTTATCTTTAAGGTTCATTATGTTTTTATTTTCTAAAAGCCTTCGTTTAGTTTTAGTTTCTGGCATATTCTTGGAAGATATAGTATCGTTACGTTTAATTTTAAGGAATTGTGCTAGGTGGTCGGATATATTTGGATTGATTATTTCGCATTCTACTAAGTTTGGGTTTAAGTTGCTTATAATGTAGCATAGCACGCTTTAACTATCTGACATGCTTTAACGATCTGGCATGATTTAACTCTCTGACATGCTTTGACCATCTGGAATGCTTTAACCATTTAGCATGCCTTGACCATCTGGAATGCTTTAACCATCTGGCATGGTTTAACCGTTTGACATGCTTTAAGCATTTGGCATGCTTTAAGCATATGACATGCTTTAACGATCTGGCATAATTTAAACCCCTGCCATGTTTTAACCATCTAGAATGCTTTAACCAGCTGGCATGATTTTACTGTCTAACATGCTTAGGTACAATGAATATAGTGAATGTATTATACATATATTCATTCGATACTAATTTTGTGTGTAAAAATTGTATTTGTCAGCTTTCGGGCATAGACGATCCTGATAAGCAACTCGAGGGAGCAAAATCTAGCAAGGTTTGTCGTGTAGTAGGTGGGAGAGTGTTGCGGAAGAGAGATATCTTATGTAATTAATCACGAAACTCCACGGTATTTGCTATAGTTGCCGAGGCATCTTAATTTCTAAGATAAATACCTATATTAATTAGATTGCGTCAACAAGAGAAGTCCTATAATTACTTCGGAAACGAGACAGTCTCATTCCTAATACTTTATCGGCCTACACCACTGGTGAATTTGCATAAATTACTCGTAAAAGCAACATCGCGGCCCGCTTTCTGAACCTGAAAGACTACCATCCTGAAACATTCCTCTCACTCCATTTTTCACACCTTTACCTTAAATTCGGTTCTCCTGCTCCGTTCAATCTGTGATTAACAATCACTCAGAAATAAAGTACATTATCATCAATAAGTTATCATGATTGGTTTGGGGCAGCTCTCCACTCCACCTTATCCTTAGCCAATTCTTTCATTTCCCTAAAATTTCCAAACCCATCTGTCCGTCTGTCCGTACACAGAAAAAAGGGATTCCTTGAACCAATGACACGTGTTTTTCAATATGTTCAAAGCCATATTCTCTTGTTTTAAGGCTAGCATTTCTTTGAACCAAAGTAAATGTACTTAAATGAAGAGCACGCTTTTCATTCAAGGACCTTGGTTCAAAGAAATATTAGCCTCGAATCAAGAGAACATGGCTTTGAACATATCGAACGACACGTGCCCTTGGTCCAAGGAATCCTTTTTTTATATGTACGTCACGTTTTCTTGTAAGCACGATAACTCAAGAAAGAATAAACCGATCGACTTCAAATTTTCAAGAAAAATAAATATTGGTTTGGACACGAAGCCTATTGAAATTGAAAAGAACCCTCCCAAAAATGAGTTATGGAGGTTTCTGTGTAACAGTCATCCATATACACGGTGTTTGCAGTCCTATGGCATAATAATATATATTAAAGAGGATGATTCTACATCACAAAACATGAAAAACTAACAAAGGAACGTATGTCCGGAAATAAGCCTTAAGGAGCTACGACCCTTCGAGGATGTTGAATAGGGAACAAAAAAAGCACCAATAAAGGGCTATTCTTCATTTAAAACTAAGCACCTAAGTTTAAGTAAGTAATAGACCTTTAAAAAGTAAGATTTTTGGTGGCACAAAATTTTACTTTCTCTGAATTGCATTTTTTTGAAAACGGTTGTTCCTACAGTGTTACACTATTTTTATGTATTTTTACTATATTTTTTCCAAAAAAAATACACATAAAAAAGTTTTGGGCAAAAATGTGTTAAGCTGCACATATTTTGTCCGTCTAGGCATGCCTCTTGATAGATTAAAAAAAATAAATTAACATAAAATAATTGCCCTTATTAATACTAGTACATATGCAAAACCTCGTCGCTCTATCTCAAAGGGTCCCAGAGTTATTAATTAAAAAAATATTTGTAGTAAAATTTTAAAGGATCGTAATTCTCTTAGGTATCGTTTCCGGACCTATGTTTCTTTGCCGGTTTTTCATGTTTTGTGATGTAGAATCAACCCCTTTATTAAATAGCATAAGACTACAAACACCGTGTATGTGCATAACGTAAGATATAAAAAATTAAGTCTGACTCGGTCTGACTTGTTTAGTTTTCACAAGAAATGATATTCGCAATTTTAAAACTAAAACTGATGTTTTCCACATCTGGGTTTCAGCAAGGAAACTGGTGAAAAAGTCAGTTTTTTATGCAGCGCAGGGGAGAAAATGCGGTGGAAGTTAGAAATAGTTAAGAAACAACATCAATTAAAAAAATGAAGCCACCAAAAACAATTCACGATGTCTTCTGAACAATTAAAAAAATTAATTAATTTCTTAAGGCAAACATTAAAACAGTTAAAAAGTAATAAAAATAAGAACACCCTTATTTCTCCCATATTACTTTAATTTTAATTGCCAATTCTGGCAATTAGGATTTTTCAGTACTTTCTTTATTAATATGGTAATCTTTGATGCATTATCTTTTCATACTACTAACGGTTTAGGGAACGGAATATCTTAATCCGAGTCTTACTCCAGTTACTTTTAAAATACCTTTGGTTTGCTCTCGCGTAGGGTTACGCGTGAGTCGAGAAACAGAACTTCTCGTCTCGATTGTCAAAAGTCTCGATTAGACTAATAGACTAATCTTGTATTGACCAATTCTGGGCGATTAACTTCTTGTCTCTTCTAGCGAGAGCCTTGCCTATTGACTTTTTGTCTCTTCTCGTGAAAGACTTGATTTTTAAGACACTTGACACTCTGCAGGGTTAGTATCACGCCACAAAACATCCCACAATAGGCCAGACAAGTTTTTATTTAGATGGGTCATCATCTGAGGTTTCAAGAAACATAAAGCAATATGTGGGGAAAACGTTGAAAGACCAATATAGAGTGTATAAATATTTGTTTAGCGCCTATCAGTCTGCCCTAATAGGCCATGCCCATTTCCCTTGTTCCGTAGAACGCGGTGGGAGTTAGTTCCGCAAAATAGTATTCTGAACGTAGGACAATAACCCATTTCCTCCGAAGATTCGATGGGTCACCTGCCAAAGTACTGATTCGGCTCGAGGTTGTTTAACCTGTGAATTTGTCGCAGTCACTTACTGACTAGGCTATGGTCCCTCTTGCCTCCCTAATACATTCACTTTGTTATTGTCGTTCGTGCACTTTCTCTCTCACTCCCTCTTTACAGGCCAATCTCGGTGGTCTCCTTTCCAAACCCTACATCCTTTGTTATTTGTGAGCCAAAAATTTCATTCTAGGCGTGTCTAAGGTTCTTCTAACTCCCAGCTCGACTTCCCAAATAGCTTTAAGTAAGCTCTCATGTCTTAGCACTATTTGATCCATTCTCTCGTTCGTCAGTTCTCTCCAATATGCTCTCGTTTGTATCTCTATCTGACCATTTTATCATTCTCTTATAGCACCAGATGTCAAAGAGCTCTAATTTAAATACACCCAGTATATGTAATTTCTTAACTTTCTTGCTTAATAAACTAACCAAAAAATGTTAATTTCTCCCCTGTTTTACTTTACACCTTATCTTATTTTACACTGCTGTTT
The DNA here is from genome assembly GCA_958510825.1 of Brachypterus glaber. Classification (NCBI taxonomy): domain Eukaryota; kingdom Metazoa; phylum Arthropoda; class Insecta; order Coleoptera; family Kateretidae; genus Brachypterus; species Brachypterus glaber. The sequence continues at coordinate 16,665,182 of OY294054.1, read as the reverse complement.
TATTTTCGTATTTATAATCTCATCTAGACGCCGTGATTAATTTATTGCGTTATAAATATATTCTAATCTGGCGCACTTAATGACTTTTTCCAAATCAATCATATCGGAAAAAATAAATGAAAATGAAACACGAAATGAAGATATTAAAAATTAAATAAACTAATTATGGATCGACATGAAAAGTTCATAAAAATGATTTTTTTAAGCTACACTCAGAAAATTTCGTTGTATTTTGAATACTGAATGTTATTTGTGAATACATATCTTTTATTTATATCGCCACCATTGGAATTTAATATTTTACTTGTGATATTAAATACTGCAATGTGTGTATTATATACAAAATGTTGTCATACTAACATAGAGACCGTGCTGGTACATTTGAATCCCCACGCAACATGTGTTTATTAATACTGTAACATTTGGTAAATTATATCACAGTTATAGTTTGGTATACTTTAAGTTGTAGTTGCTGTGTTATTGATCTAAAGTATGTTACAGTATTTAGTAAAATAACAATCGGTAAATAATACCAAACTTTTGATTAGTAATAATACAGAGAAAAGTAAAAAAAGGATCAATTATTTTGTCAGTGTGTAATTGTGTGTGGTTAAAACCTTTTATTATTACTAATCAAAATTATGGTATTATTTACCGATTATTATTTTTTCTGAATACTTTAAACTAGATCAGTAATACAACTTAACAACAACTCAAAGTATACCATACTATAAGTGTGATATGCTTTACCAAATTTTACATTAATTTTTACTATAACATGCTAGTAATAATAAACACATGTTGCGTGGGAATTCAAATGTACCAGCATGGTCTCTATGTTAGTATGACAACATTTTGTATACAATACACACATTGCAGTATTTAATATCACAAGTAAAGTATTAAATACCAATGGTGGCAATATAAATAAAAAATATGTATTAACAAATAAAATTCAGTATTAAAAATCCCACGAAATTTTCTGTAAAAATGCCACTGCAAAGGTAAATTAAGGCTGGGAGTTAGAAATAGGGTGCGCAGGCCTAGAATGGAATACTGCTCACAAATACCAAAAGATGTAGAGTGTAGAAACTTCAGGGAAATGAAAGTATTGGACAGGAATAAGGTGGGATGGAGAGCTGTCTCAAACCAGTCTTGTAGTGCGGAGCGCCACATTCGTGTAAGCATTAGATTAATCAACGACTCACAATACAAAACAAATTGTGAAAATTTAAATATAGGACAATGAAAGATACAAGAGTAGAAAAGAAAAAACGAGGGATAAAATAACAGGTCTTAAAAAATATCCGGAAAAGCTTTTAGATAAGCTAGTTGTCACGTTAACATTAGACTTAGATGCCACTTAGGTTTATAGACTATACTTGCTAGTCCATTTTCTAAATTAAATCAAACATACTAAAAAACATTTGGACAAAATGCCATTTTTTAAATTTGCCACAGATTAGTTGGACGAATAAGGGCAGCACTATAAATTACTGCTGTCAAAAAAAACAAACATATTACAAAAAAAAAGCGAAAAAAGTTAAAAAAAAAATCAAAAAGAAATGTTTTACAACGAACATTTTTGTCTTACGGCATTTTTAGCTCAGTGTAATATTACATATGATGGACGTGCGATAATAAGTATTTAAAATACAGCATCGTGATAATTTTTCAGGAAAAAATACCGTTAAAATCCGATAAAATTTACTGTGATATTGTGAAAAATTACTGGAATTATGTAAATTTTTATCGTATTCCAAGGTAAAAAATCCTTGAGTTACATTATGTTATGTCCCGCGTTTACTAAAAAAATAATAATAAAAGAAGTCACACAGTTGTTCATAGTGAATATCTATGAACTTACAAAAATTGGATACAATCATAAAGCACTTAGTTTAATCTCATATTAAGCCGAAAATAAAGAAAGAAAAAACATTATTCTGTCATCTTTATTACTTTCCATATAGAAAACAGAAGACCCCTATCAACATTAGACCTACAATTATTAATAAAAGTGTGCTTACTGTCAAGTAAAATATTGCTGCCAACATAAAGATACTTTCCCCTATAGCCACAAAAAAAATCAAAAATTAAAAAAATCGAGAGGTGAACCAAAGTATTTGGACTAGCACTAAGATTTTTGAGATTTCTAAAAAAATCTTTGAAATTTGGTCGGAAATTACCAGATTTTCGAGATTTTTCAAAGACTTCCCCCCCCTTCGGTTCCCGCCCAAACGCCCGACTGACCAGTCCGACTCTGACGTACGGACATACAAAAATTGTTTTTTTTTAGATAAATACATCAAAATCTGGAAAACTGTTTTTGCCAAAACTATCTTCACTCGTAGGATTGCTCGAAAGTAAAAATAATATTTTGCAGACCAATACCCTTTGTGGTATCTTCGAAAAAGGTATGTGTGTATCCGGTCATATTTCCATATTTTTAAAATGATCGAAAAAAAAGATAATTTCTTTAAAAATCCCATAAAAATATATTTAGGGAGGTAATAATGGTCTACTTAATGTATTTTGCTTTGAATATGATTGTCTTTATGTTTAAAAGATATGCTAAATATTTAGATAAATGTCAGCTCTATATTTATACCGCAATAAAATTCATTCTACATACAAAATGATTAAAAAAAAATACTGTGCAAACACATTTAAATAATAACAGGCTGATTTTCGAGAAAAATTCAATACATTGTAATTTAAAGAATCAAGACAAGCTGAAGTCACGTCGTCGAGAGTCGAGACTCTTGATCAAGAATCGAGAATTCTCGCCTTTTCATAAAATATTTGTACTTTTCATGAGTTAGGAAGCAAAAGAATAATTGCCAATAATAAAATTTGTGTAGCCTACACTGTAATAAAAAGTAAACTGAATATTTAGTTAAAAATGGATAGTCAATATTTAGTTACAAATGGATAGGAAGTTATGATCCTATGCAAATGTACTTTAATTTTTGCTAAAAACACTATAGTTCTAAAGTCACGTACTTTAATATTTAAGGACCGACATGAAACGTTGCGTGTTCTTAAAAAAACTTGAAGTACAATTGTATAGGACAATAACTTCCAAATTCCTATCCATTTTTAACTCAATATTCAGTTTACTTTTTATCTTGAAACCTAAACAGGAAAGCTCGAAAAAAAAAATTCTTGTAAATGCAAATATGTATGTGAAATTTTTCTTGTTGAAAAATATTTTTTTTTAAGTAGGGGTAAGTATTGATTTGTTGTCAGTATGTCAGCAGGATTTTTGGGTAAAATTTGTAGGAACCGACACAATCTTAAACACCTAAACACGAACGCTCGAAAAAAAAAAAAATCTTGTAAACTGCAAATATGTATGTGAAATTTTTCTTGTTGAAAATTATTTTCTTTAAATAGGGGTAAGTATTGATTTGTTGTCAGTATGTCAGCAGTATTTTTGGTTAAAATTCGTTGGAACTGACTCACAATCATTTTAAAAAATTACAATTGAATGTGGTATCTTTACCAGAGTGAGTCAAATAATAAAATACGATAGGATCAGTATCGTATAGAAATAGTATTTTGTATAAAACGACAATGACAGACCCTCCAGAAGTTGGTGGTGTATATGTTAAGCCACTGACATATCCACGAACATTAGAGTGGACAAAAAAGAAATATTTTGAACAAATTTATTTAACTTGCTTCTTGTCATATTATTATTTTTTGCGAGATTTTAAGAATTTTTTACAAAATATAATACTAAAGGTTTATTTTTCTTGATTGCAATTATGTACAAAAAACTATTATTATTCACAAAAATTTGTAATTATTACTAAAATATATTTTATTACTAATTTACAAAAAACCTTTTGAAAATTATGGGTTTGTTTTAATTTACTTGTAAATTTTCAATAAAAAATGGTATACCGTCAACTGGGGCGACTTCGGACGGTGTGGGTGACTTCGGACACTTTTTCGCAAAACCCTCTAAACCAAAGCACGTGTGCAAAAGTTGTGTGGTTATGTGCACAGGTTGTGGAATTGAACCCCACAAGTTGTGCACATAACCCCAAAATTTGTGCACACGTGCTTTGGTTCAGAAGGTTTTGCGAAAAAGTGTCCGAAGTCACCCACACCGTTCGAAATCACCCCAGTTGACGGTACTTTACAATAACGAAATTGATTTCCTTCTCTAAAAAATGAGATAAACTTTCGAGTTCCGAAAATTGCGTATTTTCGGGCCACCCTAACGCGGATAGAATATAATACTACCGCAAAATACTACAGTGTGAATGTGAATCAGATGGCGCGAGTTAATCGTATGGAAATTAAATATCTAAGTAATATCCGAGTGACTGAAATGGAACGCAGATAAAAATAACCATCATTGCATTTATATTTAGGTGTTATTACATTTTTTTCCTCTGATTCCACTTCAATTTTTCTTACCAATAATTTTCTGAATGACATTTTGACTTATTCGATTATAATATCTACTTTATTTATTTGCAAACTTGCAAATACTAATACAGATGCCATACGTATGTTATAACCAGAGTTGATACTTTCATTACAATAACAGGGTCGGACAACAGGAATTTTAAATTATTTCAAATTTTTGGTGAGTTTGTTTAATACATACCTATTCCGAATAAGATTATATGTCTGTATACAGACATATAATCTTATTCAGCATAGGTATGTATTAAATAAACTCAACAAAAATAAAAAATAATTTAAAATTCCTGTTGTCCGACCCTGTTATTGTAATGAAAGTATCAACTCTGGTTATAATACACTGGAAAACTGATTTCATTGATTTTAAACCCGTGGACGCTTGTATTAAGTCGATGCTTAAAACTCCTTACCTTATTGAAAAAATTTCATTAATTGAACTAATTTTACATGCAGGTAATACATTTTAAACATTATTGTGATAAAAGTTTCTGTAAAACAATTAACAATTAACGAGTTCATTGGTTTAAACTTAATGTAATTTTAACCTGTGAGGTGAGGACCTTTCTTTTGTCATAAAAATTTTTGGCATGGGTACATTCATCAAAATAAACTGGTAGTCGGAAAATCCTTACCTTCACGCCCCCCTACGACAAAAACCTCGGAACGCTCCTGCATGTAAGTAAAATTTCCTTGTATCTTGGACTTTTTGGACATTTTTGCTTTTATTTACATGGAAGCGATATCGCTCAAAACTATTTTTCTGTTCTTTATAGGAGAAAATATTGTTTTATGTACGAAGTATATATTTTTTAAATTTATGCCGCGATATGATAATAAATTTGAAATATAATAATGGAAAATTATGCAGAATCATTAAAAATCGTAAAATTTATATAAAGAGGGTGTAATATATTTCTGTACGTAATTACATCAACTTTTAACCCTCAATATCACAGCATTCCCCGAGTGGCTTCTACACAATATCTATACGTGTGACTTATGAGATTTATTGCCTTCTGTATTTGTGTGGTCAGATACTTGGACTCTAACTTAATAGCACAAGGGTGACAACATTTACGAACACATAATTCTATATCAGGGTGTTTTTTAGGTGCCAAATACAGGGAAGTGTTTTATTTTAAGTAAAATATCTAGTTTTTTAAAAAAGGCTATTTTTGAGTAAACAGGTGCTATATTTTTGACCATTCGCAAAAGTATTTCACATATATACGTAGTTGCTATCATAGCAACAGCGTACCTATGCGAATTATTTTTGCAAATGGTCAAAAATAGAACGACAGGCCCATTTTTAGGCTTAGAAGGGACACATAAAATAATTATATATATATATATATATATATATATATATATATATATATATATATATATATATATTAATTTTAAAATCTGTAAAATTCCTAGTTATATCTCAGAATTTTAACATAAACCTAAAGTTTCGAGATATGACTCGGAATTTTGAGTAAAATTCTGAGTTATAACGTGGAATTTTAGGTTTGGACTTTTTATGAAAACACTCTGATATATAACTTGGAATATTACTACAAAATTCCCAGTTATATATAGGAATTTTAAGTTCATGTAAAATTATGAGATATAACTATAGATAGAATTTTACGTAAATTTAAAATTCCGGGATATAATTCGGAATTTTGGAGCAAAATTCCGAGTTTGGTTTTTTTGCCAATTTAAAATTATCTTTCATATAAGTGCTAAATTAATAAAATACAATAATAATTGCCTTAATTATGACCAAAAAACGCTAAAAATAGAAGTTTTACCCGATTCTTACCCCCTTAACCCCAATCGTTTAGCCCCAAAATCTAATCAGCTCTTCGAAATACGATAATAAACAATATGAAGAAAACAGCTTGTCGATATCTCATTAAGAAATGGAGTTATCGACAGACAGACAGACAGACGGACGGACAGACGGACGAAACAATTTTTTTTACTGATTTCGACTCAGAAAGGCCAAAAACGTCGAGAAATGCGAAAAAAACATGGTCAAAGATTTTGACTTTTCAGCGAAGATTTCAATACATCGGCACTCTTAGTAGCACTAAGTGCCGATGTAAAAATTAACAAACTTTCAAATTGATTGTGCGTTTTGTTAATTAAAGATAATGAGTGTAAAGCGTCGTGATTTGTGTGAAATTAGTGTCAAATCATGCATATTGAGTAATCAAGTCATAGAAGCAGGCACGAGCCGTGGCAAGTTGACAGAGATTACTAATTGGCTCTAATGGCAGCAACATGTGCGTATTATGAGAGTTTAGAAACTTACAAATCCGGTGCCATATCTCTCGATTCATTCCGGCACTACACTTGTTATACTCTGCACAGCTCAAGGCTAGAAGAGTACACACAGAAAACAAATATTTTATAGTACTTCCATAGCCGTCGCAATTACTATAGACGAGCGCGCTCTCAGTTTTACGCTTTAACCTTCGTAACCTTATACAATATATCAATGAACCAAACCAATAAATACTTCTCAATTCAAATAATTATTATAATTTTTCATGAGAATGAGAAAAAACTAAGAAAAAAAAATAATTTTTAATTTATTAATTAATTAATTTTTAAAGGGCCTTAGTGGCTTTAAAAGCAATTTTCCGACCTGCATGTATAGAAACTTTTTTTTAAGGTTTTGATGTAGAATAACCCCGCATCATTGAATTTTTGGTTTTTAACATTTTAGTATTTGATTTTTCGTCCTCAAAACGTAAAATTTCACCTTCAAATCAACTTTTCTCAAAAACGGTATTACAACAAGAGTACCTTTTTTTATGTATTTTGACCTGAGAAATCATGTTTCAATAATAAACTTACAAAAAAGTTACACAGAAAAAAGTTTGGGGAAAAAACTGATAAGGCTCCCCCGTTTCGCCCACCCCTGGTTAAAGTAAGTACATAAAAATAACATATGAAGATGAGCCTTATAAGAATTAGTTCACATGCAAAACCTCGTTGCTATATCTCAAAGGGTTCCTAAGTTATTAAATAAAAAACAATTTTTTTAGCCACTTTCGAAGGGGGTTAGCTCCCCTACCACGGATTTTTAGGCATATGTTTATAGGAACTTTCTTTCTATTTTCTTATGAAGAATCACCTCTTAGAATTAATGAACCTATTTCTGAATTAGAGCTTACTTAAATATATTTTGGGCATGCGCTGGGAGTTAAAATAAAGGTAGTCAGGTCCAGATTGAAATATTGCTTACAAAGGATGTAAGCCTTACATTGTAAGGTGTATAAATTTTAAGGAAATTAAAGGATTGGCTAGTTATAGGGTGGGGTGGAGAGCTGCCTACAATAAGTCTTGGCACTGATGACTTCATGAGAAGGAAGAACGTACTATTTACTATTAAGAGTATACTGTGGTATGCGAGGCGTTACATATCTTCACGGCTTGTTTTAACATAAGCAATCACTTACAGAACAAGGGTCGTGTTTGTTTCTCTAACAACCCTTTACTTTATTAATTATTATTCATCTCAACATGTACTGTTTTACATATCTTTCACATTAAGCTAAACTATTTGTAACCATTCTTACAAAAAATACTGATACCAAATAATAAAAAAAAGTTCTCAAAAAAATTGCAGAAAAAAAAAATTATTCTCAAAATAAAAACCTTTTACAACTATTTTTTTGTGGGACTACCTATATTAGCGCTCTTTCGAAAAAGGTAGATAATAGTTTTTAACATCCAAACTTACCCCCAAATGAATTTAAATCAAAACAATCCCAGCCGAGAACTCCGGATAAGAATAAGAAACCTGAAAGACTTCACGAGTTATCGTGTTCAAGAAAAACAGAAGATTTTCCCACTTCTTATCTTTTTTGTTAGGGAAAGTAACATATATATATTTTTTAAACTTATGAAAATGGCACGTAATTATAATAAAGTAGGAAGGAGCAAAGCAGAAATCGATAAATCAAAAGTTTATGTTTAAGTCAGGAATAAATAACTGGACAATGACTTTGCAGGAAACCTAATACACCTTCTTTAAAAATACTCTTTTACGTATAATTTATAATATAATATTCTGCTGTACTGATTTTCTCGTTTAACCACAAAAAGTCCAATCCCCCTGCGCGCAGGGACCCTTGCATAGTCAAAAATTAACAACCCATATAGCACACAATATCCCCCGGATATAATCTCAATGTCCTCAATGTCGCATGTCCCGGCACATTAGTCGTATGTCCCAAGGATATCCCGAAAGGTATGTCCTGAGGATATACTGCCGGTATATCCCAAGGTATGTACGGTATGCACTTCGTACATCCCAGGGATGTCCCGAGGGTATTTTCCGTGGATGTTCTTTCGGATATCCCTGGGATATCCAACGATGGCTTTTCCTTCATTGTTTTAAATTTACCGCGTTTTTCGTGACTTTAATGGTGGATGTCGGTGTTTGTGGTCTGTTTATGTGTGTAAGTTTTTTTCACAATTATTATTAAATATTTATATTGTTTTCCTTTGTTGGACAATTTCGTGGGTATTACCCCTCCCCGATGGACCCCTTTTCTAACTATCCCTTTTCATAAGATCCGATTTTCCACAATTCTCTCCAATACGCTCTGGTTTAATAGCACCAAATTTCAAAAGTTTTTTTCTAGATACCTTCCCTATTCTCCAACCATACAGAGCGGATGTTTAATGAACAAAGTAAATTTTTATTTGAATAAAAAATACATAAAGATGTACGCGAAAATCCGAAATATCAAAAATTAAAAATGTAAATTTTAAACATTTATCCAAACTGATATTGCGCTTCGTTGGTGTCACATGACAAAAAAAAATTGCTTGTTGAGTGATAAATAGAGAAAAGGTAATAAAGTTAGGTTAGATTGGTTGAATGAGGTGTCACGGTGGCAATATGAGGACACATGTTAATTGAAGTGGGCCGAAAATAGCAATAGCCGTGCGACTTGAGCGATGATGATGTCGAATTGGCCTGCTAATGTAATTGCCAGTGTCGGTGGCCACAAATCCACATCAACTTATCACCCTCGCTCGGTTGGCTGCCATCGACCAGAAAACCGCCCCCTCCTTACTATGTTCTCGTTTTGTGCAGGGTACGGCACTAAAGTCCCGGTGGCCTCCTAGAAAAAATTAAGGATTCATTTCCATAAAGTAATAGTATATTACATACTGAGGTGGAAAATTCTTCATTTCCTGAGGGCGTAGCCCCGCGGTCTGCTAATTCCCGAAGGAAAAATGAAAATTTAGCACCGATGTTTGTTTACTATTTTATTCAAAATATTACCTATTTTATTAACAATTGTATATTTTATGTTTCACGACAAAACTGACACCATCTTTAAATTCATAAACACTGGTGAAGTTAGTTACACATTTTTGCTTTATCAATGCATGTATAGATGGCGATCTTCACGAAAATAAAATAAAAAATAACTTATTTAATATTAACAATATGTACATATATGTAAATATATTTAATATAAATATTTATTTGACATAAATAATAAATATTTGTCTAAAAAAGTATAAAAATAACATTATGTATTTACTTCATTGAATTACCGGCGACCGGTGATCTTTCAGAAATGACAGCTAAATTGGTTGTTTTAAAATACGAAAATAATGCAATTTAAATGTGGATCTGATGTTATAACATGTTATTTTAAAAAAATATGTCCTTAAAACTGTTTTTTCCATAATATTTTAATACATTTAAGTTTTTGACATATCTGAAGTGAAGTGAAGTTAGTCACAATACAGTTCCCGACCAAGGGATGAAAATGTCATCATAGGCTTTCTCCTATAGCACCACGTTTTAAATTATTTAACTAGAAATGAGAGATAATCAGATCCAGTTCAAGTGGAGGCTGAATGTATGTTTTTTATAGATTCTAAGTCGCTCAATTAGAGCGGATAAAACCTAAAGGTTTTCGAGATATATAGGAACCAAAAAGACCAAACGTCTACAATACATTTTCTAGGGTAATATTTTCATATATCATTGTAAAAAGAAACAGAATTCTAATGAAATCAAGAGCGTTTGATTTATTTCGTGAATTTTTAGGGGATGTTTTTAACTAAAAATTTAGTAAATACCCCATTTTTATCGGTGTGGTATTCTCTGATGCCTCACCCCCGACTATATTGTCGTTTTGTACTTTCATTCGCGGTCAACAATTATTCTGATTATTACCGATCCTCTCTCACAGATGGGTTCCTTTATTTTATTACCAGACCCATTATATTCCACTCCATATTTCTGCATCATGATTAATTTTTTAGACATCTCGCCAGAGGACACATGATACACATGTGCATATTATGTGCAAAACATAATAATTTAATAGGTACAACATTTTTGTTATTGAAATTTTATAGTGCATAATGGGGACGATATAGTATACGCCATACTTATAGTAGAATGTTTACATTTAAAACAGATTATTTTAAGATAGAAGCGTAATTAAATTTTATTACATTAAGTACTTAATAGACGTATTGGACGTTCTGACTGGACTACTTGTGTCAATGAACCTTGACAAGCGCCAGAAAAAAACCGTTTGAAGCTAAAAAAAAATTCTCTTATATCTGTGGCGCCTAGTATACATTTCTATAAAACAGGAGAAATTCTCTATAAAAAAAACCCTTAAATTTGTACACTATATTAATTATTCCGCAGAAAAATTGTGTTTTCAATTCCCTGGCTAATTCCTTTGATTCCCCGACTAATTCGTCAAGTAATTCTCCTAATTCTTCAAATAACTCCCCATTGGGGAATCTCCAAGTAATTCCCTTACCTTCCCAATAAATGCGCTTTCTTGCTCCAAACTTTTCATTTCGATTAAAGCAAATTCTTGTTTGATCGGATGGGTAATTCTTTTTACTAGTGAAAAGTTTGAGTAACAAAAGTCACCTAATTTTGGTAGTAAGGTGGGGTGAAGGTTAAATATGCGCGCTGTGTATTAATTTCTTACTAATTAGTCATTCTTTTTATTATCATCAAGGAGTTCCCAGTCTCAAGAATGGTTTGAGGCAGCTTCCCAACCCACCATGCCTCCTTTATTATTTGCAAGATTATTTGTGTATTTCATTCTAGGCCTGCCCACGTGTTTTCTAATTTACAGCCTGCTTTTCAAAATATGTGACCCACTTTTCGATCCTTTCTTTAAACTAGTTCTTTTTATCAGATAAGCTTTTCCCCAATTCTATTTATAACGCTCTGGTTTGTAACTCTATCTGACCATTTAATTTTTAACCTTTTCCCAGAGAAACACATTTAAAAAGATTCTAATTTTTTCTCCAGACGACGGCTTTTCTTATTATTTAAATAATTCACAACCTAGTTAAAATTCTGTTTTGAGTCAAAACTTTTGACAGAGTTTTTTTTAATGCTATCACTCAATAAATAAGTTGAGGCTATTCATGACTATGTATTTATAACAAACGATAAATAAATATTACAATACCTATGACATTGCTTATTCTTATTTTAAATATTCACAAAATACTGGTTCTATTATTTTATTCTGTTCCATAGATAAAATCTTTTATCTAGATCTGAGATCCTTTAGAAATGCCATAACCATTTTGAATATCAACAATAAAGATAATTTAACATGTTATACTTACTGCTGCCATAAGCAGTTACTCACTAACGCCATGTGCTTTATCCTTAAGCTTTGGACTTTTGGTTAAATTTCCTATAAAACAGTAAAAATTCGGTTTAAATCATATGATTTTACAATTTAATCTTACTCTCTAATTTTAAATCCACATTTTCCACAGTGTATGCATTTTTCGAGATTTAAGCGGTTTGTGGAAACAAATGCCTATAATAAAGTCTGGTTTTCGTTGTAAATTCGTGAAAATACTTAAAGAGAAAAAGTGGTTAAGATTACACATGTAAATTAGATTTAGGAATGGGTTAGGGATAGAAGATTTGAAAATGTAATAGTGGCTTTGTTATCAGTGATAGACCACCCCAAATTCAAAAGTGAGAACAATGCAATAAGGGTTTTCCACCCTAGCAAATCAGTAACTTTGATAACATCGTTATAACATCCGATGCAAAACCACTGTACCTATACATTTCATTACATTTCTTTAGTTTTACTATTCACCCACCATAACCATACACAAAAGAAACAAATACCCTGGCTTTATCTGAATATTTCACACTTAAAGGTCACACTGATCAAATGCGTTCGTCAAATAGGGTCTTGTTGTCAATATAAAGTCATAATTACCCAGTTGTTTATAAGCTGCTGGTGCCATCATTGCATGTAGCTAAATTATTGAATTTAAATGTAACAAGTCTAAAGTGTGAGACACCGTTTGACAGGATATTTTACGTATTTTTTAAGGACCAAAATAATTCGAAGCCTCAATTAATTAAGTATTCGCTGAACTATTAAAATACAAATATTCGAAAATGATTAACTAATTGATAAACAAAGTCCTTTGATATGAGTTCACAAATTTTGTATCTGTCTTATTCTATTTTTATATAAAAAAAAAACTGCTAAATAAATGAAAACCATCATGTTAAACAAATAAATCATTAGTAATTGTTTTAAACAAAACAGGACCTAAAACCGACCCATGCGGAATACCTAAGAACGAATTTAAAATTAAGTTTTTTATTTGAGTTATAATGGCATATCGCAAACTTATTGCTTAACAAAGTTCTTTTAAGGCATAAGTGCAAAAAAATTGTATATTTCGTTTTATTAAAAAAAATGCTAAAGAAATAAAAACACCGTCATATTGAAAAAACAAATTATTAGTTGTTATAAACAAAACAGGTCCTAAAACCTACCCATGTGGAATACCAAACAAGTAATTGAAAATTAAGTGGTTTGTCTAGAATAAGATGTGCCTAATTAAGATATCTTCAAATTAATCGAAAACAAAAAGACATCTCATCTGATATCTAAGTCTAAGACACATTTTTTCCGATGTTTAAAAACGTAATAAATTAATATGTTGCCATGTTGAATAAACACATCATTAGTAATTGTTATAAACAAAACAGGGCCTAAAATCGACTCACGTGGAATACCAAAGATGTAATTTAAAATTAAGTGGTTTGTTTGAAGAAAGATGTGCATATTAGTGTGGGCAGGAAGGAAATTAATGTGTTTTGACACATTTATGAAATAGTATGGCACTTGATGATCTCTGTCTGGACCCTTTTGAGGGAATCCCGGATGTGAGTAAAAGGTCAGGTTAGTCTAGAACATTTCCTTGAATTAATATGTTCCCACGAAAATCTGAAATCACCTTACTTTTCCTGCACGAGGAAAAAAAATACTACTGAAATATGTAGCGTTTTTGACTTCCTTATTTCTCACGATACCTAAATATATAAATTTGTATTGGCACTAAATGATTCCACATGTGTGGCAAATTATGATTTACTTCCTTACCTACGAAAAATAACTGGTTATAATACATTGCTTTCCCATTTAACTGATTTAAAACCAGGAATATCTTTGTATTGATTTCTTTTTGCTGTTTTTTACTTTTTACGCAGTTCCATGTAAAAAAATTGTTAGTAGGTCGGTCGGTTAATCTATCCAGCACAGGTATGATGCCAAGAACGCTTTAAACTAGGGACTTTAAAAAATTCGGAACACATGTTTATTACGAAAAGTTCTAGGTAGAGACTATTTTTAATAAAAATCGGGGTGCCTTGCACTTTTTAATAAAAAACCGTAGAAACTTGGCCCTTATTGCCAATTTAAAATAATCTTAAATTACTAGCCGTGAAGTCGTTAATGCATTCAGTTAATTTAAATATTGTGGCAGATTAGAAAGCCTTTTTTTCTTCGCAGTGTACACACAGAGAAATGATTACTAAAAGCAAGAACGTAATATTTAGATAAAGTGGCTCAAAATTTGTATATCGTCAAGCATGTTAAGTACTTAAATCAAATTTTTTGCTTAATTTAAGATGAAAACATCTCACTTAGACCAAGCGGTTAAAACTTGAATCAAGTAAAAGTGAGTAATACAATTTCTTGTATCGAGTCCAAAAAAATAAAATATGGCAAGTAAATATTTATAGGTACCAAGTATTAAAAAATACAAAATAAACAAAAAATAGTACTTATACTAAACTCTTGAAAACAAGTACTAATTAATCTTAAAAAATTATTAGTTTTTTCAAAATTAGTAAAATATATTTATATAAAGTATGGTTATACAAGTATCTAACAAAAATATCACAAATACTTATATCAGAATTGTTTTTTCTTTGTGTGTACCTATGTTTAAACTTATATTGACAGTAAATGATTCCACGTGTGGCAAGTTCTGACTTATTTCCCTAACTTGCAAAAGTAACTGGTTATAATATATTATAAAATTGTGTTAACGTTTAACTATATATAATTTATTTAAATACCTCCACAAGTAACTATTATAGTACCAATGAAAAAAGCCATAAAGATATATATATATATATGATTCGCATTCTATAGTATACTCCCGCATTTGCAAGCAGCTTTTTCCTGGTTAAGTTTTAATTTGAACTTTATTAAATTGTATTAAGATATTTCTAATTTTTAAGTGGTGCCCCCAATAACTTTTTTGTTCTTAAATGGATTTTTTTGTAACTTGGTATGATTGATGGTATGGTTGATCAAAGGTAATTTTTTCTGAAAAAAAAACGTTTTCTTCTATTTTTTCGATTTTTAAGTTTAGACCCCTATAACCCTTTAGTTTTTTTTTATTTGGTACGATTGATATTTTTAATAAATAAAAGTAACTTTTTTTTAATTTTGGACAAAATTTTTATTTTTTCGGGTTCGAAGTAAACGTATAATATTCGGCAGCTGCAAGGTGTATAATAACAATGTTTAATAAACATTGTTTATGATGCAAAAGCAATAATATAATGAACATTTTACTATTAGAATGTTGATTGATTTATTTTCAAAATAAACATCATCTTAACTACCTTATAGATCAGCCCTATCTACAGTTTTACTGCTCATTTTATGACTACTTACTTCTTTATTGTTATACATTGTTGCAAAATTAATAACAACGTAATTTTACATAATTAAAAATAAATATAACAGTTCAGTTACTGTACCTATTCTCATGTAAAAAAAGGTTTTGGTAGAAAATATTTTCATCCTTCTATGGCTAAAGTTTGCATATGTACGTAGGTACTATATTTCGCATATATGATGAAATATTTTGAAAAGGAAAATAAGAAAATTAATGTCCTTAATTAGGACTTATATCTCCAAATTAATCGAAAACAAAATCCTCCAAGACATATTATTTTCTGATGTAAAAAAACGTAATAACGTAAAATGTTGCCATGTTGAATAAACAAATCATTAGTAATTGTTATGAACAAAACAGGGCCTAAAATCGACCCACGTGGAATACCAAAGATGTAATTTAAAATTAAGTGGTTTGTTTGAAGAATCATGTGCATATTTTGAAAATAAAAAAAAAATAAAATAAAATTTATTTTTGAGATAATGAATTAAAATTTAAATTTCATGTTTTTCGTGAGAACAGTTTTCGAAAAAAATAGCCATGCTAGTCCAGCTTTAAATAAAAAACAATTAACCAAAAACGTCCGTTTCCTAAAATGTGAATTGATTGTAATCATAATTATGGGAAATTACGAGATATAATTAACCGGAAAACCCTGATTTGACTTTTCAGCTGTATTTTTTTTTCATGAGAACAAAATCAACAGGGTGTTAAATTACCCCACCCCTTTAAAACTTGAGCACTAAGGATTAAAAGATACATTCTTAGAATATTTAAATGGTATAGTTACAAACAAGAACGTATTGGAGAAAATTTGACAAAATCGTATCTTATTTGATGCCTCAGGGATCATCCCTGGCACCAAGAAATAAAAATCTGCTCAGGGTGAAAAATATTAAGAAATCAGAGCTAACAAAGATATTTTGGAGAGCGAGCTATAAGAAGAAAGTTAGGCAGACCTAGAAAGGAATACTGGTCACAAATAAAGAATGTAGGGTGTAGAAATTTTATGAAAATTAAAGAATTGGCAAGAATAGGGTAAGATGGAGATGATGACTAATAGAAGTGTGGTACTCGGATCTGTAACAGTTAAAGAAATTTGAAAGAAATACGAGGCTCCCAGCTGAAAATCTAAAAACTATAAGAATACAATAAATGTATAACAATGTTTAACTTTTTGTGGAATTTATTTTACTGTTCAGATCCGAGTGGCAAACTTTAATAGTTCAGTGATTTTGTAGCAACGACGCTTTTTATTAATTATTACAAAAACAAATCCTTATTTAACAAATCGCACCAATAAAGTATGTAAATTCGGTAATAAAATTGTAGGCCTGGTAAATGAAGTGTTAAAACGAGGAATAAGAGATTGTAAGAAGCTGGTCGTAATAAAATAAAAATTTTTGCATGGGAACAAACCAAGAAGAGGAAATGAAATTAACTTTTTGAAAGATGCGTCTAATTGGGGTGTAGAGGGAGTTTTGCAGCGCACACAGGCAAATTTTCCCGAATTCATGGCAAAAATATATGAGTCACACGAAAAGGGACCTGGATGCATAAAAAAATGATTTTTGGGTTTTTGGATGCATTAATCCACTAATCTAAACATAGTTTTTTCTCACTAGGGAACGTTCAAGTATTACGTAACGCCATTTTGATCATTTTGGACTTTTGTTTGATATGGTTGGTAACATATCCAATCCCAATCTGGCAATATAAATTTCGCGCAACAAATAAGATTCAAAATGGATGCCAACTGTATAAGTCACTCGCGCAGAGTTAAAGCCTTATCCTTTTGTCTACGTCATTGGGCTACCAGAATCAAAACGGTCTAACCTAGTTTGCACTTATCTTACTGAAAAGCTCAAAAATCGTAGATTTTTATGTCGAAAATTTCTTCATACACAAAGTCTCGGGATTCTGTGTACACAAATTAGTTCCGTTTCTCGACTTTCGCAAAATCCTTAACCGACCGAAGTGTGTCTTTTGCCATGTTTTCAGGAATTTTGGCTTGTGTGCAGCGGTGACTAAAATGAAGGTCTAAAGTTGATTTCGGAGGTGAAGATACTCGTTCTATTGCCATTTGGTTAATTTCAGTTTGATATATGACCCTTCTGATATAATATAATTAGGAAAAGCTTTGCATTTACCCTTATCTATTTGAATAGTGGTAACAGGGGTGGCAAAAACAGTATTACTTACCCTTTGTCGGATCCTATTACAAGCACAGATTTACCAGGATCAATTTTTTACCATCTAACCTACATATTTTTACTCGAACGGGACTTTTTAACAACTGACTTGATTCTTATTATCCGGATCGCGTACGATCATCGCGATTAACCAAAACAAGCCGTAAAGACATATAATGATTCGTGTTCTATAATATGCTCTTTACAGTGACATTCAAAAAAAAATTAACTATCGTGTTTATAAATCATTTTCTGAACCGTTTACATATGACGGGATTTATAACTCCAAAGAATTATAACTCCTGAAGTCTAGAAGGCATTACCAACCATACATACTGCGCTAATGTATATTTTCTATATTTTGCGATGCCAAAAGTTAAGGAAGAAAAGGAAGACGAAAAACGCTTTTTAAGTATTTATTTCATAAAGTTATAAAAAAATGTTAAGTGCTTTGTTTAAAATAATGTTAAGTGTTACATAGGAAAATGTGTTATGTTGGCAATAGCGATAGGTATAAATCCTCGCCGTTTACATTACCCTAAATCCGGATGTATAACTCTACTCGAGCAAATCAAGGGTAGTAGATTTATAAATCCGAATGTATAACTACGGTCGTAAGATGCGTTTAAACACGACTTAATTACCGTATTAATAAATACAATAACAATAGTTAACTGCTATGTAAACGTGGTATATGTTACCAAAAGTTCTCGCTGTAGATTGTTGTTGGTAAACATTGGGAAAAACAAAAAAAAATACAAACATTTTAAAATTACTTTTGTATTGGTTGCTGAAATCGAATTTGATAATAAAAAAATTCTAACTAACCCTGCGGGGATGAGGGGGTAAATATTTTTAAATGTTTTTAATATTTTCGTAAAAATTTGTATATAGGGGTTTTTGAGGAATTTTTAACAAAGTAGGTATAATAATTTTCGAAGTAGTTATGGTAGGTATTTGCATGGTATGGTATGGTATGGTATACCAAGGAGAATTTTTTTGTTAAAAGTCAAAATCATTAAAAATTATAAATCTAAGCCAAAAACGTTAATTTTATCAAAAAAGTGGCCTGCCATAATATGATAAATGTCGTGTATTGATAATGTTGTGGTGGAAAATAGAAGCAAGGGTAATTTGGGAGTTCTGTAACATTTAAACCCCAAATTTAATTAAGCAAATAGTTGGAATTCCTTGGGCAATGGTCATTTATATTCTCAGCACAATATAATAATATATCACATGAATCTATTATCTTTTAACATTAATAATTATTCAGTATTTTAGTTTTGGTACATTTTTGTGATTGTGCGTGTAGGTACACTGTAAAAAATTAAAAAAACACTTCATAATTTTAAGTATGTTCTCTAGACACAAGCTCTGAAAATAAACAATCATTGTCAATAAAAAAAACTTGTTTGGTATACCATTGGGATGTTTCGACGCGTGATACTAAGGTCAACCAAGCCTGCAGAATGTTGAGAGCCCCTCAGGGGGTGAAGTTAGAATTTTTTTATTATCAGATTCTATTTCAGCAAACTCAAAAACCCCAATATACCAATTTTCACGAAAACTACCCCTCGCCCCTCATGAATGGAATGAGAAAAATTTTAATATCAGATTCAGTTTCGCCAACCCTAAAAACTTCTATACACCAATTTTGACGCAAATATTTATCGGGCACACAAGATTTCCAGGACAGACCGATCGACCGGTTGATCGATTTTTTTTTTTCGAAATTCATTTAGTCTAAACGTCATAAAACGTAAAAAAAGGCAATAAAAATTAAAAATTTTAGCACGAATACAAGTATTTCCCGAAATTTTGAAAGTTTTCAAAATGGAAAATCAATATCCTTTGAAATGTGGTGATATAGGAGTGTGTTAAAGATAGAATGGTCAGATGGTCAGAGTTACAGATCAGAGCGTATTGGGAAGAACTGGGGAAAGCGTATCATATGGAAAAGGGATCAAACTGTGGGTCTCATACTAAGTTATAAGAACTTACTTTGAAGACCGAGCTGGGAGTTAGAAGAAAGGTAGGCAGGCCTAGAATGGAATATTGCTCACAAAAAACAATGGATGCAAGGTTTAGAAAACTTAGTGAAATAAAAATTTGGATTTGGGACTTGGATTGATAATTATGACAAAACTAAACGAAAAATGAGTGAATAGAAAAAGTCCATTTTCGACCAGTGTATTTATTTTTTTGGTCGTGGTAATTGAAACAAAAGGTTGTGTTTTATGGAATGCAACATGTTAATAATTGAGAGTAGTCTTTTGTTTTTCTATTTGACCAAAAGGGACGAAAAATTTATTATCTAAAGAGGCAAGAAATATCCACATTTGTTTTTGTAGGCCAGTCACGTAATTCCTTAAATCTTTACGTATGATATACATTTTTTCCTAGATCGTATATATGTAGAATATGTAAAGTTGTTTAGAATGACTTACTTCGTGAATTTATTCATATATTTATTATTTCAAATGACAAAGAAAAACAAGTCGTAATGATTCGAATTCCATGTTTTTTCCTAAAATACAGGGTTATTCAGAAATAAGTTGGTAAGGTGATTCTACGTCAAAAAATATGAAAAAAAGTTGCTATAAAGGTTAGTCTGAAAATGAGCCCTAAGGGAGCTACGACCCTCCTAAGGGTACATCTAAAAAGTAGTTTTTATTTAATATTTCTGGAACACTATAAACCACAGAAACGAATTTTTGCACATGCCTTAGCATTGATAAAGGCTATCATTTCATGTAATTTTTATTTAGTCATTTTTACCAGGGACGAGCGAATCGGGAGGGAAATGTTATTTTTTTACCCCAAACTTTTTTATCCGTAAATTTTTTGAAAATTTCTCAATGTGGAATCACGCCCCAGTACTGGTGCATTTTTTGGTCCATATTTTGGATGCTCAGAACGTGAAATGGCCTAAAAATTTTCTCGGAAACGGTTGGCTCTACGGTGTTACATAAAGAGTACCTTTTTTTATGTATTTTTAACTAAAGATTAATACTTTATTAAGAAAATGTCAAAAAATCTACGGATAAAAAGTTTGGGGCAAAAAATCGCTCCCCCATTTTTCACGTCCCTAGTTGTTACAGAAACAAGAAAACAACGTTATGTTTTACTGTAACAAATTGTATACAATAACTTAAGTTGCTAGGGGTTCCAAATATACAAAACTACTCCGTATTTAGAGACGAATTCTCAATGTGGTCCAGTTTCGGTATCTTTGCATCTTTTCAACAGTGTTTCGACTGTGTATGGTCTGCGCTTCATCAAAACCGACATAAATAACATTCCGTCTTTAGAATTAATTATTAATTAAGGTTGTTGAATTAATAGAAGTTAAAGTTTTGTTGTGCGAATTAATTTAATTGAAATACATAGTGGAACTTTGTATTTGAACAATATACTTAAGTTTAAATAGCAAGTAAGTTTCGTGCCGTCGAGAATATAATACATTTTGAGTATTAGTAAGGGACAGTAAGCCTGATGTTTCTACAATTATCATCACGTAGACAACGTTTAAACATCTTAATTAATCAAGGCGCTAGCCCGATATACACAGTGATTTAAGCAAGATCTCCCAGTGTCGGATTGCCACCCTCAAAAGTAAAATTTTGGCCCAGTCATAGCTATAGCTTACAGGGGGAAATACCCATGAATGGGACACTTTTTTTTAAACGGCTGCCAAAATTTCGGTTTTCAAAATTTTAGTATTTAATTTTTCGTGCTCGAAACGTGAAATTTTACCTTCAAATTATTTTTCTTGAATACAGTTAATCCTACAGTATTACAACAAGAGTACTTTTTTATGTATTTTGACCTGAGGAATCATATTTTAAACATAAAATTACAAAAAAGTTACACTTCCAGATTATTATTTTTTTCTGTGTATTATAAAAGTTTAACGATGTGTAAGATTATATCAATATATTGAATTTTTTATCAATTTACATAAAATTATAATAACTGTTTCCTTACCGTTTGAAATTTATTGATTCATTATATTTTTTTAATACAATGCCAAATTAATATTCCACTATTTTTTTTTAACAATGGGCCTTAAATTTGATTTCGAGATAGCTGTTTTAATTTTTTTTTACTTTCCCATGAAGAATTGTGATAAAAAAAAACATTTTTTTGCCAAAATCGGGTTATTTTTTCCGAAGACCTCGAGAAACAAAAAAAAAAAACAAAGAAAAAAAAACGTCTGTCGGTATGTGGGTGTATCTGAAGGGGTGTTAAATTTTTTTCAGGCCGTAACTTTTTTATTATTTACAACAGAAAAAAAAAATAAGAACCTTAAAAAAATATTTACAGCGATGAAAAATAAAATCACAAAATTTATTAATTATATTAATCTTGATAATAATCAATAATTAATTTTAATTGTTTTTGAGAAAGTACTCTTGCTCATTCGAGACGGCTGTTTTATTTTTAGTGTTCCATAAAATTCGGAAAATATAGAAAAGCCGAAGTGAACAAAGGAATTTAATATAAAGCAGATTCGAAAAAATACAACATGTTGAAGCAGAATATGACATATCGTGACATAAAGAACAATTTTCGTGATCAATTTATAAATATATTCAATAGAATTTTAAATTACATCAGAATTCAATTTTTCTATCCGTAAACCTTTCTATAAATTATTTTATTGAATGCCGTTATCTGAGAATATTGTACGAGGTGTCCCCTAAACAATTGTTTATCCGATTTATGTTAAAGCGCCACTTTTAACATGAAATGTGTTTTAAGGAGGGACCTCTGGTGAAAAGTTAATAACTTATTTCGTCAGAAAATCTGTAACAGTTACTCTGCCTGATCTGTCTGATCTGTCTGGTCTGTCCGGTCCGTCTGGTCTGTCTGCCAAGTCAGCATGGTTTGTCTGTCTGTCAGATATTAATTGCTTGAAACATTTTTAATTTTTAGGACCTAATGGCCTAATTCTTAAATGCGAGGGGGGGGGGAGGCGGTTGCCCCCTCTGCGCCAACCTGTACGCCGAAATGACGCCCTTGTCTATGCCTACTGTTTTCAAGGACACGGCAATCATTTTTTTTTGCATAATAAATCTATACGAAAAGTTATATTACGTACTACTGTGAAAGTAAAAAAGTCAACGTTGATTGGTTAAAACTGATGATATTTGACAATGTTTTGTCAAAAAAAGAAATGTACTTGTCAAGATATTACAATCGAATAAAAAATAGTGTATGATACACAGACGAAAACTGTTTTCTGGGCTAACCTGTTTCCAGGTTGCCAACCTCGCTCTCCGGGCTCGGCTGGCTGCTTCGTATTCGCCTTAAATACAGTATATTTCGTCCTTGTATCATAAATAAGTATTATAAAGATAAGGGGCCTACCTACTTTGAAAAAAAGATCTGTAGAGAACATGAAACATGACACAAAAAAACGAAAATTTACCGTATTTATGAATCTAGGATATTTCATTAAGTTATTAGTCCCAGTAATGGTTTGAGACAGTTTTTAATCCCACCTAGACTAGCCGATTTTTTTTACTCGAATCCAAAAAAAGGTTTTTCAGAGCCTTTTACTATTTAAATTCAAGTTTAGTAAATTTTTCCTCGCATAGATTAATATTATTAAAAAAGTCCTTATTCATTTAGTAATGCTAAATTTCAATCGTTTATGCCAAAGCGTTAATTTTGTCCCTTCCACTCATACCAACATCAGATCTTTCCCCACATAATTTAAATTTAATAAAATAGGTATAGGTAATACCGAAGAAAAAATATCTATGAAGGCGTCGAAGCGCAAAAAACTAATAACTAACAATCACGGTACGGTGATTTTACGCCATTTCTTGATTTATTGTTAGAGGCCTTCCAATTCAAATCGGACAAAAGTATGGCAATTTAAACAGGAAAAATTAGTCTTTTGTAATCTGGTGGGACAATCCAATTGGTCAGATATAGTTACAAACGATATTGAAATACTGCTCACAAATACCAAAGGGTGTAGGGTGTGGAAATTTTGGAAAAAGTTTAATAATGGGCAGGAATATACCTTAAGGAGTCTTTTTACCTAGAAATTTTAAAAATTATTTGTTTTTAAACATTTTTATATAGAAAGAAAAAAGGTATTGTGAAATTTTGTAGATATTTTGCTTTATATTAAAAAAAAAACAACAAAAAATCGGCTGCGCCTTGTAAAAAAACCTATATCGTGAACTAAAAACTAGGTTAGCGTACTTGGTGTGTAATATACTATTTTTTATTTTGCGACTCTTATAAGCTCATAATCACAAGCATTTTGCGTGCTCTTATAGGCCCATAAGAGGTACTGTACTGTACTGTACTTTTTGTTCTTTTGGGTTGGCAACAGACCTGGCCTATCGCTTGACGTTTTCCGTGCAAATGTCAATGTCGCTTTAAAGTTGAATTTTCTACAAAATTTTGTGTTTAGGTTATTTTTACCATGTTAAAATTGTGGCTTAGTTAATTGCAGTAAAAAAGAGAAGAGATGACTATAAAATATATATTAAAATATCATTTGTTCTTAGAATTTTAAACATGGTGTAAACTGTAAAGCCAATCCAAAACAAAAAATCCCTAAATCAGTCATCAATTTAAATGTAAGTTTTTTTTTAAGTTTAGAGCAAAATAGAAAAAATTGTATAACACGTTTTTAGCGTCTTAGTACTTTAGAAAACTTGCCTTATGTTATGAAACTAGTACTTTAATATACTATTTCAGTTCGGTTTAATGTGGATCGTCTCAGCAGCGGATATCGATGAAGCAGGTGTTCATTTGGACATAATTAAACGGCAACGTCAAATTTTAATAATCGGGGTATGTGCATTGTGGAAATATAATGGTCATTGACTGAGTAGAGGGGCATTGTCAAAAAAAAGTGCGTGAATGTGGCCACACTGTGCTCAAAAACCGCAACAAAAATCAAAGAGGGTGGATTTCAGTGTTATCAGTCATATTCAATACAGATGATCATTGAAATTATTTTATTATGTGGGGACGACTTTGTTTCTGAATATAATCACTTTTGAACGGTATTAATATATCCCCTCGCATCCGCCGCATTTTACAGGGTGTCATTGGAAATGTACCATGCGATTTTTTTCAATCTCGAACTGATAAGATCGTTCGATTTCCTTCCTATTTGTTCGAGATTAAAACGTACACATAGAAAAACTATATTTTAAATTAATATTAACCCAGTTATAAAAAAGTTGACAGTTTGTCATATAAATGACAGCTCAATTTTACTAATTTTTAATAGGCTTCATCTACCCATAGTCTAAATTGCATGTGCCAATTTTCATATAATCATAACATTTTGGGTTATTATTACTTTTTTAATGAAATTTGACAGTTTGACAGCTAATTGACAGAGAATTACAGTGATTCCAGACTTTTTTCCGCAGAATAAGTACTACTTTTTGTTAACAGTCAAAAGTATCAAAACACGTTTCGTTATAGAAAAAATCCTGGTCATGGGCGTCGTAATGAACATTTTTAGGGGGGCTGACAACCACAAATTAAACTATTTTCTAAAGTTTATTATAAAATTATATCCGGAGGTGGGCGGTTTGTCTATGTTTATACTAATTATTTTAAATTATTTCTTTAAGATATTTCGTAATTTGGGGGGCTCAATCCCAGGGGAATGAGACAAAAAACTGCTATTATAGTAGAGAAAAAGATGCAAGTCGCTTGCAAAATAACTTTACACTACGATATTTCAAGAAATCTTTGACATAGAGACTTGAAATTTGGAAAAAAATTTTTTTACTACTTAAAAAATCTTTGTTTCAAATTTTAAGTCACTGGGTCAAAGCGTTTTTGAAATATCGTAGTGTAAACTTGTTTTGCAAGCGATTTGCATCTTTTTCTCTTCTATAGTATTGTGATATTTTTAGAAATAGTGCCAGTTTTTAAGCTATGGGGTCATATTTAAAATTCGTAAAGCAGTTAGGGGGGAGGGGTAGTACTTAGCGTTACGTAACGTTATTTATTGTTTTTTAAAGAAATTAAAACGGTTTGTTTTTTTTCACCCAAGCCTCAAGGGGTCTTGACTGCTAGCGTTACGTACTTATAGAGGGGGTAAGTCTAAGCGTTACGAATCGTTACATGGGGGGATGGAGGTTAAAATTAAAAAATTTTGCGTTATATATTTAAAGTATGACCATATTAATATCCCTATTTAAGCAAATCATTACTCAAATGTGATTATCATTTCTAGCGCTCTAAGGAACTAGAAATGTTGCTCATAAATTATAAAAGAGGGAAAATAAGTTGGCAATCATTTTTATAGAAAACATTAATAAAATTTAGTGGTTTTTATTTGTTGTATTGAAAAAAATGGGGGTGTATAATATGAGGGAGGCAAAATAATATAATTTTGCTAAAAACGAGCGATAAAATTAGAAATGCCCTAAACTGTGCATAATTCTTTATTAATAGATATTCTCGTTTAATACTAATTTATGGGGGTCAAAAAATAATTTTGGCTCAATCTGAAAAGATATAAAAAATCTGCATTTTACTCGCTTTTATTTAGGTAGTTCATATTTTACTAACTCCTAAAAATAAAGTGTGATCGACCCAAAATTAACATTTTTTTGCAACTTTTTTTTTATTTATAATTCGTAAAGAAATAAAAAAAAAACTATGTCACTCTGTAGACACGATAACTTTCGGCACTTAAAACCTAAAATGTTTTTTTTACTTAAGTTTGTGTATATGAACATCTCGGCGGGGATTGTATATCACTGAGATTTTTATTAAATCTTAAGAAATAAGTTTCAATTACCCTACAGAGTGGCATTTAGTTTACGCGCTGTGACGTCAGAGTCGCATTCTCAGATTGAATGGATATTAACGAAGAGAATATATTCTTCTTTTATGCATATCATATTCTTACCCTTTCATATTTTAGAATATATTCTCCTTTCAAGCATACCATATTCTTATATTCATACACTGATAGAAATCTTGTTGTAATATAATTTTTAATATGTTATAACATGTTATACAATACAACAACTAGTTGTAGAATTAAGAGGTAAACAACATAAAACTGTAATAAATACAACAACAAATGTTATCTTATATCATAGTTAGTACTATAGTATAGTACCAACTTTATATAGTATATATACAATTTGTGGTTTGCGCATATATAACTATGTTGTTGTATTAATAACGCTACTATTTTATCAGTATTTAATCACAATTTTGCTTTAAAGAATAATATTTTCTTTTCGTTATATCCAAATCACACATTCTTGATTTGACAATATTTTTTTCTGTGTAAGGATTTTGTCATTGATTGTGAAAATTCTGTAGTAGAGCAGTGCAATTTCTTATTAAAAATATACTGTTTTTTTAAATTTTCTCATCATTTCCCATGGATCGTTTAGGTGAAAGAGCTCTCGCTCATCCGACAGCTATTTTATTTTTCATATAGGTATAAAAAGCGCATTTTTCATGAAAATTGCAAATATTGATAACCAAGTTAATATTTGCAAAAAAAGTAGTAATTTATGAAATAATTTAGGAAAAAAACGGTTTCAAAAACCGTATAATATGTAAAATATTTTGTGAACACATTTTGTCACTTCAGTAACCCTCCGGTTTTCTAGAATACATTAACATATTTTGATATTTCCAAGCCCTGCGGTCATTTTAAGGATATTGTAGGATATTTTTGCTCGGATTTCCCTGAATATGAATACTTTATTTTATGTGTTTAGACTCTTCATGTTCTTTACTATAATCTTTAGTCTAAATCCAGAAAAAATAGTCCAAATAAAATTTAATAGACCCACTTTATCCTAAATTTATTTATTTATGCACCTTTAAAACTCTTTTATTCGTCATATAAATACAGTTTTAAATGTTACATCCTCGTGTAACTAAATCTACAAAATAGAAAAAGATTTTGCTCAGCAAGTTCCTAGACATCATTTACAGAGGGATTTCCAGTTATAATGTTAAAAGCACGATTCAAAATTGTAGAATTTTTTGGTACGATGGATGTTTTTGTACACTGCAAGGAACAAAGTCTCCAACGTTAACATATTTAAAGAGCTACCTCAAGCCAGTCTCGGCACAATGAAGATGATGTAATTGAGTAGACTATATTTTAAGTCATTCGAAATTTCGTATCCATTTTATTACCAAGAATATCTTATCTTTGATTACCATAATTATAAAAGAGAAGATAAATATTATTTTTGATAACGTTCATTTTTTATAAGCCAATGAGTTTATTATATGACCATATAAAAAATGATAGTTGATAAAGTACTGAAAGGGCATGTGATTATATGAAATAGAAGCTAGATAAGATGAGATAAATGCGTATCAAGTATCAATTTTAATCGAAGAATAGTTTTTATGAAAGTATATTGAGAAGTATAGGCCAGTCGAACTCTTGTAGGAAAATATTAGTGTTTAATCTCACATTCTCTGCCACACAGATAAGACAATATCGTATGATTTTTCAAAGGCCTTTGACACAATTGACCCACAACTACACTATTTGGGCTTCGAAAACCTTTCAATAAGTCTCTTTTACTCATACTTAACTGACCGATATCAAATTGTAATAGTGGATAACAAAAAATCTAATCAGTCAAATATTATATCTGGGGTGCCGCAGGGATCAATTCTAGGTCCATTGTTGTTCTTAATTTATATAGCCGACATTTTTGATTGCTCGAACATATACAGGGCTATGGAGATAACTCTGTATATGTTTACACTTTTAATCCAAAAACAACCGAAGATGTTAGTGCAAACATAAATCGAGATCTCGAATTAATTAATTTTGCCCTAAAACGCAGCTTGAAAGCATAAAAAGTATTCTGAATATGCAAGATATTAGGTGTTATACTGTTTATTTTTTTTTCCGAATTGTCCTCTATTTGACTGGCCTATCTAGTTTTTATGGGAATATGAATAGAGTCTAGAAGTGGTCTCCCGACATGAGGCGGTGATCTAAGGGGAGGCTGGCATTCAATCAGCGTTCATCCCCAGGGATAAGGAAAATTAAGTAACCTTGGTAGCCCACATGCAATTACTACACCACATCATCCGGTACAAAATACCCCTCCAATGGTCCTTCTGAGCAGCGATGTTGTCAAACTGGATAATTAACAAAAATAAGTTAATAATTTTAAATTTTTACAATAATTCCATAATAAACATTTGTGGAATCTGATAAACAAAAAGTCTCACTCTGCCTCCGGTAAACGTTGGACAATTTTTTTAATTTTTTTTTGTTATTTTTGATAATATTGGTGTATTAAATGTCGCTAAAATATAATTTATTGTTAAAAATCACTCCATAGTATGAGTCAATATACAAGGTTCTAGAGGTCAAAATAAGAAAAAAAGTCCAAACCAAGAATACACGTAATTCCAAAAATCTGTGCTAAGAGAGTTACAGTCTGCAAAATTTTTAAATAGTCCTGGTACCTTTAAAAACGAAGTTTAAACTTTTTTTCTTAGCTTTTGATGTAGAATCACCCTGCATTATTGAAATTTTGGTTTTTAACATTTTAGTGTTTAAATTTTGGTTCTAGGTGTAATTTTGCCTTTAATTTATTTTTCTCGAAAACGGTTAATCCTATGGTATTAGAACAAGAGTACCTTTTTAATGTGTTTATACCTTGGTAATACTATTTTTAAAATAAACCCACAAAAAAGATTATTAAGGAATTCTAAAAAATATTTTTGGCCTATCGGTATAGGTTCTAGGTACCAGTTTTTCTGACGTATATTAGCATAAAGGGTAATTTTTTGACATTTTCAGCCCCTACAAGAAACCCTATATTTTGTATAGGAATAGAAAAAATTATGAATAATCCTTTCGTATACTTAATTACTTTCCCATTCTAAAAAATCCATTATTAACGTTTTTGTGTAATTAAAAAATAAAAATTGAAAAATGAAAAAATAAAAACTTAAAAGCCAAATAGGTCCGGCTCAACATTTTTCAGGTAAGTTGCTTTAAACATACTACAACTTTTTTTTAATTATCAGCCTGGATTTTCCCAAAAAAAAAAAAATCGGCCCGGCCTATTTCTAATACAGTTTTCTCCGTGCACCTATGTAATCATTTTTTAGACCAGCCTTTTAAAGGTTAATAATGGATAAAAATGGTAGATAAAATATGGCAACACGGTGGGTCATGTACTTTCCCCTTTTTTTCCTCATCTGCTCCTGGAGATCGTGGTATTCAGTTCAATGTGATTGTTCCCCTTAATCAAAATCATTTATCTTTGTGGCTTGATGAGCTTCCAGTTATATTTCAATTAAAATACCACTTTTTCTCTCGTTTAAATAAATATTAATCTTAAATACAATTAGTAAGTATGTCATTTTGTGCTTCTGCACTCTATTAACATAATATTACATACTGAGGCGGAAAAGTGAAATTTTCCGCCCAGGTTTGTATACTATTTTATTCACAATTTCTACCACCTATTTTATTAACAATTGTATATTTTATGTTGCCTTTTTGACTGAGGGCATATCCACAGCCTCGCATAACACGCATAGTACATAAAAATGCGATGCCGTGATTGGCTTGAGGTGCCGTCATGTATCTTGTAAACCAATCACGGTATCGCATTCTTATGTACTATGCGTGTTATGCGAGGCTGTGGATATGCCTTGACTGACACCATCTTTATATTTATGAACACTGGTGAAGTTAGTTGCACATTTTTGCTTTGCCAATGCATGTATAGATGGCGATCTCCACGAAAATAAAATAAAAATAATTTTTATTTAATATTAAAAATTTTAAAACATATAAATATATTGAATATACATATTCATTGGACATAATTCATAAATATTTGTCTAAAAAAGTATAAAAATAACGTTATGTATTTACTACGTTAAATTACCGGCGGTGGCAGCACTTAACAGTGATCTTTATTTTAATACGTTTAAGTTTTTGACATATCTGAAGTGAAGTGAAGTTAGTCACAAGACAGTTCCCGGCCAAGGGATGGAAATGTGGTGTTTCAAACTTTTTAGGTAGTAGAATAATTGATTTTCCAACTTTTACGTATGTATGTAGTTTATTTCTAAATGATTGTGAATAAAATTATTTATTATATCTTTACAGCTCTGGCTGAAATTTGGCATGGATGCAAATATCAATTAAAATTACATAAATTTTAGCCGGCAAACGTTTTTAAAAGTGCCACAGAAACTTTTATTATATTAATAATTAAAATGTATTACCTGATTGTAAAATTATTTCAATTAATGAAATTTATTGAATATAATTTATCCAAGAAAGCAAGAAATTTACCGATTCAATAAAAGCGTTAACCGGCTCACAATTAATGAAACCATTTTTCAGTGTATAAAAGATAAGTTAATTTTTTGAAAGTTGAAGTTAATTAACTGAGTCCATACCTTATACAAAAAAATTTTGTATAATATTTCAACCTGTATAAAATCCGCGCTTAATAATTATTAACTGGTTGTTCATTAAATATGCCTTTTAATAAATACAACATAACTGATAGATTTTGAAATCAAAACTAACCACAAACACTAATTAAAAATATATCCGTATAAATCTAATGCCAACCCCTATAATTAAAATATTTCTACACTAAGAAAACAACATTTGTAAGTAACCATACTTAAAATGTAACAATTTTTTTTGCAAATTTTTACCTCTACCCCTCCCCCACACGTAACGTTCCAAACGCTGAGACTTAAAGTTAAAAAAATCTAAATTTTTTAACTTTTTGATTTTTTATTTAGTCAAATATAGGGGAAAGTGTTCGTTTTTCAGCAGCAATATTGCAAAATTTCGTCAAAATAATAATCAAAATAAAAAATATTCTGAAAAAAAACATCTGAAACAAAAATTTTCTAGGCTTTAAACAAAGAGCGATCCGGCTCTGATAATTAGTTGAAATTAGCTAAAAATCCAATATGATTTGTGGCCATCGTTTGGATGTAAAAGAGCTCTTATAATATACATGGCACAGATTATCTGAAAATCTCTACTAATACGTCAATAGAGCTTGAAATTTGATTAAGTTTACTCCCACAGCCCTTTTAGAGTGCACGTTTCAAAATTAAATATCAGTGTTGAGGGGCTTTGTCAGGACGAAGATACTTCATAAAATGCGCTAACTTTTTATGTTGGTTTTACATGCTTGGATAATATACGGATTTAGCAGAGCCTTTTGATATTTATCGTCAATAAAGAATGGATTTTTAGGCATAGCTACGTATGTAGTACGTACAATGCACTAGAAACATTAATTGTAAACATTACAAGGAATATCGTTACCCCCGATATTATTTGAGTAATAATGTTAAGAGTTGGCTAAGTTTACCTAAATTTAATAAAACAATTTTACTTATTATTTATAAATTAGTACCTTGTATTGCATACAGATGTTTTGCACACCAAGCATTCTAGTGTTATTGTAAACTAGCATTGAAATGAAATAAACTAGGTTTGTTTGTAAAACATCTTGGTATAAAACGCTAAGTATCGTATCAAATGATAGGAATTAGAAAATTAGATTATCAGATTGAATAGCGTAGAGTCGATAACTGGGTAGTCCCAAAGTGGGCAGTGCCCATTGGGCAAAGTAACCTAAAGTGGTAAGAACGTGTTTGATAAATAAGAGTTTAATTACACCAACCCCAAAATCCGAAAAATGAAGAGGAAGCAACATTTTTCGTGACACGAAGAACCCCAATACACTAATTAATTGTTAAGCAGGTTCAGCATAATAAAACCCCTACCCCACCCCGATTTTACCCAAAACAATCCCAGCCGAGAGTTTTAGATAACTTATAGTTTAAATAAACTCAACGAAAATGTCCCATAAAGCCACAAAAACCTGTTTCAATAACCGACTATATTTTCAAGTTTTACGTGGTTCAACTCTGTTAGTGAAACAGAATTTATGTAATTTTATGTAGTTATAAGCTTTCTTGAGTTATCGTGGTCACAAA
Organism: Brachypterus glaber; assembly: GCA_958510825.1. NCBI lineage: Eukaryota > Metazoa > Arthropoda > Insecta > Coleoptera > Kateretidae > Brachypterus > Brachypterus glaber. Next base: position 16,632,510 of record OY294054.1, on the reverse strand, counting down.
TTTTCCCGGAGAGACAGATTTTTTTTCGCGGAAATCGGCTGTTTTACATAAACAACCAATAAAACAAAAATATATTTTTTACTAACTAAAAGCAAAATTTCATATGGATTAGTCTTCCTTATGAAAGTCCAGCGTTGGTAAAAAAAGTAACATTTTTTACATTTCTACTGATTTACGCAAAAAAATATGTCTCTCGACCTGCCAGAAAAAAATATGGCCACAATAACTCTAAAACGTTTTGAGCTAAAACTTTCAAATTTAAACCATAGAATCCTTATCCAAAGTTCTTGACAGTATTTTTTTTATAAATCGGACTTTTCCTCGCTGAGGAGGTCAAAGGAGCCAAAAACTATTTTTTTTTTCAAAAAATGTTCTAAAAATTTCCTGTTTCAAATAAGGAAAAACGTTTTATATGAACTACAGGGAAAAGTGTTAATTTGTTGGCGACAGTATTATTTACGTATCTAGGTATCTATCTTTTGCATACAAATCCGCTCATCAATAGCAAAAATTTTAGCTATACCCCTAAAACTTGAATGATTTTTAGTTATTATTGTTTCATCGTATCGCTGCCATACAGATTGGTTTTCAAAAAAAATTAATCCCTCTTTCAAATAATTTTTCATTAATATTAAAATTATCCGAAAATATAGCCACTATACAAATTGATTAACAAAACATGTTCACTTTACCAATTTCTGTTAAATATTAAATGATCGAGCGAAGAAAGGGAGCGAGGTTCTGTTAACGCTTGAGGAGGTTCAAACAAAAATCGCTTTATTAACAGAAGGCGCCGTCCACAGGCTTGCTTAACCATAAACATAACGTTATAAGACTGCGTACAAGACAGATGACGGCACATTAACCACTTCAGTCCCCGGTCTAGCCAAAAAAAAAAGTATTTATAACTTAGTATTTTTTTCGTAATATTTTAGAACTTTGTCAAACACATTTTTCTTAAATAAATATTAAAAAAATAATAGTGGCGTAGAACTTTTGTAGATTTTAATAATTTTAAAATGTTCTTAATATTTCCTTGAAAGAAGGGTTTCTAAGGTCGCTAAATCTGAATCATATTAAAAAAAATCTAACTCCATCCCTTAAAGGGAAGTGCTGGGGGGGGAAACAGTTTGTTTTTAGAATATTTTCATAAAATTTGGCATATAGGGGAACGTTCAAGTATAACGTAACCCAAATTTTGATCATTTTGGACTTAAACCCTTAAAAAATATATAGTCAAATAGAGAATTTTAGAAGCTTTAAAATTATGTATCACACGATCCCCTTTTCCATTAAAAAAAAAAAAATCCTCCATGCCATGTACGCATTTTAAGAGCTGAAAATATCAAATATATGCGAAAACACATTGAAGTCGATATGTCAACTCGTTCAAAAGTTAAGAGGGGGGTGACTTTTGGACCGCACTGTATATACCTATCAAAATAACGTCATAAGATATGTATTATAAAAATAAAAACGTACCTTTTGTCTAATTTTTCTGTATAAAAAAGTTTTCTGTATAAAAAAAGTTTTTAAGCATACCTACTTTTGTCTAATTATTCTGTATTGTATAAGTAGTTTTAAAATCGTTCTGGTTTAACTAGTTGTGTTATTATTAACCTTTTTAACTATAATATGTTTTATAAGTTTTCGTTATATTATATTTTTTGTACATAAAGATCAATGTATCGTGCCATTGGCAATTTTTTGATCAATAAAGGAAATTTATTATTATTATTATTATTATAAAACCCCAAATAAAACCTCTGAGATTTACTAAAATCTAATTTCTTTTCTAAAGCTTTCCCTTTATTTTAAAAATTTCGCTTCAATGACATTTCATTAATCCTATGGTCGCTCGAAACTAAAAACGAGTGGGAGCGAGTACTATTGTACCCTAAACAGTACTAATCAGGACATTGATACGTAATTTACTAAGAAACTTTAATGGTTAATATTTCTTTAAAGATTTATTCATTTTCACATAACGGCATATTAAAATTATCTCTTAACCTTTAATCCCTTATCATTTGTATTAAAAATATGTGGTAGTATAACTGATAGAGGAAAGATTTATGTCGTTTTACTTTTATTTTCTCTAAGATAAAGGTTTTAATTCTCTCTAATTTATAATAAATTAATTTATCTGCTGTTAATATTCGATGAGGGGCTGTCCATATATTACGTAACGCGCCTAGGGGGGGTCAGAGAAATTGTTACAGTTTGTGACAGGGGGGAGGGGGGGGGGTCTAGGTAAACATTACGTAACGGAATTTAGTAAATTTAATGTTTATTTCCTAAGCTTGGCAGATGTATTTTTATTTCAACATAAATTACTATTTAGTGGCTCATAATTCCCTTTTTCACACAAAAATTGACGAAACTATGCATATTTAAATAATATTGTAATCAGTAAAAAAACTGTTGATATTAAAAAAAAATCTTACTGCCCTGTTCTTGCGTGATCTTGCCGATGAATCATCAGCGAATTAACTATTTTTTATGTTTTTTATTGAAATCAAAGCTAGTTAAAAAACTTCAAACTTAGAAGCAAAATCTCTCAGTGTAGATATTGGAAATGGCGTGAACATATTCCGAAAGATAATGTTATATTATGCAAATTGACATTTTATTTAGAAACCCTTCAAAAATGTTTCATTTACAAAACGTATTATCACTTTTATTTCTTTTTCTTTGGGGCTTAAATCATTTATACCTATATTCACGAGAGATTTTATGTATATGTAGAATATGTATACCGGGTGAGTTTTATTTATGTCCACCCCAAAAATTAAGATTAATCTTCATTCGATAAAAACGAAACTTTGATTTGTACTAATATTAAAATAAAAATTTGATCAGTGACAGCTAATTGGTGTGTGGTTTGGTGTGTTACGCTCATGGAAAATAGCGTTACAGGGGGGGGGTGGGGGGTCCAAAATGATCAAAATTTGCGTTACGTAATACTTGAACGCTCCCTGTATAGTAATTTTCACGAAATTGTAAACATTTAAAAATATTTGGTTCCTGCCCCCGGGGGTGAGGTTAGAGTTTTTTATTATCCGATTCGGTTTCAGCGACCTCAAAAACCCCTATATACTTATTTTCACAAAAATATTGTTAAGATTTAGGCACATTCCAGGAACGAAAAATTGCAAATGCAAAAAATAGACCTTTTTTAAACAGTTTTTTTTTAAGTTTAGAGATATTGTAAACATTTGATACTTTTAAACTCCCTGTAGAATAAATGTTCATTTTAATTTAGAAATGGTTTTGTCACGAGACCACAGATGTGATACTGTCACAGTTAAGAGCCTCATTGGTCATACTCGAAATGCTAGCAATCAACTATCCCTAGTTACCCTCGGCTAATTATATTATTTCATTTTTAACGTACTAAATACAAATATTAATTAGAAATTTGTCGTATCTTCTTAATTATTATTATTCCATATGAGACCCAATTATCTTAAATATATTGGCGTGAGAATAATTTATTTTTAGCCAATCACGGGGATCTCAAATTAAGATTCTTAATAATGAGGACCTGGTTCGTTTGGTACTGCAACTAGCATGAAAAATATATGTATCATATGGGGGGTTATCATGGGGGGTTATCAAGGGAGGTTGTGGAGATTAATATGTTTAAAAAGTGTGAATTTCGCTTACTTCTGAAAAATGGTAGAAAAAACTTCAGTCTCTCCCATACCAGGTGACACCTAGTAGGTGCATAATATATCTACTATTTTTTGTTTTTGACCCATCAAAAATGAATGCACCATTTGCGCCGAGGTAAAACTGTTTCCTAAAAAAGTAATACTTAATTTTAAAGTTAAATTGATTGAACTGTGAGGGAGTAGTGTATTGACAAGAATGTATCGTTGACAAATTGCGTTAGAGTATTTGTGCTTCATTGAATAGAGTGCTTTAAGAGAACTAGGGCTTTTTTATAAGTCGACAAACCTTCATATAATATTCAGGACACACATCACACATGTGAAAATTTTTGAATGCAATTTCATATGTGTTAAGAAAAAGTATTTTACATGTTTTTCCCTTTTTCTTCCTCGCAAACTTAAAATGCAATCTGGAATCGGCGACATTCAACAAACGTAGCAGTTTCTATACGTGCTGTAACAAAACTAAACCCACGATTCAAAAACTTTTTTATTTGACTAGTTTTATAATTTTAAATTCAATTTATTGTTACTAAAAGGGTGCCAGATCAGTTTTTGAACTGCAGGTTTAACCGGGTAAAAATTATTTCTCGAAAATACACCGTTAATTTAACAGACATAATAACCTAGTTCAACACTAAAACACACCCCTCAGGGGTGAAGTCAGAAATTTTTTATTATCAATTTCACCGAATTTCACTTTCAGAAAAAAATTATTTTAAGATTCAGTTTTAGCGACAAAACCCCAATATACCAATTTTTACAAAAACTACACCTGCCCCCAGGGGGTGGAATTAGGAAAATTATATTGTCAAATTCAGTTTCGTCGACCCCAAAAACCCCTTTATACCAGTTTTGACGAAAATATTTACCCCCTGACCCACCCGGCGTGGAGTTTGGACTTTTTATTATCAGATTCACTTTCAGTAAGGGAACGTTTAAGTATTACGTAACGCAAATTTTGATCATTTTGGACTTTGAACAAGATTAAAGAGCCGAATTGCTGCCCACGGGCAGGAGACAAAATAAAACTGGCTGCCAACCCAATATCTAGAATATGCCACAATAGCCACAAAAACAATTATTATTATAAAACATAATATTCCTGATCCCGGGGGCGCTAAATCAGGGTTTTGCCCGGTTAACTTTTTTTCCGCCCGCCCTGTTTATAGCACCCAAACACTTGATTTTAGCTCCTAAATGCTTAATAATTTATCCGTGTGTGACAGTGAAAGCTTAAGATTTAAATTTCCTGCAGATAAGTGTGGATTAGAAATAATTTTACATATTTAATGTTTATTAAATAGTAATATTTTGTTAAAACCCATTTACATTAATCAGAATTTGATATAAACATGTTTTTAACGTATAGGAATGAAAATGATAATTAAATTGCTTACGTAGATTATAATAATCATTAATAAACAATATTTTAAGGATCCCAAAGAAAAATTAAACAACAGTCACAGGAAAAAATACTGCTCCCAAGGAAAAATACTTTCCCCTTCAATTTACACAAAAAATATGAAAAAAAAAATATTTTTCACAAAAATGAAATTTTCGAAAACGAAATATTTGTTGAAATAAGTAGTTTTTACTTTCTTTGGTCCCCTCATTCCACCCCGATTTTTACCAAAAACAATCCCAGCCGAGAACTTTGTATAAGGAAGTCATATCCTAAATTTCAAGTATTTAGCTCAAATCGTTCTCCAATCATCATTTTTCCGGACAGACAGACTGACAGGGACTGATATAGCGTTACGTAACGCTCTTTATTATTTTTAAAGAAATAAAAACGCTGCTAGTGTTACGTATTTATAGAGGGGGGTATCTCAGCGTTACATGGGAGAAGGGGGTAAATGTTGTAAGATTTTGCGTTATTTAAAGTATGACCCCTTAACGCTACCTGGTATTAAAGGGGGCGCTAAAAAGGCAGAAAGTGTCTAGGGTAGCACACATACAACATCTTGGAACAGTTAGAACTCAAAACAAACTAATATTTGATAATGATTTGAAAAACCATGAATCAAAGTTTGGTAAAATTATTTAAAGTAAATTCTATATAAAAAGGAGAATTTAACAGCTATTTTGTTATGAAATGACATTATAGGTTTATTGTTATTATTTATAGTGATAATAATGGTTGTTTTTATGATTTGTTATTCTTAATAGCAGTTTTGTATTTTTGTCCCATTCAATAATACCGTGTTCATGAATGGGACAATTTACGTTTTTTTTAATGCTTGTAGTTTTGGTAAAAATAAATATTATTCAGGTTTAACACTTGGGCTGTGATCTTTAATTTTCATATATGATAACTAAAAAAAATACGTATAAAAGATTAAAAATAAAATTTTGGCAGCCGTTTAAAAAAAGTGTCCCATTTATGGGTATCTCCCCCTATGTATTTAAATAAAAATTGTCATGATAATTATATGGAGACAGTTAAAGAAAAGTTTGAGAATAGTCAGTAATAAAACAGGAGCAGTAAAGGTAGAATACATTATTTGAACACAGCGTTCGAGAATTATACGACATACAAGAAGATAACATTCTATTGTGCTCGTATCTAGTGGCAATATGTCTTGAAGGAGAGATATTATCTCGGAGACATAACCTATCTTTTAAAACCACTGTATCTACTTACTTCGCGTTTTCTTACTTCTGAGTCTCTATATTTACATCGTTACACTGTAGGGGCCATCCATAAATTACGTGGCGCGCTTACAGAGGCTGCTCCCCAAGTAACATTGAGACTCTTAGTAGTAAAAGCTGGGTAGGCTCTGACGCCTGACAAGTAGGCCCAATGGCCCTTTTTGTCTGCCCCTAATTATTATAATAAATATAATATTGAGACACTATACGATTCGATTATACAGGGCTATCAACAAAGGAGGGTATCGTTTTCGATAGGGATTTTGGGCCCAATCAAAAAAATATATATTTTACTTGGGAATAATTATAAATAATTTAAGTAGTGTTAAAGAAATGTTTTTTAGTTTAAATTATCAAAATAATTAAAAAAAATAATTTACATAAAAATCCATAAAAAATAAACAATTTGGTTTGAGAGCTAAAATTTTGGTAAACTGAATATTTTTCGAATATCTTTTAGTGTGCAAAGTTTGGTAATCGGGAACAACTGGGTCCAAAAACGATACGCATCTTTTAAAATTTACTTTTGTCTGTCCGTCTAAAATCACAATGATTAAAATTAAGAATTCAAGAAGCAAACATTTTACTGTATAAAGTAAACTGAATGTTTAGTTACACATGGATAGGAAATCGAAAGTTAGGATAATAACTTTCGATTTCCTATCCATACATATTTAAGGACGGACTAGAAATGTTGCGTGTTTTTAACAAAAATTAAAGTACAATTGTATAGGATCATAACTTCCTATCCATTTGTAACAGATTTTTTTTTCAGTGTTTGTTCTTAATTTTGTAAAAAAAGGAATGTTTAATATTTTCTAACCAAGTTAAAATAGTTAATTTAAAATCATAATGATTATTAAATAAAGTCATATAATTAGCAGGGTATAATAAAGCACGTCGTCGGCTGTCAGCGTTAGAAGTTACGAACCCCTTGGAGACGGCGGGTATCACGTGACTCATTAATTACCTTTCTAATCAGTGTCACGGTCTAATTTACAATTGATCAGAGCCGGCTTAGCGTTTTTGGTGCCTTGGGCCAAACTGAACGAACCCAATTATACGGACATATTCTGGCAGAATAGGCGAGACTGGGGACAAATGATCAGCTTTTATACCGAAATGCAGGGGTGCTCCGAAGGGAGGTAGGGGGGCGCCACCCCCTCCACCACGCTCGAGTTGGGAAAATCTACTGGGACACCTTACAAAGTGGGGTAGTTGGGAAATTTGTTGATGCGATGTATTTTTCCTATTAGACATCACAAATGTAGTAGGTGGTACAGTTGGGAAATTTGCGGTATCAGTTGCGAAAATCGGAGAGGTGAGGACCTCGGAACACCCCCGCCAAAATGGGAATGTGCATAACCTAAAAACTAACCTGAGTTAAAAAAAAATACTAAAATAAGTTTTTAAAAAAGAATAACGTTTTAATAGGGTATTTTGGGATATATGAAAAAAAGATATAATTTTGTTTAAAAAAAATCAAAATGATTTCTAGGTTTATTTATTAAACAAATAAAAAAATAAAAAATCTTCAAAATCCATTATATTATGGCAAATTTGGCAACAGCGCATCACTCAACATACGCAATTATTAGCGTAATTTTTAAATTGATCAATAGAGGTTACTCTTTCTCACTCCCTTACTAGCGATGTTGCCACATTCTGCATTTCTCTACACAGAAAAATATTGTCTTAAATCAAGAATATGGTGATTTGTATAACGAAGAGAATATATTCTTTTTTTATGCATACCATATTCTTATCCTTTCATATTTGAGAATATATTCTCCTTTCAAGCATAACATATTCTTATCCTTTAATATTTAAAGCACAGTTTTGCTTTAAAGGAGAATATATTCTCTTTGTTATATCCAAATCACACATTTTTTATTTAAGACAATATTTTTTCTGTGTATTCCGCAATTAAAAAAGACTAAAAGTATGTTCGGGGCAATTTTAAGGGGTGAAATCTTGAGAACGCAAGTATTTTTTATGTATCTATAAGTGTGCAAAATCTTATGATTTCGCTTGTTTAGCCCAAAATCCAATGCACTCCTTTGGTAGTTGTTACATTTTAACTAAAAACTGACATTAAGATAGTAAAATTTGTAAATATATTTTTTTAATTTGAATAATTTTATTTCTTGATCCGAGCCTGCAATGGATTTGTGTTGCTTTAACAACTTTAGTAAAATTTGATATTTATAATTAACGAGCCACAAGAGGTTTTTATATTTTAACCAAAAAAATATCTTGATCTCTAATTAAATCCGTCACTTTATCATACAGGGTTTTTTTTTAATGGTTCCTCCATATCACTTCATTTTTTGAGTGATAAGCTTCCTTAAGCAATGTTTTATCTTAGAAGTTACCTAACTGACGACTTCATTTACTAAAACTTGTCAAAAAATAACTAAAATGTAATGTGCCGTTGAACAGAGAAAATAAATCTAAAAAGTTAAATAAAACTGTCATTTTAAAATTGATAATTTCACGGTTAATAAGGAATTTGATATTAAAAATGTCATGATATAATAATTTTACCTGTAAATAAACCCAGTTTCGTTGCAGCTGAAAAAATATATCGTTTTCGGCCGCACTACTTAAAAATACTTAATATACTTACACGCAGAAAAAAAATATCAAAAATTTAGTCCCCAAACTCAGTAATATGATATCTGTAACTTAACCAAATTATATTACGATATTTATTGTAGGCACCCTTTAAGTATAATAAATTATATTAGTTTCTTATTCTTTAAAGGTCCATTTTAAAAAGGTTCACGTACAGGGTCGTGTTAACTATTTTCTACCCACAGGGAACAGTATTTTCCTACGATACCTTATGAAAATGACAGCACACTCTTTTGTTCTTCAGAAAACGCCTTATATCACACTAGTTTGATATTTTTATATCACCCTGGTTTGATATTTATGTATGTAGGTTTGCCTAATTTCACGTACATAGGTTTGCCTTAATTTACGTTGTAGATTCTACGAATTTAGATCACCTCGTCTTTATATGCCATTTTTCACCTTCTTCACAGAATTTTATGATATCTTTTATGTTTTTCGATCCAAATATTTCTGTTTTTCATGTCAAAAATAGAAACTATAGTTATAAGCTTACTAGATTGACCAAGATATAACTTGGGATGTTTTATTTATATCTAGATTTTATAAAAATTGCTTAATTTTTGATTTAGTTACCTTACATTTTTTTAAAAATTATCAAAATATACGGTCTTTTTCTTATGAAATCGTAAAACAGTACAATTTTACTGTTTTATATGGGATCATATCTAAAGAAATTTAATTTAATTAACAAACTGTCTTGTCTTGATTTACACAAGAGGCTTGCGTTTTAGGCAACCCATTAAACAGCTAGGTATGGTTTGCGTCGAGATGCGTATACTATTTTTCCTACGACCTAACACCTAAACATCAAAAAACGCAAAAATTGTCTAAAAATTGATTTGTCCTCAATCTCAAGTGTTGACGTTAAAAAGTCCTCAATCTCAAGTGTTGACGTTAAAAAGTCCTCAATCTCAAGTGTTGACGTTACTCATTTTCTGACAGCAGATATGTAAAATCAGCTGATTTTCACTTTCCGACCACTGTCATGGCAAAGTGAGCACTACTACAGTAGTAGTAACTACTAACTAGGTCGTAGACTATAATAACTTATTAAAGGTTAAAGCGGAAATCTATGCGATTTATGTCTGCGCACAAGAAATGGTATCGGAGTCCTACACGGGTAGGACAGTAAATATCATTTCAGACAGCCAGGCAGCAATAAAGGCATTAGATTCATATGCCTTTACCTCGGAACTGGTATATGAATGCCACAGCGAGCTATGTAAACTGGCTGAACATAACAAAGTAAATTTTATATGGGTACCAGGACATCAAGGAATAGATGGTAATGAGAAGGCAGACGACCTGGCAAGAAAGGGGAGTGAAGCCGTACTCACAGGACCAGAACCGTGCTGTGGGGTATCTTATTCCACTGCCAGACACGAGGTCAGGAAAATGTTGAGGAATGAATACCAGCAACATTGGATAGATGCACCTAAAATGAGACACTCTAAACTCTTTCTAGGGGAGCCAACCAAGAAAAGAACCAGCTTACTTCTAGGCATGTCCAGAAGTCAACTGAGAGCAATAACGGGTATAATAACTGGGCACTGCTTACTGAATAACCACCGACACCAAATGGGACAGACTACGAGCCCCGTGTGCAGGAGATGTGGGGAAGGGGACGAAGAGCCCTACCACCTCATATGTGAATGTCCATCCCTAATAGGGCTAAGATGGAGGTACTTTGGGAACGACTCGCTGGAACCAAACGAGATCATGAACACTCCCCTGAAACCGTACCTGGACTTTATAAAAGAAACAGGGATGTTATAAGGAGATCTGTGCGGTTAACACAAAGGTCCCTAGGGACCAGGTGTTGAGGGCAGTGAGCCCCGCACTGAACAAACTAAACTAAACTAACTAAACTATTAAAGGTTAAAATTTTATTATTAAAAATGTAATGTTAATATTATTATTATCGAAAATGTTACGCCGCGTTACATGGGCGGGGCGGGGGACAAAAATGGCCAAATTTTGCGTTAGGTAATACTTGAACGTTCCCTTAAGCAAAAAAATTAAAATTTTATGTACAATAATTTCCATTTAGAAGAAAGTAAAAATTGCGCAAAACTTAATCCGGCCCTGAAGACATTTCTTATGCTATTTTTGTTAGAAAACAGGTTTGTGGAATACAAAAAAACAGAACCGCTAGATATATAAACAGAAAAAAAGATCAGGTTTCAAATTTATGAACACCCTATATGGGTCACAGTGTTATATTAGAAGGGTGTCTAAAAAAGTAAGGTGCAAAATTATATACTTTTTAATAGTGACGACACCAACTGCATATCTTCAAAATAAAATTAGCCATGTTTAGTATAATAAAATGTTTAAACTACTTAAAAAGTGTTTTTTTTTTATATATAGGGTTGCCAACTTTGAATATTAAAATAATCGACATAGGTCCCCCAAAAAAAAAACGGAAACTTTGGTTTTTTATTTTTCTCCCCCGTTGCAGAATATCGTAAAAAAAGGCAAAAAAAACATAATCTGTCTGTCATACAACTCCCTACCCCGTCGATCTTTCCTATCCATTTGTAACTGAATATTCAGTTTACTTTTTAGTTAATAAGGAAATTATATTTATTCTGACAAATACACGGAAAAAAAAATTATAGCTAGGAGCGCTATAACACACATACCAAGCAAATTATAATCGCTTATTATAAAAATACAAGGCTTTCTCTTACAATTATGGCAGTCAGTGTAAAAATTTATATGAAATACTTTAATTGTTTAGTGAATAATAAAATATAACAAATAGTATGGCATTTATAGCTTAAATAGATTTAATTATTGTCCGTGCTAATAATTTTTAAAATATAATAAAATTTCTGTAAATTTATAATAGTGCCTGTAATAAATATAATCGTGTCTGTAATATATATAATCGTTTCCAATTTATTTTTAACATTATTAGTTATTGTGTCCCTTATAATCTATAGCTTAAATCACTATAATTTGCCACTGTTACCAAATATCTTATAATGTATAGCGCAGAGCCCACTAATTTCTTTCCGTGTAAGGGGCAAAGTCTAGATTTAATTTTTGCACAAATATTTTTACATAAAAAGAAGTGCATTGATTGGGGGCCACATCCTTTGTGGGAAAGCGTTAAATTAACAAATGATTTTTGAAGTGGCCCCTGTATAAAACAATTGAGGCGTATGAGTAACTGTTACAGTATGACGCGTCCCTATCATACATAAAACGCATTTCAGGCGTGTATAATACTAGTCCAAGTGACGGCTGCAAACATAATACGCCATAAATGACGATAAAAACAATTACAAAAAAAATTTACATAAAAATAAATCGATCTTCACGGTTTTTCTGGACAAAATATACATTTTTTTTTTTAACCAATTGTTTTCTTAACCCTAATTTAGCAAAAAAAATCCTTCTGGCGTTAAGTATTTTATATAATTTTTTGTGCTCCGTATGACATTTTTCCAACCATCCTTTATTTCAACATTTTAGTATTTAATTTTTCGTCATCGAACCGTGAAATTTCACCTTCAAAGGATTTCTTCTCGAAAAGGGTTAATCCTACAGCATTACAACAAGAGTATGTTTTTTTGACCTGAGGAATCATATTCCAAAAAAAAATTATAAAAAGTCACACAGAAAAAAAGTTTGGGACAAAAAACTGATAAGGCCCCCGTTTCGCACACCCCTGGTTAAAATAAGTACATGAAAATAACATAAGAAGATGGACCTTATTAAGATTAGTTCATGTGCAAAACCTCGTTGCTATATATAAAGAGTTTCTGAGTTATTAAATAAAAACCGAATTCTTTAGCCACTTTCAAAGGGGCTTAGCCCCCTTACGATGTTTATGGGAACTTTTTGTCATATTTTCATCACCCCCTTAAAAGGAGGGTATCGTATTTTGGGCTAAATCGCCTGCAACAATACGACTTTACATGATAAATATATGTATCTAAACAAAAAAACGTCACGTTTCTTTAAGATAAGATAGAGGCATTTAGCATTGTTGTCACATTTACGATAACACAAAAATCGTTAACAATTTTTTAATAAAAATTTGATTGTTTTTTTTTTAACTTTAACTTTTAACTGTTTTCATAATTTCTTTTCATTATTTACCCCAAAACTCACATTTAAAACGATATCACCGTGTGTTTAAAATTTTTGACTCGGGACTTGTATCGCGATCCCGAACTTTTTCTAACTTTCGAGATCGCGATCCCGAAAGTTGTTCTCCCTACTGGGTATGTCTCTGATATAAACGTGCAGCCGCCACATGGACCGAAAGTGGATGGATGATTTTAAATCCACGCATGCTCCTTATCTGGTTATATTTAAATTTTGTCTAGCATGAATGTTTTTCACATTAATCCTACACTTAGAAGCACTTGTCTTTTATTATGTGGGTAATATTCAGTGGATTTATACAAAACGTCGAAATTTTTATTAACAAGACGCCGCACTAATTTTTACTCATGGATGACGGGTACAGGGTGATATTTTTGAACTACCTTCATTAGGTTTGTTCGTTGGGACTGCACTTTCTTGCACTGACGTACACTTTCCACCCAACCCAATAAGTACTGTATTTGTTCTTTGATTTTTAAACATGACAAATAACTGTGTTCAAGTGGAGAGTGCAAAAGGTAGGAACCAACGAACATACCTCTTGTATGGTTGCGGAACTTGGACAATGGAAATGGCAATTAGAAAAAAACTGGAGTTCTTTGAAATGTAGTGCCATGGAAAAACGTTCAAATAAAGTGGTCAGATAGAGTAACAAACAAGAGCGTATTGGAGATAATTAGAAAAAAGCATCGCTTATAGAAAGAACTAAGGGTTCGATTAACTATTACGTATTGCACCAGCGGTAATACAAACTACGGTACACTGTAAAAAGTAAACTGAATATTCAGTTACAAATGGATAGCAAATCGGAAGTTATTATCCTATATAATTGTACTTTAATTTTTGTTAAAAACGCTATGGTTCTAAAGTCACGTACTTTAATATTTAAGGACGGACATGAAATGTTGCGTGTTTTTAACAAAAATTAAAGTACAATTGTATATAGTAACTTCCGATTTCCTATCCATCTGTAACTGAATATTCAGTTTACTTTTTACAGTGTAGTTAGGTCTCGTGACAACACAGAATTCGTAAAAATTTTAGGGAAATTAAAGAATTGGTTAGCGATAGGCTGGGATGGGGAGCTGCCTCAAACTAGCCTTAGGACTGATAACTTGATGGAGTATTAAAAATAGTTACATTTGTTGTAGTAAGCGGCCAGAATGAAGTGCTAAATCCACCGAAACAAAATGAATTGTAAAGTGGATTATATAAAAGGAGTAAATTTATTGAAAATAGCATACGCCTCCTTCGTACACCACATCATAAAGTAACAAATAAGTCATTTATCCGTAATAGATTAAGGCCCTATTTAGGATTTAGGTATTACACCCCCACATAAATACTCAAAAGCTTTCAAGGCAAATCTCTCTCGCTCGCTCTTCTATTTGTGTGCTTTTCAATTCTCAATGCTCAATTTCATTTACACTTCAATCATTTTATACACGCCATCTCGATATTTAAACCCTGCGACAATCCTTTTAAACGCATAAACGGCCTAAACCGCCAAATTTTTATTCTTTGAATATACAGCGTTGTTTTCTTAAAAATTAACCTTCATAACAACAATGTTACTTTTGCTGCTAATTGTGATATTTATCATGTTAATTTAGCACAAATTACGTGAGACATTTTTTTTAAGGATTTTTCAAAAACAATACTTATATTTTAAGGATCCGGCAAGTACAAACATTTAATTTGTTGCCTTTACCAGATTTCTGGCTACAGAAACAAGAAAAATAGTCGTTCTGTATTTAATAATAATAATAATAATAATCACGTTTATTGGTTACCCAATGGGCTAACGACCGAGGTCTTTCTGCCCAAATGATGAAAAATATTACGTCATGATCTTAACCTGTATTTAATTTTTGATATTTTTTTTCAGTGTACCTACATACATAATCTTTGCGACTTTGGTAAAATATCGTCAAAAAATTCGTTATTCTGTACCCAGAAAAAATATAAAGCAAAACCATAAATAATTGCTTCTCTCTTATACCGATAATTTTTCCTATGCAAACTGCTATTTAAAGAATAGGTGCGATGCACCCCATTAGAACTTTTGCATATCCTTTACATAAATATTTGAATTTTCTGCAGTCCAAGACATATGGTTAGAAATTTTACATATGGGGCAATAACTGTTCAAACCGTGGGAATGTATCTGCATTTGAAAAGGCATACCTGCCCGGGTTTATTTTCTTGCCCAACGTCCAACAATTAAGGACAATACTCATGCAACCTGTGCTGACCCTTAAAACGGTCAACCCGATTAGCAATATAAAAAAGATCCTTTACCATGTCAAATTTTGACCTACAGGACTATGGACACTTTTTATGAAATTCGACACTATTATTATTTTTAATACGCTCATCCGCTGGTGTGGCACGATATGTGATAAAACATAAAAACGTGTACACTCGTAAAAAGGTTAACTTTGAGATTTTGCATTTCCATATACAACTAAAATAAATACATCCATAGTCTAGAATCCATCACTATTTCTTATTTCTTAACTAGATCTTACATCGGCACTTTTTGCTACTAAGAGTGCCGATGTATTGAAATCTTCGCCGAAAAGTCAAAATCTTTGACGTTTTTTTCAAATTTCTCGACGTTTTAGACTATTCTGAGTCGAAATCATTAAAAAAAAATTGCGTCCGTCTGTCTGTCTGGGTGTAAACTCTCTAACACCATTTCTACATGAGATATCGACTTGCGGTTTTTTGCATACTGTTTCTTATCGTATTCCGAAGAGCTGATTAGATTTTGGGGGTAAAACTCCTATTTTAGCGTTTTTTGTTTATAGTTAAGGCAATTATTATTGTATTTGGTTAATTTAGCACTTATACAAAAGATAATTTTCAATTGGTCAAAAAATGTTATAAACAACGTTTTCCTAAAACGCATTACTTTCGAGATATTGGCGTTTAAAGCAGTAAAAGGTTTTTTTAGCATATCTCACATATTAATAACCCGATTTCAAAAAATCATATTTTAAATAAAAGCTCTTTTTAAGCCCTATAAAAAATGTTATATACAGTGTTTTGCTAGAATATAATGTTTTAAAGATACAGAATTTAAAATCAAACAAAACACCTAGTTTGAAATTTGCAAACTAGATGGCTCTAGTGTACAATAGTGCCGATGTTTTGACAGGGTGCTTGCAACGTTTCATCTAGTTTCAAATAATTCGGCACAGGAATATGAGAAAAAGTCATTATTTTATTTTATACCCACAGAAAAATGATTATTAAAAATAAGTACGTAATAATAATAATAATATAATATTAAAATTAAGTGGCTCAAAATTTTCTTTATCCGCAAGGTTGTTAAATTAAGTAAAAATGCTTGGTTTAAACAATAAAATTATTGTATTAAGTGACATGTCAAGTGGATATTTGTACGGAGTATTTAAAATACTTACTATACATAAATTACACAAGCTATCATTTAAATGACTTTAGGTTTATTGTTAAAGAAGTGACAGTTTTTTACCGTGATATATTTTTAGAAATTTTAACACAGATCGTAGAAAAAAGTAACTTTTCTAGTTAAAAATCTGCGAAGAGTACAAATAAGCAAATAAGTTAGTAGTAACTAAATGAGTTATGACGTGATTAAAATTAGGAAACAGATTTGGCAAAAGTTTTATTTACGATTCAATAAAAACGAACATTAAATGTTGAATCCGGAAAACCGCGGATATGAAAATGCGAACGAATGGATTAAGAAAAGGACCGAATTAAATCTGTTATTTTGTGGAAAAAGGGACACCTAGTTAATTTACCATTCACTGAGAATATGATCTTTTCTTCTGTAGGAAATAGCAAGCCGTGAAGATATGTGGTGCTTGGCATTCCATAGTATACCCTTCACAGGGACTGCATAGTGTAGGGGTGACCGGGGCTAGTTGTCGCAGGGGTAAGTTGTCGAAGTGCTTATATCTTAAAAAGTAAAATATTTTTCTGCGCCAAACCAATATTAACCGCTGCGTTACAACAGTGCCATTTATCATTTGTAAACTTAAATGCAATAAATTAAAAGAACATCCAGATAAACCAAAAATGTAAAAATTAAAGAGCCCAGTAATTTTTTTGTGGTAAATATTTTTTCTTATTGTTACTGATTTAAAGCATTAAGATAAGAGAATTTTATGTATAATAATAGTTTAAGGTGTATATTATTTGTTGATATTGTCATTTAGGAGTGTTTATTCGTTAATTAGAAAGTACTTGATACATAACGTAAAATTGACCACTGGGGCTAGTTGTCGCATTTGGTTTGGGGCTAGTTGTCGCATGATCTGGAGATATGTTCATGGTATAACATTTCCTTTTTGGCATTTTTTTATTCAAAACTATCTAAAAAAGTGAAACTTTGTCGAATAGCAAATAAATTCGTTTATTAAATTATATTAAATTAAAAAAAAAAATCAAAAAAATATTATTTAATTATAAGTTGGAAATTTTGGCACAAAAGTAAAAAGTTAGATAACAATCAGCTTGTGGGGAGGCACATGTCTTATTAGTTATTTATAATTTTTATAAATGCCTTTATATTTCTTCAAAAAAATATACTCGAAGTGCCTCGACAACGTGATGGGGCACGTTGTCGCAATTTTCAAGACTTCACAAAAAAAAAACATAACTCTAATACCCTATAAATTTTTCCATGTTTTTTTCTTTAAATAATGTTACTGAAACATGCAGCTAAAATTACCATTAGGTCAATTAAAAGAAAAATACAAAAATAAAGGAAAAAACTGATTTTGAATGAAAAGTGCGACAATTAGCCCCGGTCACCCCTAATGAGTTTTTTCCAGTGGGGCCATATTTAGTAGATTTTGACATGTCTTATGGCTCCAAACCCATGAATTTATTTCACGATTTTGTTAGGATTTTTCTCACGATTTTGTGACAATTTTTGTTAGGATTTTTATCACGATTTTTGTAACGATTATTGTCACGAAAAGCGTTACCATAGGCCATAGGTCATAGGACATAGGCCATAGGCGTTACCATTTATGTAAGAATAAAAATTCCTTGTTAATATCGTCAATAAATTTCCCATAAGACATTTTCAATTCGTATCGTTTTTTAAGTTTTAATTGTTGGCTATTAATAGTCAACAATTTGAAATGTCAGAAAAAAGATCAATAAAAATAGTGCAATTTTAACGCACGTAAAAATAAAAATCTACTAAATGTGGTCACCCTGATTTTCTCTCGATATGCTTCCTAAACTATAATTTCACGTGGCGCCCCCTACAACTTATTTGTTTATGGATATTTTTTTTTCAAAATTGGTATGAGTACGTCTATCAAAATAATGTTTTCTGAAAATTTGGATTTTATTGGAACTTTCCTTTTATTTTTAATAGTTTTTATTGTGAAGGGATTTTTTTGAGTTTTTCCTCTTATAGAACTTGCAGACGCCTTTTTTTAAAAGTTATTGAGAATTGGATGAAAGAGTATTTTTTGAGAATTTTGGTAATTTAAAAACCACCGTTTCATACTCTTCTAGCCACAGAGCTGTGACGAGTATAAGAATGAAAATTCTCAGTCACAGCTTATCATCTTCTATTATAAACCAAAGTTCCATCACAATTCATAAGGAAACAATACTTCATCGGGAGCATCCACTTTCTTTCCTGGATAATGTTTCGCCTTAATATCGAGACGGTTTTTATAATTAAAAACCGCTTTTTCTACTCCAAGAAAATTGTTTCGAGACTATTAATAAGAAAATGGGCGAGTCGGCGGAACCCCCGACCTACTAAAGAAAAATTTATTATGAAGATTGATAATATTGAAGGGGAACGGGTAGTTGGGAGAAGGGTGGGCAGTGTCGACAGGTGAGATAGTGAGAAAAATCTCTCTTTTGCCCCCTCCCCCCCCCCCCCCGGGTGATGTTAATTTTTTTTAGTCACCAAATTTGATGAATTTTGCAAAATGCTTGACTGGGGTAAAAATTTTTTTGGGGGCAGGACCTTTTTTTTTAATCATTAAAATTTTTGGCAGTATACAGACACATAATCTTATTCGGCATAGGTATGTATTAAAGAAACTCACAAAAAATAAAAAATAATTCAAAGTTCCTGTTGTCTGACCCTGTTATTGTAATGAAAGTATCAACTCTGCAAATAACAAAGGATGTAGGGTGCAGAAATTTTAAGAAAAAGAAGGAATTGGCTAGGAATATGGTGACCGTCGATAGCATGATGTTGATGAGGACTTAAAATAAATATATTAAATTTTTCTAGATTTTAAAGTTTCCCAGATAAAAGATGTGACACGCGTCTGAGAAACAGTCTAGACGATCAGCCAGCCATACGGAAAGATGAGTGATCATACAAGGGTTTGTTTTTTTTTTTTAACGCGGAACCCTAAAGATAATGAATTAATCATAATGGTCCATGATGCTATTTGCTTGTCAGTGTTGATAGAAATTAAATGATCAAAATATAGGCCAGGTAAAAAATGGAAAACAAGAGGACAAGTATCTGAAAAAAAAAATGGTCCATGTCTAACATCATTGTGTGGCACGTTCCAATGTTTTTTGTCCTCTGCAAATGTATCTCAACAATGGCTTAGTCTCCTTCTTCTAGATTAGGCGCCTAGAATAATAATTTAAGCACCTAATCTGTGGTTAGGGACTAAGAACGAAAGAAACGAGAAAAATAATCATCAAGCTATCAATCCCAATACTATTTTGGGACTGCTCTCCATCCCACCATATTCCCCGATAATTCTTTCATGTTCCTAACATGTCTACACCCTACGTCCTTTGTTACTTATGAGCAGTATTCTAGGCATGCCTGCCTTTCTTCTAACTCCCAGCTCGCAAAATATCTTTAAGTAAGTTCTCATCTTTAAGTATGTGGTTTATCATTTTATCCCTTCTCCTAACTATGGGAGAACTATCCAAACGGGTTAATATCTCTGAATTATTATTTGACCTTTGCTTAGCACGTTGGCTTGCGTGAGTTCAAGTCTCACCCGCGCCGATAGCCTTTTTCAATTAACACCCCCCCCTGTAACGCTATTTTCCTATACCATAAACATGGGTGTAACACAACAAAATGACCCCCCCCAGGAGCGTTACGTAATACTTGAACGTTCCCTAAGTTACCCTACAAATGAGTGTCGTTCTTAGTTTCTGATAATTTAAGCACCTAATCTGCGGCCATAAAGGCAAAGATTAGCGGAGCACCGGACCCAAATCTGCTGTAACCGAACAGTTGGGGTCTCCAAATGTGAACCCAAAGGGGTCAAAGATGAGAGCCTGTGAAATGTTGCCTTTATATCTCTCTACCACCTGACACATTGCTTACTTTACTCTTCTTAGAATCACAGATAGTTAGAAGAGTACTATACATTTTCGAAAATCATCAAAAATCAGGTTTTTAGACTAGTCAGAAACTTTTTTGCCCAGTAAACCCATATTAACGAAAAATATATACTTAGGTATTTATGTAATTTCAAAAGAGAAACAAAAATATGTGTCTTAGATAAGAGAAAGAGCACTTTTGAAAGTCTGCTTATAAATTTTCGGAAGTCAAAAATCTCAAAAAAAAAAAATCTTTTTGTAGCAACCCCTAGATCCCTTAAACGTTATTGTAACTCCTTCTAGGGAGGACCGAGCCAGTTGGTTCTGGGAGGGGCTTCGGGACTCTGAAGAACAAAAATTTGTCAAAATATCCACTGAACATAATTCTACACCGATGAACACTTTATTGTATCAATGCTCAAACTTTCTTGCCTTTATGCATAAATTCATTATAAATAACAACGATTTTTTTTTTATTAAATAAATTTTACATTAAGAAAACCAATTTTAAGCATTGATATAATAAAAATTTTATTGTCACAATTAAAAACGTACCTAAATCCGTGCAAAATCAACGTTAATTTTTATTGATATCACGTTAATTTTTGATTCAGTATCCATTTTTTGGGGGTGGAGCGAACAATGGGCTGTCCATATTACGTAACGCAATTTTTCAAAAAAGTTGACTCCCCACCCGCCCTGTGTAACAAACTGTCACATTTACCAACAGCCCCCCCCCCCTCCCTGTATAACAAACTGTCACATTTACTAACAGCCCCCCCCCCTGTGTAACGCGTAATAATATAAAATTTTTGTTTCGCAATAAATTTAACTGTATTCTCACTATTGATTCCTTTTTCTCGACAAAACAAACATGAACCTAAAATATAGTATAACATAACCTTAAAAAAAATTAACACGAAAAAATCACTCAAACTTTAAAAAAATATTCATAATCAATATCACACAGGGAAAAAATACTAGGTACCTCTTTTTACACTGAGTGTCACATATAACACGTATATTATTTATGCACAGGTACACAAAATAGTACGCACATTGGTGTTCTGTGAGTACACATTCCGCGCGAAAATATATCATCGCCGATGATTCATCGGCAAGATCACGCAAGAACAGGGCCGTAAGATTTTTTTTTTTAATATCAATGTCAAGAGTTTTTTTACTGATAACAATATTATTTAAATATGCATAGTTTCGTCAATTTTTGTGTGAAAAAGGGAATTATGGGCCACTAAACAGTAATTTATGTTGAAATAAAAATACATCTGCCAAGCTTAGGAAATAAACATTAAATTTATTAAATTCCGTTACGTAACGTTTACCTAGGCCCCCCCTCCCCCCTGTCACAAACTGTAACAATTTCTCTGACCCCCCCTCTAGGCGCATTACGTAATATATGGACAGCCCCCAAGATTAAAGTTGATTCGTAGGGACTATGAAGAGTGCTCTGTGGAATACGAAGCATTGCGTATTTCCCCACTTGTATCTTATAATGCTATTGTATATTCGTATAAATAAAACAAATTAGGGTTAAGGAAATTACTTTACCTCTATATATTTTCAACCACGTGTCAATGCTACCACCAGATAATATCTTTTTTGCGATAACACATTATTATAAGCCCTATCTATTAATTAATATTACTATTACCCTTTTCTCATCCAACAATGTTCCTTTCGCACCCAATAAAAATTTCAATAGTGACCTTTCTTCGAAATATGCGATATTGTAGTCGCCAGATTGGGGCAGGGCACACTGCAGTATCCCCCTGAGCATTTCGATATTTTTAAACATTTGCAAATTTATTAAGCTATTATTTTTATTTTTTGTTTAATTACCCAGCAAGCAAGCTGAAAAAAATTACGTTCTTGGCACAAAGTAGTCAACACTCTTGGCAGTTATTCTTTTAGCTTAAAAGATGTGTATCTTCAAATAAAAGAATTTATCTTGTCCCAAGAAAAGTGTCGCTTTTAAAATATTTTTAAAATTCTCTTGGACCTGGCGCATTTGAGGCATCTTATTTTAAGACTGTTAAAAATCTTGGCAAGTGAATTAAATTTTCATGTTAAGAGAAGGCGCTTTTGGACGTATTGAAGAGTGCGAAGCATTTGGCCTAATTTCATATGCCATTACCTCAAAGGATCCTTTTTTTCAGTGTAAATACTAAGGAGACATCAGCATCCCTAAGGACAATGTTTGCAAAATTGCATTGGTCCTACATTGGCCGCCCGAAGGTCAACGAAAAATTTTTCAATTTTCAAGTTGGAAATTTATCATTGGCCCTAGGTTGGCCAACGTACGTTGGTTCATAAGACTGCGGCCTTAGATTGGCCAATGTACGATTTTAGGATCCAAATTATCGTTGGCTTTAAAGCGGTCTTCGGGCGGCCAATGTAGTTTTGCTAACATTGGCCCGTTGTATGTTTCATTAGGGCGGCTGATGTCTCCTCAGTATGTAGGGCCAATGTAGTTTTGCCAACATTGGCCCGTCGTATGTGTCCTTAGAGCGGCTGATGTCTTCTCAGTATGTAGGCCCAATGTGGGTTTGCCAACAAACCTATGTTTAATGGGTAAAAAAATATTTTTTTTTCTATTTTTTTTTTATTTTTTCGTTCGTATGTTGTAGAAACTTTTATTAAAAACAAAGAAAAAGAAAAAATATCGTTTCGTTGGAAGCAGTATTTTTTTGTCTGTAATTTATTATTTTTTTGCAACTGAAGTAGGCTTTAAGTGGGATATCATGAATGAATATTTTGTAATAAAATATAGGGGATCAAATTGAAACCTATTGAATAGTTCCTATAACGCTTTTACACTATAGAAATATATGGTTATAAAAGGCGTGATTCCATCCACTAGATAACTCACAGACAACAGATTTCATCTCTGTATTATGAGATTTTCATATTAGTTACGTCATACGAAAAATATTAATATTTCCACTATTACATACAGGGTGTCCCTGAAAACGTCATACGACGTTTTATATTTTTATTTTGTTTATGTAAAAATTTTACATTTCACAGAAAAATTTCCATTTTAATATATGGTCTAATAATATGCCTAGAAAATTTGATAGATAAAATTAAAAATAAAAAACAAGCCCATCCGAGAGGAATATAAATAATAATTTATTAGTTTTATTACTAATAAACCTACACGGAAAGAAATTAGTGGGCTCTGCGCTATACATTATAAGATATTTGGTAACAGTGGCAAATTATAGTGATTTAAGCTATAGATTATAAGGGACACAATAACTAATAATGTTAAAAATAAATTGGAAACGATTATATATATTACAGACACGATTATATTTATTACAGGCACTATTATAAATTTACAGAAATTTTATTATATTATAAAAATTATTAGCACGGACAATAATTAAATCTATTTAAGCTATAAATGCCATACTATTTGTTATATTTTATTATTCACTAAACAATTAAAGTATTTCATATAAATTTTTACACTGACTGCCATAATTGTAAGAGAAAGCCTTGTATTTATATAATAAGCGATTATAATTTGCTTGGTATGTGTGTTATAGCGCTCCTAGCTATAATTTTTTTTTTCCGTGTATGACCCAAATATCAAGTCTTTAGCTCAAATAGTTCTCAAGTTATCGTGGTCAAAAATTTTCTCAGACAGACCGACGACTGACAGGCATACTCAGTTAACTCATATGAGCTATGAGCCAAGATTTTTACAAATATTCAGCTATATATATATATATATATATATATATATATATATATATATATATATATATATATGAGCACTGGTGCTCCGAAGCATTTTTTTTGGGGGGGAGAGGGGCGGAAAAAATATTTCCCAACTTAAAATTCAGAAATTTTCAAAATTAAAACTCAAAAAAAAGCTTTACCTCTGACAGAAAATTTTGATGACTAAAAAAAAGAAGACGATTTGTAGGCAACAATAAAACCTGTACCAGATTTGCTGATGTCACGGTCATTGTAAAAGTATACGCATAAAAAAATATTCTATTATCATGCAAATTTTTTAGTATAATAAAACTTGTAGAAAAATTTGACCCCTAAGGTTAAGGGGTAAGAATCCAGTTGTTTTCGAAACTGGTCATTTTCTTAAACCCCTTTTTTATTTTAAGCTTCACATAGTTTCAATGAAATATACCTTTTTTAGAGTGCAATAATAACACAGCCCCACAAAATAAAAAAAAAAAGTCTGGAGTTCTAATAAAGACTATGGTATACCTATGCATTTTTTGACGCTGAAACCTAATCTGATATTTAAAAACATCGTGGACCCTCAAAATCTTGAGATATAGCTCCCTTACGACGCATTTTTAGCCATATGTTTATAGGAACTTACTGTCATATGTAGATGTAGAATCTCAGTAAATTTCAGCTTAGAAAGGCAGTAATAGTGCGTCACTATGCAATAACAACGTCGACATAACACCAGTTGAAGAAATATAAAGTGTTAATTTTTATAGTCTTTTTTTATTCTAATTTTTGAGAACCCCCTGTATATAAATACCTCGATCCGGCCATTACTAATCTGTAATAAATTAAAAGAATGCTTTGTATTGTCTTAGTATGTATTTACGAAAATAGAAATGTCTACAAATATTTCCCTGTTCCTCCCCATTTTACTTTTTTTTATTCCTGAAAACACGAATAAAAAAAACTTTAACATGTCACATCGAAATCCTTTAGTTACAAAAGCGTGAATTACATTTTCTGATATAAATAAAACGAGTTTACACGGTTTTGACCCAGTAAAAAATATTACGTAACACTTAAAAAATTATAAACTCATAAAATGTTTATTGGATCACGTTTTTTACAATGATCTAGGCCTAAAGAGACGGATTCCTGGCAAATTTTATTGCACACGGCGTGGTTCACTAAATGCTCTAAACAAAAACAAATTAAAAATGGAAAACTATAGCCAATAACCGGTCAAAAATGGCCAAATTTTGCGTTACGTAATACTTGAACGTTCCCAAAGGATATATTCTCTTCGTTATATCCAATCACACATTCTTGATTTAAGACAATATTTTTTTCTGTGTAATTAGTAGATACCTTAAAAATAAGGAATCCACCAATTCTGCGATTAGTAGACATGGGCGGATTTAGGGGGGGGGGGGCATGCCCCCCCCCCCCCCCCCAGCGAGATATCAAGGGCGTAGATTAGGGGGGGGGTAATGGGGGGGGGTAATTACCCCCCATAGGGTTAGGCGCCAATTTTTTTTGGCTGCAAGGGCGCCAAGTTTGGAAGAAACCGCCAGGGACAAAGCTTTTTTTCTTGAGGGCATTTTTCTGGTCGCCATTTTTTTTGCTGCCAAGGTGCCAAGTTTTGCTTGAAACCGTCAGGGACAAAGCTTTTTTTTTTGAGGGTGTTTTTTCTTTTTCTAGGGGTGCCAAATTTAAGGCTTGCTTCAGGGCGCCGAAAGGCCGGCCCTGGGTATTACCCCCCCCCCATAAAAGAAAATTTTTTTCCTCATGGATGCCCCCCCCCTTAAAGTGAAATAAATCCGCCCCTGTTAGTAGATCCAGTAAAAATAGTTAATAAATTCTTAAAAATAAAAAATCCACCAAGTTTTAAGAAATGTCATAATAATTTTTAAGAAAGTTTCCTTAAAGTTTTTTTAAATAAATGTCAATTTATAGTTGACACAGTCTGTAATTGGTAAATTTCTTAAAAACTGAAACCTGATTGGCCTTAAAAATTAAACTTAATCCGAAAATACATTGAAAAATACAATAAATTTGGTAAATTCGCCTTTCCACGGGCTATTTAGAAATTTTGTGAGCAAGAAAACTCCACGAACACTTTTATAAAGAATTTTGACCATACGTTCTCAACTGGTATTTGTGTTTGCTAATAATTGTGGCGAGGTAGGGGCTTCAGGATAAAGCTCGCTTAATAGGTATTTGTCTTATGAAGATTTCCTTAACAATTTTTTTACGAATTTTTATTTTTTTTATACTTGTTTTTTTTTCGTATTTTTTTTAAGCCGAAAACATAGATTTGTCGGGCTGTAGAACTAGGACCAATTTAATTTGTATAAAAACACTTAAAACAGATGTGTAAGTAAATACTGAAAAAAAAGTTAAAGCCCTTAATACCAATAAGGTAGTAAATGTGTGATTTCAAACATAAGGTATAAAATTAAAAGATCCTTCCTGTGAAGGAAGCCACTGAAATTTCCCTCTTTTCAGTTCATCAGCTTTTAAATCTCCACGGCTGCAGATTAAAAATAAAAGAATCGACTTTTTTATTTCAAATAAACTTAGTAATGCGATTAACAAAATGATTTGACTTAAAACAACACGTAGACAAATTTATATTTTTGGATTTAGATTTTTTTAAACAACAAATACTTTTGACTGTTTTTTTATTGATGTTTTTTAAAATTGGTATGAGTAAATTCCATTACTGAGTTTTTTTTGTTTCTAAAAATTTGAAGTTTATCCTACTTCTTCATTCATTTTTTATAATTTTTTGAAGTATTTGTGACTCTTATGTTAGATACTTGTTGCAAGTATAAAAATACTTGATATAAACATATTTAACTTGTTTCAAGATGAATTGTTTTTAGTTCAATTTAAAAAATCGGTTGTTTTCTTTAACAACTCGGTCTTGAGGAGGGGGGGCAAGGGCGTAGATCTTTTTCTTCTATGGGGGGGGGGGTAATACCCAGGGCCGGCTTTTCAAGCCTCAAATTTGGCGCCCCTAGCAAAAGACAAAACACCCTAAAATAAAGCTTTGTGCGCCTACAAAAAAAATTGCCTCCCAAAAAATGCCATTAAGAAAAAAAGCTTTGTCCCTGACGGTTTCTACCAAACTTGGCGCCCCTACAAAAAAATGAAGGCGCCCAAAAAAATACCCTAAGACAAAAGCTTTGTCCCTGACGGTTTCTACCAAACTTGGCGCCCAAAAAAATACCAACAAGAAAAAAAACACTGTGTCCCTGACGGTTTTTACCAAACTTGGCGCCCTGCAAACAAAATTGGCGCCCACGCCTATGGAGGGGGGGTAATTACCCCCCCTCATCTACGCCCTTGGCGGGGGGCGCCCTCCTGAATCCTCGCCGCCTACAAAGCACCTGATCAGCTCTTAATTAAAACCCTTGGTTTCTCTTAAAATCAACGCGGGCTTTTGCTTAAAAAATATTTCTCCATTGGCCCAACGGGACCCATTTATAATGCCATGCGGACTCTCAAATGCCCCTAAAATCTGATCAGCCTTTAGCAAAAAAAGCTGCATATGAGAAAATTTAGGGCCCCGATTAAAGTACAATGTCGAAATGCTAAGTTTTATTTTTGAAAGTCTGATTAGGGGGGAGCGGCAACATTCCTGTACCCGGGCCCGTGATGACTGTGGCCGGCCGAGTTTCCCGGACTACAAGAAGTGTAAAAGCACGTGGTGGACAAAGAAGCGCGGTCATCGGTGGAGACGCGGTGCACCGGTATGCAGCAGGTTAAGAGTGCGATTTCGTGGAGCTCAGAGCCTGTGGCAGTAGATCCTAGCTTTAAAGATATATAGGTGTAACTAGGAGCAACTTAGGGGGGGGGGGGCTTTAACCATGAAAAAGGTCTAGGAGGGCTTACGAGATTACAAGGGGAGCTAAGAAAAAAATCTTGAAATTTATCGTATATAATCCAAATGCTGTACATATTCTAAACGCTCCAGGGGGTGTCAGGATGTAACACCAGCTAAAACCAAAATTTAAAATTATGGAACCTCACCAGTTTACATTTTTGTGTATCCGCTATAATTTGGAACACAGATTTCTAATGTCCTGGATTTATTTTTGATAACAATTGTGGGTGACAGACCCCGCCATTGGTAGAATCAAAGGGGGTAAAAACCATAGGACTTTTCAAAATTCCGGGGCAGGGGAATTTAATAAATAATTATTAATAAAATTATTTTTTTTTATTAATAAAAAATTTATAACAAAAAAAACATACAGATAATTATTGTTATCCTTATATAAGGACCATACTTATAATACAAAAAAAAAAAACAAATAAATCTTGTATTGTAAAAAAGGATCACACATAAAATCGCAACGTTCCTGGCGCCCCCGCTACGAGTTAAAGAGGGGGCATGGCGCCCGGCCCCCCGGGGGTCGTTGGTAAAAACTCTTCTTCGCGATAAATAGCTATATATTGGTCGTACGAAAAAAAAAATTAATTGTAAAAATATTTGTTTTCGTTTTGTTTTTGGAATTAAATTTTCTAAAAAATATATTGTATTGCTGGCAGTAGTATAGTAATATGAATAAAATTAGCGTAACAGGGGGCAGATGGGGCCCGACTTTCGGCACGTGAGTTCGTACACAGACCATTTTCACTTAGTGCAGTTCACTGTCACAGTCTAAGATTAATGAATTACATGTGGTTTTATTCACTCTGTATACGGTTCACGATGAGCTGGTGCTTCGCAACGCAGAGGACCTCCGAAAGCTTGTGCGCCCGCAGTTCACCACGTTACCCCCACCCGCGGCGCGGGAACGCCCTATGGCCTATCGTGACCCTCGCGTGAACTAGGAACCTCCCCGGACCGCCCAGGCCAAGTCAGTGTCGGGCCCGAGAGCGAAAGGTCACTAGTAGAGGCTAGAGTGTGTCGTGGGGTTGACCTATCACCTCCAACGCGAAACTACGTGCTCCGTCTCGACTGAAACGAAAATCTCCAGGTCCAAGACTCAAACTTTGAACTCGGTGACATCGTTATGTTGTTGTGAATTAAAAGTGCGTGAATTGTGGAGAATTTAACCAAGCCCGTGGACGGCTTCGCCATGGCTTTGGTGGCTAGTTCTTGGCGCGAGTCCTCGCTGGTTAATCCCATACCCACGAGCTTGAACAGCTTGTCCAACGGACTAAATCCTTTGCCTCCGGCTAATCTTAATCCTTTGCCCACTAATCTGAACACTATCTCGCTGGAGAGTTCCGATATTTCCCTGATTAACCGGCAGACACCCTCGCAAAACTCTCAAAACAGTGGTAACAGTGCCGACAAGAACCAGAACATCGAGTGTGTGGTGTGTGGGGACAAAAGTTCCGGCAAGCACTATGGACAATTCACCTGCGAAGGTAACCTCTTCTGTTTTCTGCTTATTGTTATGCACCCACTCGCTCATTTCACTCTCAATTACCGTTCTTTCTTTCTTCCTTATTCACGCCAATAAAAATCATTTTAGGTGAAAATATCTACTTTTTAATTATTAACAATGTATCAATTTTCTCTTAAAAAACTCTTTCAGCGGCCAATTTAAATTAATAAGTAAAAATCAAAATTTACAATTATTTCTTTTCATTTGTCGAAATCTTGTAAGAAATGTTTTTTTTTAATGTTTTTAAATGCTATTTTAACCATGATTAAAATTCCACACATTTAATTAATTATTTTGTATTTAAGTTCTACAAAAATCACAAATAAAAGTGCATAAAAATCACAAACAGCATTTCTAATAAAATTTTGCAAAATTGCAACAAATTTTTGTGTTCTATTTTAATCGTGCAATCAAAACTTCCAGAAAATCGGGTAAAATTTTGAGGGGTGAATCACGATGAGAAATCTGAAGACAAATTTTCTGAAATATTTAAAAAAAAATCAAAAATTTTACCAAAAATCTCAAAAATCATAGATTTTATTTAGAAAATCTTGGGAGTCATACAAAAATTTCGGAAGTCCGTGTAAATATTTTTTAGTGTCCCCCCCATAAAATTAATATTTTTTACATAGTCTAGTATTTTAATCTACAGATATGGGTACTAAAAGAAACGAAGTTTTAAATTTTCATGATAATAACGTTATGCGGTAGAATTTCCCTCAGATCTACCTTATTCGCGGATCGATTTAATTAAAAATTTACATAGACCACTTCCTAATCCAGACTTATGATTTAAAATTATGACTTCATTAACCTTGAATTTTGACTAAGAATTTACTTACTAGGCAAATTTTTTTTCATGAATTTTTCATAACTAGTACTGACTGTTTAAAAAATTACATATTACATTAAAATTACTAAATTACCTGAAATATCTATAAAATGAGTGTAAAAATTGTGAAAATCAACCGTAATTTACCCGTAAAATTACGGTTATTACGTAGGTACTACCTATCAATTTTCCTGAAAACATCTAAAACCCCTGAAAATACTATAATTTCTAAATAAATACATTTAATTCATACAAATTAAAATCTTCCTCTTCTTCAATTTGTGAAAAACAAATTTTCTCAAGAAAAATTGAGAAATTATACATCTGAATGTTGCGAGTAGAATAATTGGTGGATATTATGGCTGATCTGGACAATAATGAATATGTTACTGGCGTGTAATTTACATAACGTTAGCTGCAGAACTAGGTTAAGTCCAAACGGTCTTATGTCGCGGTTTCTTAAAGCGACAAGGTCTTAACTGCAGAAATATTTTGCGTGATTGCAGAATATTAAAGCACTGAGGAATACAATATAGTGAGATTTCTGAATATTCAGATACATTTGTAGTTCGAGCAGTTATCATTTACAATCGTTCATTAATATTAACTGGAATCTAAAAATTAACACGCAATGTAAAAAGTAGACTAAATATTCAGTTACAAATGGATAGAAAATCGGAAGTTATTATTCTATACCATTGTACTTTAATTTTTGTTAAAAACACGGAACATTTCATGTCCGTCCTTAAATATTAAAGTACGTGACTTTAGAACTATAGTGTTTTTAACAAAAATTAAAGAACATTTTTATAGGATCATAACTTCCTATCCATTTTTAACTAAATATTCAGTTACAAATAAATAGGAAGTTATGATCCTAAATACCTAAAAACTGGTTCGAAAGTCAGTATAAGCCGGTGGTTCCCTCTACTACCACACAAGTCCTGGACTTACAGGATGCTTAATTAAGTACAATAGTACGAGTACTTTAATTTTTGCTTAAAACACTATAGTTCTAAAGTCACGTACTTTAATATTTAAGGACGGACATAAAATGTTGCGTGTTTTTGACAAAAATTAAAGTACAATTGTATAGGATAACAACTTTCGATTTCCTATCCATTTGTAACTGAATATTCAGTTTACTTTTTACAGTGTAGCAGTACTTTTGTAAAGTCATTTGGGATTTTAGCCTTTTTACAGTATTTCATAAAAAAAACTGCAGTTGGGATTCTAATGCTCCCAAATTGCGATGTTTGCATTCTTGTCTTGCTTAACCATTTGGAACAATGTTTCTCCCTAATTTTGGTGGTTACGCTCTAAGTCTCTCTAGACACAATTACATAAAATCAGAAACAATGCTATATCCGGTCTGCTGTTTTGTGTCTTTTTGCCTTTTTTCAAAAATACTATGATTAATATTTCATATTAACCGTCAAATAAGTGGTTTCTACAGGTGAACATGTATGAAATGAAATTGTTGCTTTTATTGTTTTCTTCACCTGGTTTTTTTGTCGTGATTTTTAAAATCAAATCAATTGTTTTGTTTATACACCTGGAAACATTTAATAAATGCAAAGGGATATTGAAATAAATGACTTTTTTTGATCATTACGTCGCCTGCGTTCGTTAACTCATACGTGACGAGCTACACTCAGAAGACAGAACTTCAAAATCTGGATTGGGATAAAGGTTCAATAAGATTTTAATTAAATTAAAAAATAAAAATGTTTGTCATACGATTATATGTATTAAGTGAACTATCACTCAAAATTACAGTTTTTATCCCTTTTTATCCCCAAGGGTCCTCCGAAGCGGAAAAAATATTTAAAATTGGGAAATTTCCCAACTCAAAAACTCAGAAAAAAGCTTTACCCCCGACGAAAATTTTGATGACAACAAAAATCCATTGTCAACTCTGAAAAAATACCCAACTATACTGTCTACTCCAATTTTCCCAACTTTCTACCAATTTACCGAAATTTACCACTCAATTTCCGAAATTTGCCACTTATTTTACCAACTGAATAGTGTATTTTCCCAACTTGAGCATGATTGGGAGGGTGGCGACCCATCCCCCCCGGATTTTTACCAAAAACACACCAGATAAGTAAAATCTATAACCCAAATTTGAAGTACTTAGCCCAAAGCTTTCTAGAGTTATTGTAGTCGCAAATTTTCAAATAGACCGATTGACAGAGTAAGGTTTTTGCAGAAAAATGGCTTTTTGCAAATAAAACGTCGAGAAACCTAAAATAAGGCCCTCATCGGGCGAATATCACGAAAATGAAGAAAAACGCAAACAGTAAGCAGTTTTTATTTTTAAGGGAAATAATTGTTTTATCTTTGCATCAGTTTTTAAATGAATACCTTGTGGGTGGTTACATGGTGGATAGATGTATGAAATCTGTAACGTTACATTGTTAAAATATGTGTACTTAGACCCAAAAGGGCATTGTTTCTAGAGGTTATGCAATGAGGGAAAAAAATTGAAATTTATTTTTATAATCTTTAGTCCAGGTGTATGTGTGGTTAACATGATTTTTTTTAACAAGTTCGATTCATAGATTTTTATTTGAACCACTTTAAAACTAAATTTAGGGGCTTTGAAATTTTATTGTATGAATTAGACCCAATTTGGCTAACTAAAAGACTGCCTTTATTGTAAAAATACTCCTGCCAACAAAAGAATACTTTCCCCTATATGTCTGTTCATTTCTTCAAAAAATAACTTTTTGACAAACTTTTCGTTTCTCAAATAAACTGTTTTTTACCAAAAACCATCCCAGTCGAGAAGTTTGATAAAACCAATGTTCCAATTTTAAAGTTTTTGGCATAAAGTGTTAAGAAACTTGTCCTTAGGGGACGTAGTAAGGGGGAGGGGGGTCAAAAATGGCCAAAAAATCTCTGTAACCGTAAAACGAGCCATTTTCTCGGCGCGAGTACACACATAAGACCCCTGTATGTGTTGATTTTCATTAATATTCATTATGCAAATACGCATCAGGATTCTTCACTGCCGTGTGCTTTCTATTTAAAATGTGTAAAAGGGTGCTTCAAATTAATTTATTATTTACAATTTTCACGTTTTAACTGATTTTCTCAATCACTTTATCGTGATTTTTTTCACCGTTTACTCTTTTATTTTTATTATTTTTTAAACGTTTTCAAAACAGTTACAAAACGATTTCATTTCAGCCGGTGAACACTTTTACTGAATCTGTAAAAAAATTACCTTGCCTTCTAGAATAAATAAATAAAATTAAATTAATTTCATTAATTGAAATAATTTTACATGCAGGTAATAAATTTTAAGCATTGTTTGTTTGTTTGTTTAATCATTTAACGTCGTTTTTCGCTGCTATGGCCTAATTGACGGGACCGCCATCTTTACGTGCCCTCCGAAGCACGGTCCTCAACAGAACTCGCATCCACCCTGAAATGTGTTTACAGTTTCACCTGCAACCCACATTACAGTTAGTCATCGTAGTTCCATCTACCGACTATTTACACCACTATACATCCATGCTCTATGTGGGGTTCGAACCCACAATCTCAGTGTTCGCAGCCGGTCGCACTACCAACTGCGCCACCGAGATCGGCTTTAAGCATTGGTTTAATGAAAGTTTCTGTATAACAACTGACAACGTTCACCGGTTCACAATTTGTGTTAGGACTTTTTAAGATCTATATTTATTATGTAATAATATTTTTTTTAAGTTGTAAATTTTGCTAGCTATTAATAAATACCAAAAGTCCGGCCCTAAATATGTGTACTTTTTAGTGTACACGCAGAAAAATGATGTGATGTAATTTTCCCACGGTTTCTAAAATGTATAGCGATCATTGACAAACAATTTAACATTATACGGTTTAAAAAGTCCAAAGTATGATAATTGGGCCCTGTTATACAAAAAGCAATAACCCACAAATTAAAAAACGAGATAATGTCGTATACTATCTAGAAATATCCATACTAAATTCCTACATGCAATCCACAATTGAAATATTGCGGGTTGGTTCCTTTTTGCATAACAGGGCCCAATTGACCGAGAACTGACTAATTCACCTACTGACAGACAGGTTTTTTTACATATAAAACTTAAAGACTTCCCAAGGGGAAAGTAATATTGTTAGTAAGCTGTTTTTCTTCCTTCCTTTCTTCCACTGATTAGGTTGGCTGATTTTTACAGCAAAGATTAGTATCGAAACATCAATTATAGTAATAATTAATTTAACTAGCAAGTACACAAGATTTTCTTCTCCATAATAAGTGCTTATTATACAGCTTTTAAACAATATTTATCTTGTAGTAATCATAATTCAATTTTGCAATATCATCGTTAAAATTTCTTATTATTAACTGTTCCCTGTTCAAATTATGCTTTATACGTTTCTGTCTCCATTCCATCATCATGGAAATTCCATTTCCATGCCATGTAGTCAATCATTTTGACCTCAGAGTCGATAAAATAATTGACTACATGGCATGGAAATGGAATTTCCATGAAGATGGAATGGAAGAAGAAGCTACTTGGCATCTTGGCATAATTAGGATCGATCTTCTTTCCTACAGGTAAGTCGATTGATCCATCAAGTTTCTTTTATTATTATCGTTATTCATTAAAAACATATAATAAAACTTAAACTTTACAGTAAAATCACATTTTTGCTTTAACTCTGGACTTGGGAATATTTCATTTTAATTTTAAAATAATATTATGGATGGTCATTACAGTCATTACAGTAAACTCACTAAGAATTTGGCCAATGAAACGTCAGGATTATTTGACTTTATTTTATTGGTTAAAATTTTAAATAATTTTAGTGTTAATAACTGGATTTTTTTTGGAAAAAAACTTTAATATTAAAGTTAAAGGGTAAGTTTAAAGAAATTTTTAAAATTACTATAATACTGTATTTTAAAACTTAATTTTAGGATAAAACATTAATATTACGTTGGCAACGTAAAAAAAGGTAAACTAAATTTACTAAATTTAAAGGATACATTTTAAGATTCGGTTAAATTTCCTATAAAACCTATAAAACAGTAAAAAAAATCATGTATTTTAAAATGTAATCTAAATATTATCCTCACATACATACATTTACAGTGTATTTTCTGTATATAAGGGTTACAAATTGTAACTTGCAATACCCCAGGAAGTGTAAAAAGAAATGAATATCAAAAATATAAGATTTAAAACATTTAGCTGCTACTTAGAGGGAGCATTAGCAGAAACCTTACAGAAATTTTATTTGTTTTGACATAAAACCAAAGTATTTTATTTTCTTGTATCATTTAATCCCTATAAGAAAGGTTTCTTAGCATATACGATTTCTCCTATATCTAATATTACATTGGAAATATAGAAAAAGATTTATTTAACCTTTTCTTGGTGAAAATACCCACCAAAGACGTAGATTTTTTTTCCTGAAAAGGGTAAAAACGAGTTCATTAATTTTAAGCCGGTGAACGCTTTTATTAAATCAATGCTTCAAATTCTTGACTTTTAGAATTAAATAGATAAATAAATTGCATTAATTAAAATAATTTACATACAGGTAGGTAATACATTTTAAGCATTAATATTATATTATACATTCTAAATTTGTCCGTAAATCTTTCAGTAGTATTAACTGTAATAATTAAAGCAAATTTAACATGTCAGAATGTGAATTTACAATATTTTTTAAATTAACCTAAATATTGCTCGGTTTAGCTCTTTTCCTGACGGTACAATAATTTTGCATTAAAATTCATGCATGTGGTCTAAAAACTCAGCACTTTTTACAATATTGGTTAAAAATTACCATAATTATAGCTTACATTCTAAAAAAGATAGCAGTCAAATTACCAAAATAAAAATTCACATTTTTACAGATAACAGTGAATTTACAGTACTGATTTAAACTTACCACTTTCTTTGCTGGTAACATATGACCTACTTTATTTGATGTGAAATTACCATATTTTCATTTACAGTGTAAGAACGTTTTTGTGTAACAATTGACAAAGTTCATCGGCTCAAAATTAATGTGTTTTATTTGTTATTCTTAAGATACGTTAAATTATTGTTAAATCGTCTATAAATTTGGTTGTTATAGGTCAAAAATAGGCTTGCGTAATTCTTGAACACCCCTTAATTATAGTTTTCCTCAATATTTTTATTAAAAGTTTTTGTAGAAACTTAATGGCTGCGAAACATTAGTAAATAAGCATAAAAAGATTAAGTTCTGCTAACATTTTTATTGCGTTAAGGAAGGAAAAGATAAAAAATTTAGTCGTTAGTGCACCCTACTTTTGAATTTGACAGCTCATTTGGGAATTCAAGAGAAAAATCATCCTTTATAAAAAGATTGTCGGCTATAAAACTATAAAAATGTCTGCATGCTCTATACATACAAAACATTCACGATTATTTACAAGTTTTATTTCAATTTACGTTCCTGAGTGAAAATTGATTTAGAATCAACTTGGTCTAACGTTAATACAGCATGGTATATACTCGTGTCAATCGGAGAATGCGAATCTGACGTCACAGCGACTAAACGATCCAAACAAAAATTGTTAAAAATTTCTTCCTTAACAAAATTGGTTATACGAGTTTTTATCGTAAGATGCATATATAGCGAGATAACCGCACTCACCCCAAAAATTCAAGATAGCGGACAACCTTTACGCAAATCACCTGGTGAAAAACTAACAAGAGTGTTTTGATACCATCCACTACTACCCTTTAAAACATCAGCCCATATTTACATTTATTATTTGACTTTTTGACTAAAGTGAATATAATGGAAGTTTCTTTATAACAATAAACAACGTTCATCGGCCCAACATTAAACGAAATGTACGGTGCAGAAAATTTAGGGAAATGAGAGTGGAATGTGAAGCTGCCTCAAACCAGTTTTGAGACTGATAACTTGATAATAAGGATGATATTTTTCATAAATGCGAAAGAATAATGTTTATTTTTTGTTACAGGCTGTAAATCGTTTTTTAAAAGGAGTGTTAGAAGAAATTTGACGTATTCGTGTAGAGGTAACAGAAATTGTCCAATAGACCAACACCATAGGAATCAATGTCAATATTGTCGACTCAAAAAATGTATGAAAATGGGCATGAGAAGGGAAGGTATGTTAGGTACTTTTTTTATTAAATGTCACGTCCCACGCCAAAAGGGTGAAAAATGAGGTTGATATAGCAGAAAATTATAAACATTTTGATATAAAAATATAACTTTAAGAAATAAAAATTGAGAAAGTTATGAACGTTTAAAATTAGAACCGATTAGAACAAATTACTCGATTTGGTTCTAGGTACCTTGAAAAAAATTGATTTTTAAGCAAATTTTTTCAAGTTTAACTAAAGTTTAACTAACTGACATGATTATTTTATTTTTTTAATTTTTAGTACTTAAATTTAGGTAAAATAAGTAAGCCCTAAAACGTAAAACTTTGTTTTTATTTTGTTGCTATCCTCTAAAATGATTTTATTACCTTCAAGCCCCTTTTCGCGTAGAACGTTA
This sequence comes from Brachypterus glaber, assembly GCA_958510825.1. Lineage (NCBI taxonomy): Eukaryota > Metazoa > Arthropoda > Insecta > Coleoptera > Kateretidae > Brachypterus > Brachypterus glaber. The sequence goes on along the minus strand of OY294054.1, from coordinate 16,594,580 downwards.
TTTTTTTTTCAACCTTTAGCTTTTTATTTTTTTTTTTTTTGTATTTAGACCATTCGTTTTATACTTTTATTTTATTTAACATATACAGAAAAATCTGGTATTTTTAAAAAACTAAAAAATAACAATAAGGACCTAAATTAGTGAAGCCCATATTATAAAAATAAAATTTCCTTTAAAACGGTACCAAAATTAAAATTTCAAATTCTAATATGAGCTAAGATATTTAAAATATAAAACAATTTGTTGGGAAGGGGTGTCCCCCTCCCAATCCCCCAATGGCAAGGGCTCTGATGCTGGCACTATACACGGTGTATTTGTAATGGGGTCCAAAATTTTAAGGCGTTATTCTACATTAGAAAATATGACAAGGGACTTTTTACGACGCATTTTTAGACATAGTTGTATAGGAACTGTTTTTCATATTTTATGATGTAGAATCACCCCATAAAAGTTGGGACCCTATTTCAAATACACCCTGCATTTATCTAAATATCTCAAGACACAGGGCATCAAATTTCAAGTGTGACACAATTTAAAGGGAAATTTTACGTATTGTTTTAATATGGACCTGAAAAAGATGACTTAACCTCCCCATTCCATTTATTTTCTTTTGTGTTTTACTACTAAATACCAGTTTTCTGAACATTTATTGACTTTTAGGGTTTGGCTTATTTTAATATTTATAATTAACTTAATTGATATTTAAATTATTTATATTATTTTTGGAAATGTTTTAAATTGCCCAAAAATAATTATTTGATTGACCTTCAGAAAAAAGGTTATCAAATATGAAGTCAAAATAAATTTGTTAACCATAATTTAAGTACGTTGTATACAACATACAATAAAATTTATTTATTTAAAGAATAATTTAAGAAATAAACTAGAGATGAACCACTAAAAAATATTATTATACGGACTTTTTGTATGACTTCCCACATAAAAAGTTTTTCGAGCTTTTCGATGAGATTTCTAAAAAATCTAATAAATCCTGTCGAAAATTTTGCTTGGTAAATACAGGGTGTATTTAAATAGGGTCCGAAATTTTAAGGGGTGATTCCACATCATAAAATATCACAAAAAGTTCCTATAAACATATCGCTGGGTTAAAATTATATGGGGTTTCTATAGAACATAGAACCTTATAATTTTAACCCAGCGATATGCCTAAAAATGCGTCGAAGGGGAGCTAAGCCCGTTTGAAAGAGGCTAAAAAATTCATTTTTTTTTAACGGGGCGGCCTTATCAGTTTTTTTTTTCCAGAAGAATAATTCACATGTAAAATATGGACCCAAAAAATCAATTTCTTAAAAAAATTTTATTGCTCGACTTTTGTTTGTGGCAATTTTTTGTCGGTGTACGTTTTCCAACAATCAGTTTTAGCTGGTTCATAAATTTAAGGATAAAATATTCTTGTAAATATGAATTTTGATGCGAAATGGCCACGGTATAATAAAAATAGATATATTAGTTATCTTTTGAAAGGCAAAAGTGAAAGATATTAGAATATTTAGGCCTTATGTATATATAACAGAAAATTTTTGAGAGACCCTATTCTTTCGACCATGATTGATCACTTTTAATAAAATACTTGTCCGAAAATGCTATCTCATACCTAAGAGTGGACGGTATTTGTGAAACCGGTCATACCTTCTAAAAACTTTAAAATCACGGTCAAACATTTACCATGGGGAAAATATTTAAATCACCCCTATTTCCGATTTTTTTTTTCACAGGTATGCAAAGATATTTAAATTTTGACAATATGTGGTCAGATATTTATTGACCTTTGTCTACTTCCCTCTTTTTTCTACCCCCTGGGGTTGATTTTGATAAATATACAGTTTTATCGGATTTTCTTAATGTTTATCTTTCTCAGGCGAGAAAGAATCCTGCTAGATTTAAGTGAATTGAATTACTTGTGCAATCAACATTAGAATTAGAATACACTGAACCAAAAGTGCTTTAATTTTGAACCGGTGAGCGTTGTTAATTGTTAAACAAAAACTTTCAACATATTAATGCTTAATACTTATTACCTAAGGGGAGATACCCATGAATGGGACACTTTTTTTTAAACGGCTGCCAAAATTTTATTTTTAATCTTTTATACGTATTTTTTTTAAATTATATTTGGAAATAAAAGAACACAATCCAAGTGCTAAACCTCAATAATATTAATTTTTACCAAAACTACAAGCATTTAAATTAAAATTAACTTGTCCCATTCAAGAACACGGTATTATTCAATGGGACAAAAATAACAAATTGCTATTAAAGATAACATATTATAAAAGTAACTATAATTATTATTATTACTAATAGCAATACACCTGTCATTTCATAACAACAAAAAAAAGCTGTTAATTTGTTATATTCTTTTTTTACATAGAATTTACTTTAAATAATCTTACCAAACTTTGATTCATGTTTTCTTAAATCAGTATCAAATATTATAATATTAGTTTTGAGTTCTGTTTCAAATTGTTGTATGGGTAGTACCTAAGACACTGTCCTTTTAGAGTGATTTCTTATTTAAAAGCTATGAATAAGAATGAAACATGCAATAAAACAGTTTTTCCATTCAAGGAAACGAAATTTGTCCCATTCAAGAATACTAACAATATTATATATAGGCTAAAAATATTTACCTTTATTTATAAAATTAGATTATTTGGTATATGTTTCGTGTTGTTATAGACTATTACATAAACCAAATTCAGTTTTCTTTTGCCTTTCGTCAATAAAATATCTTTCAAAATTATTAAAAAAATTACTTTTGCCTTGGTAAAACTTATTAAGTTTGTCAAAAACCAAGCTGTCTAAACTTTGCCATTTTTTATTATTTTTTAACTTCACATCTAGGGCGATATAATCATGGTAACAAAAACCAAAAATTACGAAGCATAGTTCAGAAACAGGCACTGTCCCATTCAATAATCATTCAAAAACTCATAGTGATCTCCCCCTACATTTATTGAGTTTTAAAGAAATTTAAATAAAAATGGCAAATAGATATTTATAATAAGTATTTAAAATACTAAAAATATTAATAAAAAATAGTATTAATACTAATTTCTTGAAAACAAGTACCATTTGAACTTGAAACAAATTATTGAATTTTTTTTTTAAATTAGTTGAATATATTTATTAAGTACTAAATACTTGCAACAAGTATCTAACACCAATATCACAAATAATTCATATTCGAATATTTTTTCTCTGTGTAGGGAGGCCATTTGAAAAAAGAACACCCTGAGTATCGTATAGGTATCCATATATTCTATAAATGATTTAATACCGTTTTTCCGCCAGTTGTGTATTTAATTGTACAAAATAGGGTACTTGGTGATTATTTTTATATCAAGATTGTGATTTTATGGGAAAATATACATAAATGTGTGACCCTAAATTTAATATATCCGTTTTAGGATACCTGTAATATCCTGATATATTTAAATATATGTTATTGCGGTCAACATTTGACCGTTCTTTCCCTATTTATGATTTTTTTTACCTAGAAATGGGCAGAAGCTTTTTCATTTAAAATGCTAATGCTAAATTATATGGGTGACATGTATAATAACCTTAGGGTTACTTTTAAACTTATTTTACATAATCATGCATCTTTTGTGGGTTTTAAAGATTTACATATTTTTGGTAGACCAGAGGCAAATGCATAAGTATATACATTTTACCTGATTTTACCAAAAAAGAAAACAACATAATTAAAAAAAACTGTTCCAGTAGTTAAAAATCTTTAAATACATTTGATTTCTAGAGATATATGGTGTAATCTTAGTAAATCAAACGCCCACGATAAGTTAACTAACACTGAAAAAAAGATATGGTTTGGGCAACTAAAACAATAGTTAAATACGGATCAACTGTTTACTGCAACCAAAAATCTGGTAATGGAAACAACACAGCTCGCTGTCATTACCAGAAAAAAAAACTTAAATTTTAAAGATTTGGTAAGCACACTAATTTGTCTTGTTGCCATTACCAAATTTCTGGTTAAATCAACCAGGTCTTTTTTTTTTCACTACTGACAATTGTCAAAGTATTGATATTTGCATATAAAGTTTTAAAGCACAATTTTTATAGCAAATAAACTATCGCGACTATCTTAAAACCTACACTGTAAAAAATTAAGTAATTTTATTTGAATCAGTACCGTGAAGTGGAGTGACTTCGGACGGTGTGGGTGAGTTCGTTTGGACTTTTTCGCAAAGCCCTCTGAACCAAAACACGTGTGCACAAGTGATGTGTTGCGTCCACGTTGCGGAATTGAACCCCACAACGTGCACATAAGGGCACATATCAGGCTCGCATAACAAGCATAACACATAAGAATACGATGCCGCGATTGGCTTGATGTGCCGTCATGTATCTTGTAAGCCAATTACGGTATCGCATTATTATGTATTATTCTTGTTATGCGAGCCTCTGGATGTGCCTTAACCCCACAACTCGTGCACACTGTCCGAAGTCACCCCACTTGACGGTATACTGAAAAACCCTAAAATCTATTATTACTTAACTTAAAACTATCAAAACCAACACAAAGGTGTTAAATTAGGTTTAGGATTTTTACAGTTTAAAAGTAAAAACAAACAAATTGAGTCTGACAAATACAAAATATTTGATTTGATGGTTAAAAATTTTATATACAGTGCGTGCATTAAGTCTGGAATCACCCGATTAACTTTTTAGTTACAAGTAAAACACAAAAACCCTCGGATAGGTCGATTTTTATTTTTAATTTTGCAAATTATGGTGTAATAAAAGTTATTAAAATTTGCACCCCCTTGCACCCTCACCCCCCAACTTTTTTTTTTCAAATAGCAACCTACCCCTTGTGACACTTCGTTGGAAAGGTAATTTAATAAGCTTTCCAACGGTGTATAATAAAGCCTAATTTGGTAAAGGGCTAATGATAAAATGCACAATTTAGTTTATCATAAAGACATGTAAAGTATAACTTTAGTTCACTATAAATGTTCAAATTGATGTCCTTCAGCTCTTTGACAGTGGACAGTAAAAAAACGGGATTAAAATCGATTAAATAGTAAACATAAAATTGGTCAATAAAAAGAAAAAAAATTGCATTTTTCAACAGGGTATAAAATATTACAATAAGTTTAAAACAACCTTATTTAGATTCTCAGGAAGGTGCCAAGTAGGAAATAGGGCAACAATTACCATATTATGCGTAATATTTCACACAAACAATGTTTAAATAAAACATGCGTTTTTTCATAGACCCTTTAACAAATTAGGCTTTATCATACACTGTTGGAAAGCTTATTAAATTACCTTTCCAATAATGTATCACAAGGGGTAGGTTGCTATTTGAAAAAAAAAGTTGGGGGGTGAGGGTGCAAGGGGGTGCCAATTTTGATAACTTTTTTTAGACCAAAATTTGCAGAATTAAAAATATAAATCGACCTGTCTGAGGATTTTTGTATTTTACTTGTAACTAAAAAGTTATTCGGGTGATTCCAGACTTAATGCACGCACTGTATGTAAAAGTATCATATGATGTAAAAGAATGAAATATAATTGAACAAAATGAACAGTAGTTTGTTTTGAGGTATTGCATATCACATACTGAAAAAAATGAATGCGATTATAAAAAGCTCTATTTGATATTATTTAACTTGTTATAGGTCTTACATTCTTTTCTATTATAGTGAATATAATAAAGGTTTATAGTATAAGGGGTGAAAATAAGGCTTCTATACAAAAGAAACCCGTATTCTTTAGTTTGCTCAAATTTTAATTTATAAATATAAATTATGAATACATTTATTTATTTATTTATTTTGGCTTAGGGGCTATCTATATATTACGTAACGCAAGATGACCAAAATCCACCTAACACACCCCCCCCCCCTATTTGGGGGTTAGCCAAAATATGAAATCTCTGCAGCCTTTAATAACGTGAGAAACGGGGTATGAAGTGTATGAATTTTGGTCAATTTGCGTTACGTAATATATGGACAGCCCCTTAAGACCTTTAGGGAAAAATGCTTTCTCTAATTTCACTTTTATTAAAAAAAAAAAATAAGTCTGTAGTAGGAGTACTCCAGATAAAAGGGTAACGACACTTGTTAGTAAAAAAAGAAAAATAATTATTGCTTTTTTTATAGTTTTCGGCGTTTTATATGCAAAAAAAACTAATTTTCGAAAAAAAATCGGTCGGTCTGCCCGGGAAAAGTTGTGAACTCGAGCCAGGGTGGGGTGAGGGGGTAAAAACTATTAATTTTTGCGACAGCTCGCTTAATAATGGTCGCATGAAAATAATTATTGTTATAAATTTTTTCCTTTTCGATTTTTTTTAATTATTGCTTTCCCATTTTGAATATTTTCAAAATTTTGGGAAAGCCTTGTATTCGTGCAAAAATGTTAATTTTTTTTGCGTATTTTTGTGTTTTATGACTTTTTATGTCGATATAAATCTATTTCGAGCAAAAAAAAATTGTCTATCGATCGGTCTGTCGTTCGTTCTGTCCGGGAAATCTTGTAAGCACCAAGTTCTCGCTCGGGCTGTGTATTCTTTTTGTAGAAGTATTTTTTCAAGATGCAAGGTTCTTTCTTATGCAGGCAGAATAGTTAGAATCAGGTAATAAGAAATACTAGTTTCGCATCTATTATTCCTCGAGCACCTTACAGTTTTTACCTTGAGGGGTCAAATGACCACTGTCCAGTTTTTATGTAAATCAGTTACGCTCGTATGGAATCCCTTATTTAAATTTTCGCAGCCCTTACTCGTGGGAACTTATGATTAAAAGCCTGGATTTACTTTACTTATAATATTGCAATTTATGACTTGTCATGAAATTTCCATTTTACATACCTAAGCCAATCAAATTAAACGCTTTCGTACTTCCTGGCTACTTTTTTCTTTGTTCTCAATTAATAAAAAACACATGATTATGTTTAAAGAAAGGAGTGCATCTCAAGGGCGTAGATGTTTTTCTTCTATGGAGGGGGGGGGGGGTAATACCCAGGGCCGGCCTCTCGGCGCCCTGAAGCAAGCCTTAAATTTGGCACCCCTAGAAAAAGAAAACACCCTCAAAAAAAAAGCTTTGTCCCTGACGGTTTCAAGCAAAACTTGGCGCCTTGGCAAAAAAAATGGCGCCCAGAAAAATGCCCTCAAGGAAAATAGCTTTGTTCCTGGAGGTTTCTTCCAAACTTGGCGCCCAACCCTATGGGGGGGGGGGTAATTACCCCCCATTACCCCCCCCCCCTCATCTACGCCCTTTTGCATCTGATTTTGAGCTATCCATTTAACAATACATTTTTTTATTTTTTTTTTGGGTTGAAAATGGGTATTTTTGTCAAAATTTGTCTAAAAAACAACATTTTTTTTTAAATGACTAATTTAATGATGAAAAAGCGTAAATTATACTTCTAATTTTAATTGACATAAATAAAAATTTACAAAAAAAAACTTAAAAAATCCCCTCGAAAATCCCACAAAAAATTTAAAAACCAAAACCTTAAAAAAATTGTTTAAAAAATAAAAAAATATACAGTCCAATAGTAAATTTTATTTGCTTTAAAATGATGTATCACACGATCCCCCTTTTCATTTAAAAAAATATCCCCCTGCCCACATTTTAAGAGCTGAAAGTATCAAATATGGTTAAAAGATAGTTTAAGTTGTCTTATTTAAGAGTTTTAAATTTGAAGTTTATACCTCAACTTGTTCAAAAGTTAAGAGGGGAGGGGTGACTTTTGTACCGCTCTGTATAAAAAATACTTACTCCCAAAATTTCAGCTCTTAAAATTGCCCGGAACATTTTTTTTACTTTTTTAATTGTGATTTTTTTATTACTTTTTTAATTACGACAGAAAAATGCAGGATATGGAACATTTAACTACAATGCTTTCCTTTAATAATAATATTTAATACTACAGAATCACCCTGTATAGTACCACTATACATATCACTTAAAATTTAATTATTTAAATTAAGATTAATTTCAATGGATGATAAATTTTTGACTTATACTCTTCACCAACTTCAAAAAATCTCAATATTTCTCAAAACAAAAATCATATTCTGAACATTTTTAAAAATGGCTGTTTGACTTGTGGTAAGTGACAGTATTTTTTTATATTCTTGCGAGAGATTATTATTCTTCATTGTTTTTTGGGTAAATCATAGACAAGGAAAGACCTCCAAAGCCGTTGCGGAATACTGTGATAAATGTGCCTAGCGCATCTGAGATATACTTGCACATGCGCACTACTATTGTTGTTTTTGACGAGTATTTTTTAACCTTAGTTTTGTGTGTCAAATAAAAATTGTAAAAAATTCAACAAAAAACAATAAATATCTACAAGAAAACGTCGAAATAGTTTTTTTTTTTTAATTATTTTATAAGAATTTTTTGAGGTGTGTTTGAGTTTCGGGATTTTGTTCACCTACTTTGAGTTCACCAGGGATTGACCCTTTGCTCTTCATAAAGCAACAATATAGGTTAGGTTTAAAAAAACAATTAAAACACAGTAGAAATCGAAAAATGAACAGAAACAAACGACGATCTGACAGTACTGACAGTATAAATAAACTACTAATAATTCGTCACCCAGGTATTGGTTTGCCATATCCCTATTTTTGGACATTTTAAGATTTTTACTGGGGGATTTTTGGAGATAAGACAAATGAATACTGGGGTGATGAATTGTTTTACGACTGACAGCATTTCACAGCTGACAGAGATGCGTACTGCGCAAGGTCAGATATATTGCGTTACGTCATTTCGCTGCCCCGTTCTGTCACAAAATAATCTTGCGCAGGCTGGACTAATGGTTCTCTTTCCTTCTCTATGGAGTAAATAAGTTTTACCTTAACCTAACCTAATCTTTTTGAAAAAGTTCTAAAATATGCTGAGAAAATTTTTTTATTTTAATTAGGGGATTTTCAACAATTGTCACCCATTTTTTGCTATTTTTGGACCACCTCATTGTCACCATTTCGTCACGTATAATTGAAACATTTTATTAGGCCAATCAATTTCAGCAAAATATGTTGATATTGAAATAGCTGACTGTATACCTTTATTGTTGTATAAATTACGTTGTGTTTGAGGTACTGTTACAATAAACATAGGAAATCTACACATAAGACGTTAACATTATGCGTAAAATTGTCATATGATGCGTAAAAACGAAATATCTGAAAATCAAGAACACTGTAATAAGTAAACTGAATATTCGGTAACAAATGGATAGGAAATCGGAAGTTATTATCCTATAGAATTCTGTGGCTTGGTTCTAAAACTGCTTAAGAGTCTTGAATCGTTTAATAACTTTTTACATTTTAAGAGCATTATTTTTAACATAGGACACAGAAAAACGATTTTTAATAGTCTGTTAACAACATAACCTTTGTTTATTTTCACATGACACTTCAACCTGTAACGTGCAATGTTGCCAAATCCTGCACTAACCTATGTCCATTGTCGTAAATAATTAATTAAATTATGTTCCGGGACACTAGAAGGGCTGAAATTTTGGTTAGGTATTTATTTTTTATGTGTCTATAAGCATGTAAAGTCTTATCGTTGCAGGCGATTTAGCCCAAAATACGATACCCTCCTTTTCAGAAAAAAATGCTTTTTAATAAACTATCCAAGAGTATGGTGTAAAAAGCGTGGCATTGCTCATCTTCACGACTTGTTTACATGCTGTGACAGATAAGGGCTCTTTTTATGTTTTTTAAAGCGTGCGTCTATTATCGTTACTGACAAACAAATAAAGAGCTTGTGGTCCATAGAGTGAACATCATATTAGTTCCATCTTATACCTGAGCATCTATCTTTTTGAAATGAGTTTCGGATTTTTTTACTCCCTTTTTGAAGTGTTAAAAACCTATTAAAATTTATTTTAATTTAAACAAGGGTGTAATGGTCTTCTAACAGTTTTTTTCTCGAATAAAACCACCGTTACAAAGATGAAACATTCATTTCTCTTGGATTTCTGAGACAAATTTTTTTTTTTTGACGAAATAACTTTTTCCCTTTAACGTTTCATATTTTAATGGAAAATAAACCAAATTTATAACAAATAAATACCAGTTTACTTTTTGTTTTAAAACTTTAAATAGCAGTATCACCAAATAAGATTAAATCACATTTTTTCTCTGTGCTTGAAATGTTAGCATTGTGTGCTTATTTTAGCCACAAACATGCTTAATTTTAATACTAAGTGCTTAAATTAAATCACACAGGGTTAAAATTGTACATTGTATCACTTTATTAAGTGTATCTACTGTACCACTTTTTTAAAACACCCTGTAGTTATAAATTCAAATACTTTGTTTCTGCGTTCTCGGTATTTCTTTTTGGTAAAAAGTAAAAAAGAAAAAAGTATAATGGGAGCGTAATAAAAGTAAAATATTTTGGAAACAAAAGAATTCCGAGAAGAGATATTATTTCTCAAAGTTATGAGTGTATATCAAAAGTTGAAACGGAGTGCATGTATCCACTACATTTATTTAATTATAGTGGTCATTCTAGGAAATTCTTGCGTCTAGTTTTTTCGTACAATTTATCTTTCGTCCACAATAAAAAACACTGCTGCCAACAAAACAATATTTTCCCCTATAGTTCAATTTTATAAAAAGGAACAAAAGTATTTCCTCGAAAAAAATCCAAAAATTAATTTTTAAAAATTCCAAAAATTTGTCTTCCAGAAAAAAATATTAGTTTTTACTTTCTTTGACCTACCTGAACTACATTTTTACTAAAAAATCCTATCCGAGAACTTTTGCTAAGAAAGCCATGAAGCCATTTGAAGTGTTTTGCTCAAAGCGAGGGGTGAAATATTTCTACATGTACTTTTGAGATTTTTGTATGACTTTCTAGATTTTCGATATAAAAAGATCTTGAAGCTTTTCGATAAGATTTATGAAAAATATTAGAAATCTTGCTGAAAAGTAGCCAAATTTTCGAAATTTTTGTTAGGATTTTTAAAAGATTTCTAAATACTTGAAAATTTGTACACGGAGTTTTACCCCTCGGCTCAAAGCGTTCTCGAGTTATCGCGGGTAACCAATTTTTCCGTGAAAAACAGTATATATTTAATATTATATATTTTAAATATAGTATATACATATATATTATAAATTTTAAAACTGCTATCAACAAATAATACTTCCAAAAAAGTTATTTTATTTTTATATTTTAGAATTCTAAAACTAAAAGTATTGAAATACACTTTTTAGTTTATTTTGCAAAAAAATGCATTTTTTATTCTTAAATATCGAAAAAAAAATTGATTTACCAATATTTGATTCTTAACCACCTCTTAAGATCGATTCAGGCATAATAATCACTAACTAAACAAAGCCGTTCTGTCCTTTTGATTGGCCAAAAAGAAAGATGGCTTCTCAGCTGGCCAATCAAAAGGCCAGAATGGCTTTGTTTAGTTAGTGATAATAATACCTGAATCGACCTTTACTGATTAATTTTACAATTTACTTTTTCAGTGACACAAATGTAGCTACCTGAATGAAAAATTTGTTTCTCACGAGAATGTCAAAAGTTTACAGCAACACAATTTATCACTGTAAATACTTAGTCTCAAATGCATACTTATAGAGAAAGTATTAGAATATATTAAGGCCTATCCAGAAGCTTGCATAAGAACATAAAACATAGAATGCGGTGCCGTGATTGGCTTACAAGATACATGGTGGCACATCAAGCCAATCACGGCATCGCATTGTTATGTATTACGTTCTTATGCGAGCCTGTGAATAGGCACTTAGTGCTAAAAAAATACCCTAACTGTTATTAACAAATGCCGGACTTTTGGTATTTATTTACCGAAGGCAATTTGCAATTTGCGTCTTAAAAAATCTATACTAATAGTCCCGTTGTTAATAGGTATTACCAAATTTCACGTCAATCGGTCTTATCCGAAAGAAACCGTCATTTACTGCACTATAAGTATGCATACAAATATTTTTAAAATGAAACCTGTGCATGAGATTATGTTGGCAGCAAAAATAATAATTTTTTTCAAGAAGGCAAGGAATTTTAACCATCGATACAATAACAGCGTTCATCGGCTCAAAACTAATGAAATTATTGTTTCTCACTGTAGATTATGAGTTCACATACACAATTTCCGCACACACCTTGGGTATCTTAAGATGCTGCATCTTTCACAAAATTTACACCGTGGAATGATAATTACTATAAATAAAGGTATTTATAGGTGCGAAATAATAATTACCTTAGAATTAATAATAATAATACTCGCTACTAAAAGCAATTATAAATTTACATGTTAAATCTAATAGATTAATTCTCCAGATAAACGAATGATTAAACAAAATTAGAGAGTTAACATTTCTTTTAAACGAAAAGCTTCCTATAACACCTTAAAACAAACTTTTTGCTCAAAAATAAATAAATAAATAAAATAATACCTACAGTCAAAAAGTTATTTGGATACTGTAGCTCTATTCTTAACCATTCTCAAAAATATTTTGCATACGCAGTTGCTATGGTACAACCAATGGAGCTCTCTACAACTAGAATTATGAAACAAAAGACGTCTACCCTATCTCTATCTCATTTGTGCTACACTTTCCAGCCAACCAAATAAATACTGTATTTGTTTTTCATACAACAAATACAGTATTTATTTGGTTGGCCGGAAAGTGTAGCAGTGAGCGGCACGTACGAACATAGCTAATGTGAATCTGTAGAATAAGATAATTCTACTAAAATTTAGATGGCGCCAGTAATTTCTTTAATAATGCACTTTTCGCCCGGCCAAGTAAAAATTGTATTTGTTCAACAAAGAACAAATACAGAATTTGTTTGGTTGGGTGGAAGTGGGAGTGTATGTATGTCTTCTATCCTTTTTGGGTAGAACTTTTGTCCCTGTCTAATCTAATGGGAGAATTCTCCATTACATATTAGCTTCCTTGGCAACAGCGTATTCTAATTATTTTTGCGAATGGTCAAGAACAGAGCTGCTGGTTCTTACAGTTACTGGTATGCTGATTCCAAAATTAAATCTAAAAATTACGAAATTAACACATTTGCATGGTTAAAACAGACACCTTTTATGTCTTTTAATACATTGAAAAAGGATATTTAAAGCATACTTTTCTTCTAAGTGATGTGGCTGAGGCGATGACCTTTTTTAAGATTCTGAACAGGCGACAATTAAATCGACGTTGCCAATTCAAGCGCTACGTATTCTGTAGTAGTAAACAAGAGCGAGTCTAATCTCACTGTATGGCTGGCCGGGTCTTGGCTGGCGCAATCGCTTGCTGTCACAGAATACTGATGCTTGCTGTTTGTCGCTGGAAATACTGTCACTCTCAAGTACCGTATTTCTCAGTTAAACCACCATGAAGCGAGGAAAAATAATTGAATTCTTTGCCATTTTGCTCTTAGGGCAACTGAAATTCTCTTAAGTAAAAACTTTTTGGCCCTAGGACAAAGTCAAACTTTTCGCTCGCAAACCATAAACAAAAAGTGACGCTCTTAGATCGAATAAAAAAATAATTGAATAATTGAATCAAATTACTATTACCAACTTCGCGTGGAACCTTCAAGGAAAACCCTAGCTTAAGTTTGCAGTGATATTATTTGCAAAAAAATCGTTATTAACTGAAAGGAAATATTATCCATAATTCAATGTTTCTCCGCTGAAACTTGATTTTATATTGCTAAACAGTGTGATTGACCTTTGGTATTCGTATCGTCAAATAAAATTTGATTGAAACAATAAAATTACGTTAGTACTACTAAATGATTTTAATTACTTTATGTACTGTGCTTCTTATAACGTACCTATTCGGAATAAGCAGCTCTAGAGCTTGACCTTAGGAGAAGCATTGCAACATATTCAGTGTTTCAAACTGTTGACCCCAGCCGGGAATTTTAAGGGGTACGGGGGAATCCGAAATTGACTTCAAACTTCGTTCGAAGGATTAGAAACAAACACTGCACTGGTATGCAAAGAAAAATATTTGAGGATTTGAGAGAAAAATTAAGTATGTATTTGAGTGGCGACTACGTTGCACATTTATCAACTAATAACTAATAAAAAGCTTAATTTTACCAACCATTGCCCTATAAAAATTTTCTTATAAAAACTGGTTCCAATACACATATAAAAACGCACGAAATATTATGAATTATGACATATCTGTGGCTTGGTTCTCAAAGGGCGGATGTCACTTTGTCAATAGCAGCGTTTTCACGTCAACTCTGATGTAATATTTTGAAAACGCTGCTATTGACAAAGTGACATCCGCCCTTTGAGAACAGATATGTAATCTCAGGCAACTTGATAAGGAAGATAAAATTAAACTTCTTTAGGAATTTACAAGTCTTAAAAGCAATGTATTTTTATGAATATGTTTTCTATAAGGTTTTTATCAGCATCTAGATTTCCAGATGTATCAAATGAAATATGGTGAAAGCTAATGGGATATCATTCTTATGTGGAAAGCGGGAGAACAATTTGCGGTGAAAAAATGAAGGAAAGGCAAAAACAGCTTACATGTGTGTGTGTGTGATATTTTCTTTTACATCCAGCTAGACTCCTCTGAATCCATCGTGCTGATGCTGCATGGATGAGGGAAGGAATGGAAAAAGGCACTACGGCGCGGTATATTACATTAAAGCGGTATAACTATTAATGCGGTAATCTAGAAAGTCGGTAACACACACGTTGAACCTACAGTGGTTTACCCCTCGGTTTTAACCAATGTAAATATGTTAATCTGGTCGGTTTTGTAAATAATCCCGACATGATGGAAAAAAAGTAATTGGTTTTCGGTAACAGCATACCAAAAACTATAAGAATCCGTTTCTAGAATCCAAAAAACGTTTAATGACCTTCACTTTCGGGTCTGTGCTATTAGATTTAAATGTCTCATCCGAGGTTTTATCTTATTTTTGTCTTCTGTCCTTAAAACACGTTTCTGTCCACATTGTACCCCCTTAAAATGTTTATAAATGAAATAAATGACCACTTTTGGTTAAGATTCTAATTCACTCAGTGCCAAAAAATAAATGCTATAATAAAATTTATACATATGTAATATTCTTGTACTATAATTCTAAGAGTTAGGTTGCTATGCTATACGCGGTTATCGTGGGAAATGACCTTATCTGACCCTGACCCTCTAGCCTCTACCTCTGCCACGGTACCGGCAAGAGATAGACCAACACTATGGTACACCGACCATCAAAACATCGCCAAGCTTTATATGTTCCACAGCTATGATTTTATGAAAAAAAAAACAACACACACTTCTTGCTTTTTCATATCTTTTTCTTGAAGAAAAAAAGAAAAGGATAGTTTACCCAATAATTAACAAAAAACTAATTAAGAATTTGACCAATTAAATGTCAGATTTATTTGTCACATTTGATTTATTTATTGGTTAGTTTGTTTTAATTATTGGGTAAATCTAAAATTAATTAAATTAAGGTAAATTTACCTTTACCTAAAATTTTAATTATTAAGGATTCACCAATTATGTTTCAGATTTAGGATTCAGTATTCAGGAATCCACCAATCAAACAGTTTAAGTTTTTAAGAAACGTCAAACTAATTTTTAAGAAATATCAATTTATAACTTATAAATTATAATTATAGATATTTAGTTTAAAACTGTGATTGGTGGAGAAACTCAAATCTGATTGTTAAATGCGTTAAAAATTAAAACTTAAAGTAAAAGTCAAGTCATCTTAAGTATTTTTTTAATGTATTCAGTTTCAGTTTTTTCAGAATCCACTAATCACACACGCAGGTTTATCTAAAAATTATTTCGAAGTTTCTTAAAAATTAAAAATGTGTCTGCAATTGGTACGGACCGAGCTTTTGGTATTCATAATAATATCTTTATTGGAGAACCAAAAGGCTAACGACCCGAGGTCTTTCTGCCAAAGTTACATAAAATATAAAATTCAAAACTTAGAGTATCTTAAGTAAGTTAAGTATATGGAAAAAAAAGTATAAAAAAAAATAAAGATCAAATACAATAGAAGAAAAAAACTGCATTATCTCATCTCATTAAGCATTTCAATCAGGGCGATCGCAAAATTTACAATTTTTAAAAATATATTACTAAGGTGGGTGAGCCAATTATTGCCATGCTCCTAATGTTGCCACCCCCCTTTTAAACTTGTTAGTTCGTTCTCTGTGTCAAAGATGGCACTGCCAGTATGTCTGTTATATCGAAAAGATGCCTGCAAATATAATGTATCTGTATCCAGTTGGTAATGGCGTACACAAAACGCATTTCGTGCTCTTCCACTATAATGCTGTCTGCCGCAAACTGGGTAGCATTGATTATTGCAGGACAAGAACGTAATAAGGTAGGCACAAACATGCACTTTCTTGGCCCATATTGTGTTTTACTCAATAAAGAAGCGAAAAGGTAATTTTTTGAAATATCTTGAAATATATTGAAATCTCATAGTTCACTAATTGGACCACAATTTCGATATATTACATTGTACATTTTTGAGATACCCCGACTTAAAATATCTGTTTATAATCTATAGATACCCCGCTGTGTAATAATAGCGTCTAAAGTGCCGATTTAACTAAAAATACTCTTTAAAAAATTCTAAATTTCCCAAACCCCCGGTAAATGAATACTAAAATTCAGGCCTCTGCTCATCATACCACCATCTCGGACTATTAATCAAAAAACTATGCTATACTGTCTAACATCATTTATACTATACAGCTCTTGACGCATGAATTACTATTGATTACTATTGGATATTTTTTGACATATATACATTATTGTATTGTCATTTTAAACTCTTCATAAAAAAAAAACATCTCAAATAAGCATTATAATCATGCCGTTATCTCATAAGAATACACACAATACACATGTACACTAGAAAAATACACATTTTGCTTCTCGAAGTAAGAAATAAAATATATGAAAATAAAGTTTAGTGCCTTTATAGACGGCAAAATATTAAAATCCATAAAGAAATTGTACTGCTCTACTACAGAATTTTCACAATCAATGAGAAAATCCCTACCAAAATGTCATATAGCTTTTTTGCGATCATCAGCAGTCATCGGCGAATTTCCAGTGCTCGCATATTGTTGTGTGTAACAAATTTCGATTTAGTGACCTTTATAAAAATTTCTCTCATAATTCGGCAAAATTATTCCGTAAGCCTATGTTTCTGTGTTTATTTTCAACGTTGATGAGTCATAACTGAATTTATTCCGATTAATGATCATCAGTAAGAATATATTGGTTTAATGGCTTTCGCACCGACTGTTGAAAATTTAAAATACTTATTAAAAATAATTATATCTGTATCGAGAGCGTACAAATTGGTGGCGCCATCTAATGTTTGCACAAAAGTACTACACATTAGATGTTGGCAGACCTGTAATCTTATAAGATCTATATATAGGTAGTAGAGCAGTGCAAATTCTTTATAAAATATATAGAAAAATTGTCAGTAGGTATTAAAAAAATAACTGGAAAAGAGAATTTTTAAAAAGTTCTGTTTATAAAAAAAACGAAATGATTAAATTTCAAGCAAATGCTTGTTTTTAACCCTTACATGCGTAAATAATTTTGTGTGTATAAGTTATGGATGACTATAGTCATATAGGTTTATAAACCTAGTGGACCACCATGTAAATTTCTGACCTTTTGATAATATTAATAGATTTGTAATTGGGGATCATTTATTTTAATTAATTTTTAATATACAAGTAAATTATTGATTTAGAGATGGAATAAATGATAATAAATTTATCTTAAGTAACTGTTTTATAGTAATAAAAAAAGATTTTAACGCTAGATTAAGCATTGTTACTTATTATTTATTTATGAACTGTGATTGTATCAATCTTTGCTGCTGCCAATAAAAAACACACTGTAAAAACAGTTTTTCCGATTTATTGCCAGCAATTATTATAGTAAATTTAAAGCCTAACTTTATTTTTAAATAGCGATTGTAAAAATACCTTAATTTTTAATTTTAGTGACTAAAATGTAATAAATATTATAGTAAAACTAATTTAATTTACCGGACTTCTGTAAATTTAAAGCGTTTGACTGTATTACCGTCGGTTTTTACAGCTTTTTAAAAGTTTTTCTGTGTTACAAGCACTTCCTGTATTTTTCAAGGAATATTACAAGGAATATTACAACCTAACCTGCGGTTTACAAATAACGTGAAAAATTAAGCAAAAAACGCCCTGGACAAAAAATTCTTGGATAAAAGTGTGTTTCATTAAAAAATAAGAAACTTTGAAAATGTCCGTCCGTCTGTCTGTCTGTCCGGTGTCACGTTTTTTGTAGACATAATAACTCAGGAACGAATAATCAACTCGAAATTTTTAGAGGGGAAGATCCCTATTGTTTTTTAAAGTATTCCCCCTTAAAACAAAAAAGTTAGGGGGGGGGGGGTTAAACCTTTAAAAAAATCGAAAAAGTTAAAAGAGAATTTAGATTAACTAACTTTTTCAGGAAAATTTACTTTTAATATAATGATCAATTCTAGTAGTCCCTCCCAAAACAAAACATTATAGGGGTTAAACTTTTTTTGAAAAAATTAAAAAACTATGATTAAAAAAAAAATATGATTTTCAAAAAAATATGTTTTAAGATTTTTGTTTGATTTTTTTTTATATACATATTTGTATACCGAGTGTCATATATTTATATACCGGGTGTCACAAAATATTGGTACCACCTATAAAATGAAATTATGAGAATGTAAATAATGAAATGCACTTTTTTTACATTTTGAAACAAATTGTGTCACTTCCGGTTTTGCCAGAAATGACCTCAACTTTTGATTTTAAAATGGAACACCTTGTTTATTTTTACATATTTTAATTCAGAATTAAATTCTGAGTATAACCATGTATCATTTGTCAATTGTTGACAAAACAATTTTTTATTTTCTGGTAATGTAGTCGTAATACTAACTGGCACCTGTGAGCTGAGGCCAGGGGGAGAGAAGAGGTAAAATTATAGACGACTTTAAATTTTTCACATTCCACCCAGGTGCCAATTGATATTAAGTAAACACTACATATGAGTACCGTTAGTCTCGAAAGGGTTAATCCCAACGACGAAAATACAACGACTGTGCAGAAGTCCTGGAGTAATTCGTTAGAATTAACCACTAATTCCCCAATAATTCGTGCTAATTCCTCTAATTTACCACCCAATTCCCTCAATTCCTCGAGCTTGTACACCAAAATTCCTCTGTGGAATACTAGAATCTTTTTAGTGCAGCCTTTGTTTGGCTAAACTTTTGTAGGGGGAATATTGTTTTATTTTTGCGGATTTTATTACTCTTCTTTTTTTAAACGGGGAAAGCAAATTAATCAGCTGATTTATTTCGAAACGCGTGGTTTATTGTTATCAAGTGTTAAATTGTCGAGAAGTGAATAAGAAAATAAATTGAAAAAACTGGTTCTTCGCAAATTATATGTGTCTAGGTTCTTGAGAATGCTGATTTTTTTTGCGTTGTTCTGACACACTTCGAATACCTACCTACATTAAAGTTGATAATCCCTTACATATATATACAGAACGTAAAAAGTACACCATCACAATCAACAAGCTATCAGTCTCAAGACTGGCTTGATATTAGGGATTGCAATCCGGCACCAATATCAATCCGTTCGGATCCGGCCGGATTTCTGTCGATCCGACCGGATCCGATCGCATCCGGCCCAATTAGTCACATAGCAGGATTAACTCTTGGCTTGCGTTGGCAAGTCACTAATACTTAATTTTTATTCAAGATTAGCGTGACCCATTTTTGCAATTTTTTACAAAAATATGTTTTAAAGAGAAACTAGAAAACATATTAAAATATAATATTTTAATTTAACGGATAACCTGATAAATGATGCCGGATTCACCGGATCCGGTTTTCCGGATTGCAATGCCTACATCTCTCCATCCAATCTTCCCTAGGAAATTCCTTTATTTCCCTAAAGTTTTCTGAGGGGTTAAGTCCCCCAAACCCTTCAACTTTTTTTTACTTTCTCTAAAAAAATGATTACCAAATGTAGGGGGACGTATTACGTAAGCAAATTTTGGGCAAAATTCATCCACTTCTTACCCCTATTCTCGATTTATTAAAGGCTGTAGAGATGTGTGCGTTCAATAGGAACAGCAAAACTAATCAAAAGTCATCAAATGATAAGTTTTGCTAGGAAACTGTAGAACGACTATTATCTGTCACTTGTCACAACCACATTTGAGGTTAGAAATGCCCACGAAAAGTACAATCCCGCGCTTTTATAAAATAATCAAAACTAATCATCTCGTCGGTGAGGAATGATTCCAGCGACACCTGTCAATCGAAACTGATCACAGCATTGGTTGCGTTCAATAGAAATCACTACTGAACGCTATGATCAGTTTCGATTGACAGATGTCGCTGAATCATTCCTCATCAAAGTTTTGAGATGATTAGTTGTGATTGATTTTATAAAAGCGCGGGAATGTACTTTTTGTGGGTATTTCTAACCTCAAATGGTAATTGTGACAAGTGACAGATATTAGCCGTTCAGCAGTTTGCTAGCAAAACTTATCATTTTATGACTTTTGGTTAGTTTTGCTGTTTTTATTGAACGCAGCCATTGAACGCACTAATTTCATATTTTGGCTACCCCCTCCAATAGGGGAGGGGGGCGTTAAGGGGGTACCCAAATGTAAAGTTATAAAATTACATTTAAAAATGTGAAATGACTTCTAATTAATTTTAAATGAATCACATTTATATGCAGAACCATGTGTAATTACATTTACTTTTTACAGTGTAGGTAGGTAAAACAGAAATATCCATAGTTACCCACAAAAAACGTTAAAAATATGTAAAAAATTTCGTCATAGGTATTGCAAAACTGTAGTTGTGCACTTTCAAGGTCATCTGACCTTTGGTTCCCTAAAATTTAAGGAATTTCCTTTAAGGAACCTCGAACGTGAAATATCACCAAGAAAATTATATTCAATATTAAAACCTATGAAAATTAATCACATACCACAAGAAGCCATTCTGCAAGCGTCGACAAGAGTTTTCGATCCAAAAACCTTCGGTAGAAAAGATTGAAAACTACGATACACATGTAATTAACGCCTATTTTAATAATTATTATATTTGAAATCACTTTATTGATGATAAAAACCACTATTTTCAACAAAAATAATGCAAAAAATCGTAAAACACGCGTCTAACACAAGATTATAAACGTTTTGATTTTCCGGACGCTCTTTTGTTTACGTTTTATAATGCTCGTCTCTGATTGGCTAAGAGCTGGAAGCTTCTTGGAATTTCGTCAGCTGATTTTATTGCCAACTTAAGTGCTATAAAATTCGCGTTTTCATTGATTTTTTTTAAACGTTAGGTACATAAAAATAAAATTTGAATACAACGAAATAAAAAGCTGTAAAGGTTCGTATTGCTTGACATTTTTTTAATTCTTCTGTACGTTTGTTATTTTTCCCTGAAAAGTGCGTGTGGGCATACCTAACCTAACTGTTGAAATCGTTTTCAATAATTTTTTTTTTATTAACACCGAGATCAGGAGTGCTCCGAAGCGTTTTTTTTTGAGGGGGCGGGGGAGTATATTTCCCAACAGAACAATACAGAAATTTCCCAACTCCAATATCCAAAAAATAGCTTTACCCCTGACAGAACATTTTGATGACTAAAAAAACGGTCCTCACCTCTGAAAAAAATCCCAACTGTACTCCACTTTTCCCACCATTCCCAACTCTACTCCAATTTTCCCACCTCAAAAAAAGCTTTAACCCTGACAGAAAAGGTACTTTTAGGGGAAATCCTTTGCCCAAGTTGGAAAATTGCTTGCCCAAGTTGGAAAATTGTTTGGTTAGTTGGAAAATTGTTTTTTTAGTCATTAAAGTTTCAGGCGGGGCTAAAGTTTTTTTTTTCAGAGGCGAGGACCTTTTTTTTTGTCATAAATCAGCCATTAGGCCGGGCCGAATTTTTTTTTGGGAAAATTCAGGATGACTAGTAAAAAACCGTTGTGTATATTTAAAGCAACTCACCTGCAAAAATTGAATTTTTTAAAAAATGTTGAGCCCCTTTGGCTTTTAAGTTTTTATTTTTTCATTTCTCAATTTTTATTTTTTAATTACACCAAAACCTTGATAATAAAACCTTAGAATGGGAAAGTAATTTAGTATAATAAAGGATTATTCATAATTTTTTCTACCCCTATACAAAATATAGGGTTTTTTGTAGGGGGCTGAAAATGTCAAAAAATTACTCTTTATGCTAATATAGGCAGGCCCGGATTCAGGGAGGGAAGGGGGGAAGATTCCCCGGGGAGGGCGTCGACAGTAGGGACCTGGCAAAGCGTTCTCGACTTTATAAGTTAGAATGAATAATATGAAAAAAATCAAAGTCATATTTCTTGAATATCTTCTTTATTTTAATGCCCACATTAAATTTAATACCGTTTAAATGCCAATTAAACACATAGTACACATATGAATGTATGAAATATGCATTTAAAGTGTTTTAATTAAAATTGTTACATTGTATTAATATTATATTAATATCCCTGTACCACAGAAAAAAAAATTCTGGCATCGGACTAATTTTGTGTCGTAGATTTCGAATCTGTAATCAGATTTTTCAGGTGTCGCGACATGTCAGGATTTTTTTCTGTATCAGTCTTTAGACTGTTTTTTTTTATAAAAATACACTTTTTTTAGGTAATTTATTTTTCTTATTTGTTCCAGCCGTCCAACGGGGAAGAGTCCCCCCATCTCAGCCCGCAATCACAGGCATACCCAACCAGTTCCTTAACGCTACAGACTCGATGGCGACATCTCTTAGCAATCATAGTTATTTAAGCAGTTATATTTCGTTATTATTAAGGGCCGAACCATACCCCACGAGTAGGTATGGGCAATGCATACAGGCAAACAATATCATGGGCATCGAAAATATCTGCGAGCTGGCTGCAAGGCTGCTATTTTCGGCCGTTGAGTGGGCTAGAAATATTCCCTTTTTTCCCGATCTCCAAGTTACCGACCAAGTAAGTTTAAAGGTGATTTTTGCGAATAATCGACTTTTTTTTGCACGAATCAGGGCGTTTTCATAGAAATTCTTACTCCGTAAAGGTAAACATGACCATTTTTACGTAAAAACTCCAAAATGTTATATGTCATTTTCTGTAAAAGGCCCAGCTTCATGTAAAAATACCCATATTTCATGTACAAATAAAAAGTATAATTACAAAAAAGGCCCATTTTTATGTAAATAGGCAATTTTTTTTATATTAATTGTACATTTGGACACAGAACTACTGTGGCACGAAGGTAAATATCGGTTAATTGCAGAAAATCTTAACAACTATTTATTTACTACCCTATAAAAAATGCCGTATTAAAACACATTAAGACGACTCCAAATACGCATTAAAAATTACTTTTCAATACGTATTTGGAATCGTCTCTATGTGTTTCAATACGTTTCAATATGAAATTTTTTATAGGGTAATGTTTATTAACATAAAAGCCCGTAAAATTAACTAACAAATCGGTTCTCAATAGTTATATACTGCATTTTTTTCAGGTTGCTTTACTACGATTGGTGTGGTCAGAACTGTTCGTTTTGAATGCTAGTCAATGTTCTATGCCCCTCCACGTAGCCCCCTTAATCGCTGCAGCGGGTTTGCATGCCTCCCCGATGTGTGCAGACAGAGTGGTTCAATTTATGGATCATATTAGGATATTCCAAGTAAGTATGACTAGTTACATCACCATCAATATACCAGTTCCAAGACTTGTTTAAAAATAGATCTTCATCCCACCATACTCATAGCCAAAAAGGCCCTAGGGCCAAAAAGTTTTTTTGGCCCGCTAACTAAAACTTCTTATTTCAAAGATTTTTCAAATAAGATGCTGTACCTTTACTGTAATATTTATAAAGAAATATGACCTTTTGATCACTTTTGGCCTTGAACTATATGTTCTTTTTGACCAGATACAAGTATTATAACCATTTCATATAAATTTCTTCTATAACATAACCTCAAAACATATGGTTAACCGGTTAATCTGGATTCATCCACTAAAATAAATCACAAACACAAAATTTCAGTATTTATAATATTTATAAAAATATAGAACGGTTTTAGAAGTATTAATATTTTCATAACAAACACATTTTAACAAAAATTAATCAAAACACTAAGCTAATTTGAAAATAAAACCGCACGAAAAAAAACGATTCAATTGTTTTTTTTTAGCAGTTCGTCATGGATATGGGGTCGCCCATAAAATACGTTACGGAAATTGACCAAAATTCATGCCTTCATACCCCGTTTCTCGCGTTATTAAAGGATGTAGAGATTTAATATTTCCCTTTTTCCTCTTGGAATCCCGCATATCCATATTAAATTTGTATTAATTAGTGGTATTTTAAGTATAGGATATTCTGAAGCCTAGAAGGAGTAATTTGTATTTCACTTTTGATTAATGATTGTTTTAAATGTGAAGTTTTTAATTTGTATTCTTATTATTTTTGTTTTTAATTTACAGGAACAAGTAGAAAAGTTGAAAGCACTGCACGTGGACTCAGCGGAATATTCTTGCCTCAAAGCCATTGTGTTATTCACCACCGGTAAGTTTTTTTAAATAGTTTTGATTTTTTAATACTAATTAACTATAATTACCTATAATTTTTGAGTTTTAAATGAAAAGTGGAACTGTTTAAAAATAAAAAAAAAACGGTCACTAGCCAAAATTTGGTGTATGGTGTGAAAAAAATGTTTACATCTTCCTCAATTTTGTTGTTAGGGTTCTAGAAATTTTTACATTTTGCCCCATGCTTTTTTCAGCCCTGGAAGCGAGCTGTACATGTTTTACGTTAGAACAGCACGCTTCTTCTAGTAAAATAGATTTTTTGATTACAACATTATGATAATACTTTTATCTATCATATACTACATCATATTATGATAACACTTTCATATCATATTATTTTGGCGTTTTACTTTTGCATCTGCGCTTTTTTACTTTCGCACCTGAGTTTTTTTACTTTTTTTATGAAAATAGTATACATATCTCGTGATGAAAGTGTTCTTTATCTATATTATATAGCATTTTCTATATCTCCGAGTGTGTAATATTACTTACTGTTAAGTGGGGTGACATCGGACGGTGTGGGTGACTTCGGATACTTTTTCGCAAAACCCTCTGAACCAAAGCACGTGTGCATAAGTTGTGGGGTTATGTGCACAAATAGTGGGGTTCAATTCCATAACTTGTGCACATAACACCACTTGTGCACATGTGCTTTGGTTTAGAGGGTTTTGCGAAAAAGTGTCCGAAGGTACCCACACCGTCCGAAGTCACCCCACTTGACGGTAAGCCATGCTTATTTTCTGTTTATCGACTGATCACAGAAAGGGTTGTATCTTGTGAAATTTACGAGAATAAGAAATTATTTTAAATTATTAATAAAGACACTACAATCCTCCATTTTATCCTGTACTTTTCAGTTGGGTCTAGGGTTTCACGAGAGTCGAGATATGTCGAGATATGGAACATCTCGACAATTAACTTCTTGTCTCGACTCGCGAAAGTCTTGATTCTCAAGAATCTCGACATTCTGCAGGTTAAGTTGACTTTAGTATCACCGAAACATCCTCACAGGAGGCTATACAAGTTTATGTGATTGACCCTGATTCTTTATTTCCGTAACTTCTGTTTAGATAATTTACTCAAGTGATGAAAAACGAGGTGAAACATACAAAAATTTGATCAAGAGTCGAAAGTCTCGATTCTCGACGACGTATGTCACGTGACTCTCGTTTTGTCTTGATTGTTTAAATAACACTCCCGACAGCAAGACAAGATGATAAATCTTCAGTTCTCGATTTACGTGAAAGTCTAATTGTGTCCTTTTTATGAGGGATATTGCATACACGAAATATGCTCAAGTAAAACGCGTCAAATTTTCAACATATTTCAAGGATATATCCTGTAGAGGTTCAAGGTGTTGATACAATAACATTATTGTTTGACACTTTCACAAGATAGTGTATGTGATAGGTCGACTAAGGGCTTTTCATAAGCATAAACTATTGTACAAATTCCATGTGACGTATTTGTTGACCATTGTCGACTATTTGCTTTATCAACACTTTCCGACGTTTTGTTTCAGTATCTGTACATTATTACTTTGTGTCAAGGTTCCATTCTGCAGATTTTCATTAACACCCGTTTTGTTTTATTTGCTTATTTTAATTAAATTTACTTCATTTATATTTTTCGTAAAAAATATCAAGAACGCTGCCTAAAGAAGTATTTACTACACTAAATATCCATGCAATAAAAGCCGGCTCAAAATTAACGAAATCGTGTACTCGCACACACAAAATAAATATTCTAATATGAAGTAAAAAAGTTAGTACACAGAAAAAAAGATTCCTTGAACCAAGGACACGTGTCTTTCGATATGTTCAAAGCCATATTTTCTTGTTTCAAGGCTAGGATTTGTTTGAACCAAACTCAATGTCCTTGAATGAAGAGCACGGGTTTTTAAATGAAGATCCGCGCTCTTCATTCAAGGACACTGACTTTGGTTCAAAGAAATGCTAGCCTTGAAACAAGAGAATATGGCTTTGAACATACCGAAAGATACCTGTCCTTGGTTCAAGGAATCATTTTTTTCTGTAAAGTACAATTTTTTATTATTTTTAGCATTTTAAATACTTAGTACATTTACTTGATTTTGATCGCATGTTATAAGTAAGATACATATTTAACTTAAATTAAGTAAAACATTTGATTCAAGTACTTAACACACTTGCGGATATACAAACTTTTAAGCCACGATTTGAATAATACTTACTGGTTTTTAGGAATAGTTTTTATGTGTGCGAACACTGAGCAAAAATATTTCAAATTTGGACCATGGGTTTCAAAAGTTCTTAGGTAGAATTGGTTTTTGGGGTAGAGGTAAGGGGGCATTAAAAACTAAAATTGCTTTGAGCTGCGTGAAAAGAAAACTGATGTTAACTGTAATTTTTATTTTTTTCAAAGAAAAATTTCGTTCTCAATTTTTTTTTAATTTTTTTAAACCAGTATATATTTTTTCAAAAAAAGTGCATTTAAAAAAAAACTATAAGGGAAAGTGTTGTTTTATCGGCAGCAGTATTTTTTTCTGTGTACAAATCGATCGGTAATAATTGTCCTGCTGAGGTCACAGACCGAAAAATAAAAGAGGTGAATTCTCCCTTTAAACAAACAAAAAACTTGACAATAGTATCCAACCAGTTTGGCTAAAACCATTGAATTTTATCTTAATTAAAAATTGAATTCGGCATATGTGATGAAAATTAATTGAATCCAGTAATTCAATTTCAATCATATCATATTACCTTTGATATGCTATCCGGAGCCTTCTGATTATCCAGATAATAAGTACTTAATAAGGTGGAACAAAATTACATTTTGCTTTTCATGTCTTATCCGTTTTTATTTTTTTTCGCGGAAATCAGCTTTGTGTTTGTCTAAGCCCTCCCTATGTAACGCACCTTTCCTATACCATTAACATTAATGTAATGCTGATGCTCCCCCCCCCCCTTACGGTACACTTCAACGTTGAGGAATGTAATAAAAGCAATAAAAAAACATTTTTTTACTATGTAGGTTTCCTAGGGGAAAGTATTTGGCGGATTTGGACTGTCATTAGCTATAAATTGGCCAAGGGGCAAGATATGAGTGAAATTCTAGCGCGTGATGTCATTATCTTACAAATTTAATTCCTCATAAGGATAAAGCATTGTTTTATTGATAGTGCTGTTCATTCTTTTTTCCTGTTATTACACCATTTATTTCGAGAAAATGGATTTTCAATCCACCCTATTATCCACTGCCTTTTTGATAATCTGGATATTAAGTAATTTAATGAGGATGCCACTGATTTTGATCCCCAACCGACAAAAAACGGCCCAACCATATTTAACATTTTCGCTGACACAAAATTTTTTGGTAAACCCAATTTAATCCTAAATTTTCAATTTTCTTTCAAATTGGATCATGATTTAAGTGTTAATTTTAAAATGTTAAAAGTCCAAACACAGGCAATGAAAATGTCAGCAAAAATTATCTTTCAGAAAAACCTTTCGCGTTTCCCTATCTTTACAAATAAAAACTAGAAAAGCTTAATTTTCTACGTTTTATACCTTGTAAACTACAAATTGCAATGTAAAATTAAAATAAAATATTTTTTACAAAATTAAACCTTAAATTTTAAATTTTTTGAGCTACGCAAATTATCCATTTTTGGTTGTTTAAGAAGTAGCCATTTTTGTTTATTGAGTTATGCGGATATATCCGGCTTATCCGGATACATAAATATAAATTTAACATACCTTAAAAAAGTCTGAAATAAATCGTTTAAGCCGTTTTCGAGTTATTTGCTTACAAAGAGAAAAATAAAAGAAGCTGTTTTAAACAAGTTACATAAACAATCTTTTCCACAATTATAATTTATAAATTAATTAACTTTGCTGCAAGAAATTAATTTTTAAAGTTTTATGTGTGCATACCTAAGTTGAGCTGTCAACCCTCAAACATACTAAATGTCAAAACATATTTAACTACACCTATATAGTTTAATAATTAATTATCAATTATAGTATAATAAAAAGTTGTAAATTGTGGCAAAGGGAACGTTCAAGTATTACGTTACGCTCCTAAGGGAGGGTGGGGGTCATTTTGGGGTGTTACGCCCACGTTAATGGTATAGGAAAATAGCGTTACAGGGGAGGGCTCCAAAATGATCAAATTTTGCGTTACGTAATACTTGAACGGTCCCAAAGTAAATAACATATTTTAACATGCTCGACCAGATATGGTTAAGATTTTAGTAGGGGTAGGTACTTACTTTTAAAGTATATATTTATGTAGAATGATTTTTTCTTTGTGTCTTTTTAGGTGTTAGATTCAAGTAGACCAAACGTCAATTTGTGAGGTTCATAGCAAAAAAAAAACGGTAATTTATCTTTAAACGGTGTCTTACACTTTAAATTTGATGCTTTGTGAGTCGAGATAGTTAAAAAAAATCAGGTATAGCTGTAATATGACGTGAGCTATTTGTCGAATTATTATTCTCTTTCCATCTAGGCAAGCTGTTGACATCATAATTTTACGTAGCTGATTTTTTTAATTTAAATATCTCGGTTCAAAAAGCATTCAATTTAAAATGTAATACTCCCTTTAAAAGGAAATTTTAAATTGTTTGCTAAGTTTTCCATACAAATGGCACAATGGGGACCATTGTGTGTAAGAATACCTATAGGTATCATATTTTACACTCACTCTGTATGTGTTAGAAGTCCAGTAAAGCGTATTCATGGCTATACTCTGGTTGTACCTTCCGGTACATGTCAGCGCTGGCAGTATCTATCTTAAAGGTATTTGGCCTGAGGGCCTAGAGAGGACAAGAGAAGTTCACTTCTTCGCAATTCTGCCCTAAATATACCAAAGGCCGTAATAACAATTTTTGGTGCATTCAGGGATGACGCTATGAGGGGTTAGGGGGGTAGCCTGTAACCAGAAAAATCCAGGGGGCTTAACTTCCAGGGTGTAACAGAATGAGCGCCTAAGCCATTTTTTATTTTAATATTAGTTTTATATTTTTTTAAGCGTAAGTAAGTAAAAAAAAGATAAGTTATGTGTTTGTGTTTTTACACGATCAAAATGAAAACGAAAAAAAAAAACAATCAGTTTTTTATACATAGAATTATCGGCTGAATTCAAAAATGTAAAAAACATATTTATGCCACTTCCGACGAAACCGGAAGTGAAACAAAAAAATGAAATCGGTCATTTTATAGGCAATGTAAAATTATATAAATCACCCAAGTTTTGTTTTTATCGAATAAAGATTAAGCTTAATTTTGGCGGTGGACATAAATAGAACCCACCCGGTAGAAGTGCATCCTTTGTCTCTGTTTGAATCTTTGACTATAGTTCGTGCCGTTACGGCTCTTGCTCTACTCGGGGCACAGAAGTGCACTTCTTCGCAACTTGCGCCTCATGTACTTGTACCTATATAGCCTCAAGCATCAACCGTATTCCAAGTCACGACCTTTGGTAACCTAACCTGCTTACCAAAATCACACACAAGAAAACCCTACTTACATAACACAAATAATATATTTCGTAAAACAATTTATTTAAATCGGCAATTAAATCAGTCAGTCCGTGAACGGTACTTGTACCATATCTTCAAGCATCATTTATTTATTTTTTAATTTACCCAGGTAATGGCACTTAAGGGGCCAAAACTTGACTAATAAGTCACCCCCCCTTTCAAATCATTTCTATATTATTATAAAAGGGATATTAAGTAGCTAAGGATAACAAGTTGGTGTTTGCGCAAAGAGAAGTTTTTTGCGATTCAAGATAGAAAAACAAACAATATGTTTGTTTGTTTGTTTAACCTCGTACTATTCTACTTAATTAAGCATCCCCTAAGTCCAGGACTTGTGTGGGCTAGTAGTAGAGGGAACCACCGGCTTATACTGACTTTCGAACCAGTTTCTAGGGATTGTCCGTTTCACTTATCGCCTTCGCCAAATTTAAATTATTAATTAACTGAAAAAGGCAAATCGGCGCCAGTGAGGATCGAACCCACGCTAGTAGACTTGCTATAGATACGCGCTAGCCACTACGCTATGCCTAATAAATAACCCAGAAATTTGGACTTCGGGGATGGGAATTCCCAGACCACTTCGTTGTGACCCGAATTCCTAGATTACATAAAGAAAAAATAGGGTACAAATATATATTTGTATCGAGCTGGCCAAATTACAAATGAAAAGGCCACGATTCTTTGAAGAAGAAGAAGTAGCTAAGGCTCGAAAACCTGAAATAGGTACCTACCTGAAAAAAGCAGGGAAAAGTCTGGAAATATATAAAATAGATATATTTTACCATAATAGAAAAAAAAACACATTATTTTGATTTTTTTCAAATTTTTGGGCTTCACCTTATGCCATAAGACTTATGGTCTTATTTCGTGGGGAACGTCCCAGTATTTTTTTTTTCAGTGTACGAAGATTAAACTAGAACTATTTTGATAAGTGCCCATGTACAGTACTGGTCATCTCCAAGCATCGGTTCGTAACAAAGGTATTTGAGAGTAAAAATGCGTGGTAAAAATTTCAACTATTTAAACCGAACTCTCTTGAGGTCATATCTTAAACTCTTCTCGGTCATACAGCTAGGAGAGGACCATAAGATTACTTTTAAATCTGGAATATGCGTAATAATGTTCTAAGACCAACAATTTTGTACCATTTACTCGTAATGGATTAATAAACAACTCTTAAAAATGCCCATTTCCCTTCTGCTTATTTAGCAATTAATAAGAACCTTAAGTCATTTTTGTGTGGCCCATAGTTCAAAAATAACTCAAATTGTCTTTTAAACGGTGTATCACACATTAAATTTGATGCACTGTCAGTCGAGATGTTAAAGTTCAAAAAATCTGCTAAATACGAGGCTAAATACAAGGATGAAGTTGACGTCAAAATTTTTCAAAGCTAAATTTTTGATTGTAAATATCCCGGATCACAGAGCATCAAATTTTAAGTGTGAGACACCGTTTTAAAGAAAATTTATCGTATATTCTGCCGGGCTAAGACAAGTTGTCCTATCTGCAAATTAGATGTTTTGAGATATGGCCAGTTTTATTGTTTTTGTTTGCACTTTTTGAAAACATGTTTAAATAAATATGGCGTTGGGTTCTGCTTTATTTTAAATAAAAACAACGTTTTTTTTTGTCAGAAAAATAAATTTTCATACAAAATGCATTTGTTCTATCTGAGAAAGTTAGGACCAAATCATCTAAAAAGTCCAATCAAATTACTAAGATCTGTAAAGTTAGTCCTAGTCCTGACTTTTTCGTCTAGCAAAGACATTTTTTTTAGAAAACATTGCAAATTTTTCACATAGGACAAAAATATTAGGCTAATTTTTAGGTATGGTTTTAGATAAGACATTTCTTTTTAGTAGGCACATGGGGCTAGTGTAAAGTAATACAATGGTGTGCTTATCACAAAAAGTGAATTTTCGGAGATAGGACAACTTGTCTTAGCAGGGCAGTATTATGGGCCCCACATAAATGACTAAAGGTCCTCCTTATCCTAAAGTCCAGAGCTTGTAGTAAAACTTGTACTGTACAAGCCTTGTACACCAAACTAAAAACAAGTTTAAAATTTTAAGAAAGATTAAGTTCAATAATCGCCTATTGGTTTTTGCAAAAAAATATTTAAAAATAAAATTATACAAAAAATTAAATCTGAAAAATGTTAAATCACTTTCAAATTTTTAGGAACCTTTAAATTGAAGATCCCTTTGATTCTATTTGAATCAAATAAAATCTAGTCTTGACATTTCTCTGAAAAATCTAATTATGTTTGTTAATGCTTACTGCATGCGTAATAGTATTTTTTCAAATGAAAAGTCAAGGCGAAGAAAATAGCGTTCTATATCAGTTCTAGTAATGTAGGGATTGGCAAAAAATCAAGAAGGATAGCTAAAACAAGCCCTGAAGATATGCATTGTTTCAATTTTCATAGAAAAAAAGGGAAAAATATTAACAAAAATCTTACAAGTATTGCCCATCATACGTATAGTTCTCCGCATGAAACAAAGTCTCCGACGAAAGGGGGAGGAATCATTCGCGCTCTCTTCTTTCCGTCAAAAGCGTTATAAGGCGTGCGTACATACAACGAGCCTCTCACTTGCACACACATTCCAAACATATTTCCCGTAGCCACAGATCCGTGTGTCAAAGTATACCCGAATTCCTATTATACAAGGCTTTCTGAAATTTTGAAAATTTTCAAAATGCGAAAGCAAAATTAAATTTCCCTGGAAAGAAGGTTATTTAGCTGAAAGTTACTGAAAGCTTTCTTTTTGACGGCAGTATTCTGCTACTGAAATTAAATTACAACAGTTTATTTACAATGTTGGGTAAACTTTTTTTGAGTAGGTGTAAGGGTTCTTGTAAAATAAATATTGGTTGATCTAGACATTTGTATGAATGATATAACAAGGGTATTTAATTAATTGATTTGGTATTCAAATATATGTTTACATTTTGACCAAAACCGTGTTAGGCAAGCAAGCAATTCGTTAGTTATGATAACACGATGCTCTCTTCTGTGAAACAGTTTGACCAGTTTGTTTACGGCTACCTAGACTGACACCTCGCTGTTATACAGTGTGGAATTTTCGTCATCACCATAACTATCAGCTTCCAAGAGCTGGAGGAAGCTCTATATCCCACCCTTTCCCTAAACAATTCTTTCATTTTACTAAAAGTTCTATGACCTACATCTTTTATTATAGTCGAAGAGCTGGTGACCATTTTTATTTAATTATTTTCTCCCAGCTGTATTTTTTAGATGTCTTAAAGTAGTCAAATTAAGCTGTTTTCAAATTGATAGACTCCGGATCCGGTTCCTTTGGGTACTAGATGCTCCAAAAGCTGTGGTAATCTAAAAACGTATTTAACGTCATATACATTACATTTATTACATTCAGATTAAGCTATATACATAGTTAAGCACAATAATTCTGTGGCCAAGGTGTAAGAACAGTCTTTAAAAAGAGCCTTTGACATATGTGATACTCATATTTTTAAAGAAATGAGAATTTATAAAATAACATTTTGATTAAATGAAAATTCTTTCGACTTTATAATGTTGACATATGTCAAATAAACTTTTTAAAGTATTTTTTTACCCCTTGGCCTTCTGAATAATTGTGTTAAACTGTGAAAATAAACTAATATAAATGCAATAAATGTAATGTATTTGACTCGGTAAGTTAAAAATATATTTTTTCACCACCTCTTTGCAGCTTCTAGCACCCAAAGGAACCTGATCTAGGATGGACAAATAGCTTAATTTGAATGTATTTTAAAACATATATAAAATACATATGTGAGAAATAATGAAATACAAATGGTTACTACCTCTTAGACTATTATTTGTGAGCTGTATTCCATTCGTAATATATTTAATGTACTTTAATTTTTGTTTAAAACACTATAGTTCTAAAGTCACGTACTTTAATATTTAAGAACGGACATGAAATGTTGCGTGTTGTATATAACTTCCGATTTCCTATCCATCTGTAACTTCAGTTTACTTTTTACAGTGTATTTTTCCTATCTGCCATTCCTATTGTCCAAATTCGCAATGGCCTTTTACTTTTCCAACAAACATTTTACTCTATTTTGCTTCGTTATACCGTTACGGCAGTAAAAAGTTAAAATTATTTTTGAAAATGTTTGAAGCAGGGGGTCAAATTTCAATAAAAAGTTGTAAAATTGAAATAAAAATCGACTTTTCTGAATTATCGAATTTGTTAAAGAATTCTACACACTGTATAATACAGTTGATGAAAACAAAAGGATTTTTGAATAAAACCCTCTATTGTCTTTGAGTAAATCACATGTTCTCTATTTGTTAAATTATGCTTAGAAGCACAAACGTTTATCATTGCTATGCTGAATTATTTTTGTTACAGATTTTTTTTAGCGACCTTTAATTTGGGTATTAAGTTGATACCTTGAATAATAATTTTTGTTGTATTAAGTTTCAAAAAAGCCAAAGTTATTGTCACTCAGTATAAGTAAATACGGAATATGATATTTGAAATTGATTGTGCGACATTTAAAAAAGACGTTTGATATAAACTGACTTTTTACCTTTTTGAGTAAAAGGTCATAGGGGGTTAATTGAGAAAATTTATGACACTTAAGGGAATACTTATCCCCTAATATACTAAAATATAACCTTTCTTTAGGTCAAACGTTACAGAGAAGAAAGGAAAATAAAACGCATTAAAAACACTATCAAAATTTGATTTAATGTGGTTTATGTTTTTGTTGATTCAAAAATGAGTTATATATGTATTCCCTATAGGCAATAACGTAAAAATAGCACAGTCCCGCGATAAAAAAGTTTTTGGATTCACTCACTGAGCAAAATTGCAAGTACATAATATAAATTAAAGTTGCTTAATTTTAAGGCCATGAAAGTTGCTGATTTTTGCAGAAATTTTCATTAAAATATTGCTTATATTTACCTGCCTGTAAAATTACTTAAATTAATAAAATTTGTTTAATATGTATAATAAATTGATTCAAGAATGCACACATCAAAATAATATCTTAATACAACAAAAATTATTATTTGAATCCGAATTTGACCTTAGAAAAATTCCAGCACCTCACAATTTCGAGATATAAGTCCAGGAAATAATTACGTTTTTTTTTCAAAAACAGTAGGAATTAGAAAATCAGATTTACTTTCAGCAACCTCAAAAACCCCTATACAACATTTTTCACGAAAATACCCCCACCCCTTAGGAGGTGGAACTGAAAAAATTATATTATCAAATTCAGTTTGGTCGTCCCCAAAAACCTCTATATACCAATTTTGACGAAAATATTGAAAATATTTAAAAATATTTACCCCCTCACCCCCGTGGGAGTTTTTTTATTATCATATTCAATTTCAGAAACCTCAAAAACCCCTATATAGCAATTTTCAATTTTTTTTTGCTTGAAATGGATTTATATCGACATAAAACGTAATAAAACGCAAAAATACGCAAAAAAAACTTGAATAGTTTTGCACGAATACAAGGCTTTCCGAAATGTTGAAAATTTCCAAAATGGGAAAGCAATATATGACTCCAATCAGAGCAAAAAACCGTGTTGGCTAGTGTAATCTAATAATCAATTTTTGTGTGCGGTTAGACCCTTGGATTTGCGAATTTTTGATTATCATCTGTTAAAAAAACATAAAGAATCATGTATTGGCAATAATAGAAAATAATAATGTACATAATGTAACACACTTTTTAAATTTGGGGAGTGTAAAATGTCAAATCAATGGTTGTTAAAAAAATTTGAAGTAGTATATTGAAGGGAAACAGGCTCTTTCAAATGTGACAGCATAAAGATTATTCACCCTTTTCAAAATACACTGGCTTGGGGCACCATCCCTAAAAATTAATACTCAGATCTGTACTATAACAAGCCGTGAAGATATGCATGCTTCGCACTCCAGAATATATACTGTTACACTAGCTAAAAGTATGTTTTCCTCACACGTGTGTGCACAAATAAAAACTAATTTTTAAACCACCATATTATAACCCTTCCCTATTATAACAAAAAGTTGAAAATTACTTTCGCCTAGAGAAACTCTTAGTAAAAAAAAAGAAAAAATATTTCTCAATTTTTTATGCATAAAAAACTGGATAATTCGAAAAATCAAAGGGCAATAACTACATAAACTGATCTGAATATACACATTTGCAGTGATGGGCAAGGCCAGCACATGCCCTGGCACAGAAAGTTCAATGGAGGCCTCCCAAAAACAGTTAAAAACGTATTTATACGTTTTAAATTAAAATAAAATTAGGGCATTTCGGCATTGCGCTTAAATTATTTATAATTATAATTTTCTCATGATAGATTTTTTTGCTGAAGCCTAATCGAGTCCTTGGAGAAATATTATGCCGGGATCCGTGTTGACTAACCCTAAAAAATACACAGATTTACCACCCTGGGCCTGGCAGGCCCGAATATAAAAATTGACGGTTTAAAAGGTATAATATAATATTAAACCATTATATTTCAAAAATGGCCAAATTTTGCGTTACGTAATACTTGAACGCTCCCTTACGTGATTGCAAAATTTTACTGTGAATTGTTTAAATATTTTTTTTAGAAACTTTTTTTTTATTTATTTACTTTTTTTAAGTAAAATAGGTACTTTTTGAACTGTGCGAACGTGAAGAGTATAATAATAGGTACACCCTCTGTTTGTGATTCATAAAACCACAGCATCACCACTATCGTAGAGTCAAGATCATCTGTGACCATAATATCTTAAAAAATCAATAGTAATCTAACTGTGTCAAATTACTCAGCCCTTATGTATATTTTAATTAATTTATATTTTAATTAAAACACCCATACAATTCATATTTAATGGTATACAGGGTTATTCAGAAATAAGTTCGAGAAATTTAAGAGGTGATTTTACGTTGAAAAATATGAAAAAAGTTACTATACTAAGAAAACGACAAAACTTTTTTACAAATATTTTATTAAATTTTTTTTCATACACGGAGAGATTTTTGTTGTTCAGATTTTTCTTGACATCCAGTAAACGCGGGATATATTTACCAGGGTGTCTGGAAAAAACCGGAAAAGTCAAGGAATTTAGCTAATCAAGAAGTTTTACAACTTTTAATTGTAATTAATTTTAACTCATTTCACTGTCCCATATCATAAAATAAGATAAAAAAAATGGGAAATTAAAAGTTTTGTATTGCTTTTTGAAAAAATAACACTCAAAATATTTTTTTTTTAAGTTTCTTTTTTTGGAATTTACCCCGCTGGAACTCTCTCACCCAAAAACAATCCCAATATCAATTTTTTTTTTATATATATATACTTTTTTTGTATAAGTAAACTCTAGCGAAAAATATTATTTTGTTGCCCTTATCTTAGGTTTAAATCAAACTGATAGCTAACTGAACCTAAAAGATCAATATTTTGCAGTGTACTCGCAGTTAAATCTATTGTGCATAATTGCGTGCGATACGAGAAATAATCAAGATTTGACCTCCAAGAAAATTTTCGGGTTATCTCAAGTTTCAAATTTAATAGCCATTATATTTAGCCAGTGTCCTAACTTAACCCTAGGAAATTCATTAATAATTAAAGCATCTTCACGGCTAATGCTTCGCATACAACAGTATGTGTACTTCGCACACAGAGAGAATAGTGGAAAAATCAAGCACCCTATGATCAGAATCAAGCATATTGTGATTAAAGTCAAGCATGCTATGATCAAAATCAAGCATGATATGATCAAAATCAAGAATGCTATAAAAAATCAAGCACGATATGATCAAAATCAAGCATGCTATGATCGAAATCAAGCATTTCGATAAAAATCAAGCTAGATTTGATCAAACTGAAGCATGCTATGATCAGAATCAAGCACTATATGAAATCAGCCACACTTTGTCAAAAATCAAGTACTTTATGCCCAAAATCAAGCATTCTATGTACACTGCTTGAATTTAATCCCGACATTCTTAAAATACCCGAGGCTACGATTGGTATCTGTTTCTACCTAGAATAAGCTACCCCCAACCGCTCGAGTTGGAAAAATCGACTTTCCAGTTGGAAAAATCGACTTTCCAGTTGGAAAAATCGACTTTCCAGTTGGAAAAATCCACTCAGTGACTGACAAGTTGGGAAAATCCACTCTGACTTACGAGTTGGGAAAATTATGGAGTTGATGACTTTTGTTTTTCGCCGTCATGTAAATACTTCCGAATATCTCAATCTTGGGGTAAAAAGTTGGGAAAATCACATAATTGGGTAAAAACTTGGGAAAACCGCAATATTAAGTAAAAAGTTGGAAAAAATGTAGAGGCACGACTGTCAGTCATAATATACTTTTTCTCCCCAGGAAAAAAAGATTGAAAAAAAATATTTGTTTCGATTTTCATAAATCGAAAGCCCTGTATAAAAATTAACTTCTAAGAAGGCTAATAATTATTATATGACGTCATTTTTAATTAATAAGCACTTTTAATTTTGATGATACTAAAAATAAGATCTTAATGAACGCATTGTATGAAATTCCTTCATTTAACTTAAGCATTACTTTTAATTATTATAATATTACAGCTATCTTCAAAAAATGCCGTCGAAAATACACAGTAAAAAATATTTAAAAAAAAATATCTTTGGATCTTTCGTCCAAAGACGTTTTTAGCTCAGATCATTTTCCAGTTATCGTGAATAGATTTTCCCGGACAGGCCGACAGACAGAAATTTTATACGCTGAAAGTTTTCCTTTTCCATTTATCAAAAAACACTGTAAAAAGTAAACTGAATATTCAGTTACAAATGGATAGGAAATCGGAAGTTATTATCCTATACAATTGTACTTTAATTTTAATTTAAATACGCAACATTTTATGTACGTCCTTAAAAGTACGTGACTTTAGAACTATAGTGTTTTTATTTATTAAAGGTCCAGTTTTTTTTTTGGATATTTGAGATAAGACATTTTCCAAAGGATCAGTCGAAAAGTAAATACTTTTTCTTCGTGTAGATGCTATTGCGAAAACGCTTAATGTCTTAAATTAATTATTGTTAAAAATACAAGTTGGCTCAGTTTTGGTGAAACGTGGCATATGGGTGTCGGACAATGAAAAGGCGTATCTCCAAAATCGGGTTTGAATAACGTTTCCATTGTACTAGAGCTATTAGCAAGGATTTATTGCAAGAGTATCACGATGGGCTATGTCCTTTTTAGCCTACCAATTCTCGACTTCAGATCGTCCTACAATCTAACCTCAAATAATCGATATTCTAGATTTTTAATACTTTTCACTCTTCACATATAGTTTTTCTCATGTTTTTCTCACGACTGCTAGTAGCTTCGTAGCCTCAGTCTAGTGCTATGGTGAACAACACGCGTTAGGAATATATTCTTTACTTGCTAACCAACTCTCATTTCTTGTTACCTTTAAGGCATACCCACAGTCTCGCATAACACGCATAGTACATAAGAATGCAATACCGTGATTGGCTTACAAGATACATGACGGCACATCAAGCCAATCACGGCATCGCATTCTTATGTACTATGCGTGTTATGCGAGGCTGTGGATATGCCCTTACCAGGTCTAGTTCGCAAAGCGACATTATTTATTCTTTTTGCCACGAAGGTTTTTTATGCGTTTCTGATTTTAGTTCTTGTGAATACTATAACTGTCTGAAAAATTAATATATTTTGAAATTTGGTATATATAATTTGAAGTATGGGTAGCCTATTAATGAGTAAATTTGACGTTTTATCTGTCAAATTTTATTTTAAAATGCCAATAACTTTTTTTTTAAATTTGATATATTTGTATGAAATTTGGTGCATTAAAAAATAGTAAAATCGATTTGTCATTTATCCGTCAAACTGTCAAATGTTATTTTAAAACAGCTGCAACTGCTCGAAAAACTTAGAATTTGAAACACAGTCTAGTTTTTGGGGTTTTCCTATAAAAAGGTGTATAAAGTAGACCTGTCATTTATCTGTGAAACTGTTTTAAGTGATTAATCATATTCTCTAAATACATTTTTGCAGTAAAGAATAGTCTCAACCTGAAAAGATTGTCTATAATTCAATAGGTCTCTGGTACAGGTATATTATGCAAATGTCAGAAATGTAACTTTTCATAAAGTTTGTGATAAATTAAAATATTAATAGATAGGTATAATAAAATAATAAAATTAGAAATACTCAAAGGGTGAATAATAATCTTAGTTTTCAAAACATCGCGAAGGCTTTTCTCAATGAGGTAATTCCCATAACTTGAGAGAACAGAACCCCTTAAGGAAAAAATTATATCGTGTGGCTGGTTTGAGGCAGCTCTCCCTCCCACTATCTCTAGCCGTTTTGCAATCCCTAAAATTTCTACACACTTTATCTTTATTATACGTTTACTTCGGACCCAGTCTGTCGTGCATACGACGTTTTTTTGCTAATGTTTTCCGGAAAATTTACTTTCAAGAATCAATCCTACCTAACTTGAAAAAAACGCATTTAAAAACAAAAAGTTATATAGGGTGACTTTTTCCTATCTGTCATCCCTATTCTCAAAGTTCAGCGAGCGTTGAGAGCGGTACTCCAGACGAAGGTTTTTAAGAATCTTAAATTGTATTAAGGGGTGAACAAGTCTTGTAGAAAATTACCGATATTTTGAGATTTTTGCCAAAATTTTTGACAATTTTGAAAGACTTCCAGACTTTCCGTAGTGTAGTAAATTACCCCTAGAATTTGATTTAAAAGCTGTATAATTTTGATAGGTGAACTACCCCATTATGATTACGCAATATTCTTTACAGTAGTATTTATTATTTGAAAGACAGCTGCTGTTTTTCAACAATTAAGTTTCGCTGTATTAATAATTACCAGTAAAATTGTTAGTAACACTTGTTCTTAATTATCTCTTCGACTACGTAGAACTAATACATTCATTTTCACGCCCACCACTTTATTGAAGCTTCTAATTTATTAATTAAACTATTTTATTTCTACTTTGAACATTTTTTATTGTTCTAACCCACTTTTATTGTTAAATGCGCCATTTCAAATTGATCGTTTTATACACTAAACAAGCGTTTTCATTAATTTTTATTTATTTTCATTTTGGAAGACTTTTGAAAATTTGTACAAATCGATGATTGCTAAAAAAGGTTTTTCCGTGTAGTTTTTTTTATCTATAATCATCTTTTTAAATTTTAATCCCCACTTTTGAGCCACCCTGTATTATAGCGGCATAATTTATTACAAAATAGAATAAAAAGTCTGTTTTATTATAAAATTAAATTTCTAATTTTTAGTAATTATTGCTAAAATAGCGTTTCCCATTTAGTTTTTGATCTATAATCATCCCTTAAAATTTTAATCCCTTCTTCTGGATCACCCTGTATTATCAGCGCCACGCTTTATTATAAAATAGAATGAAAGATCTATTGTAATATAAAATTAGAATAAAAAAATATAAAAAAGATAAACCATTAAGATACCTCAGGATGTTAATTACATTTTGAAAGAGTAAAAATAGATTTGAAAATTCTTGACCTGTTGTTATAGGTTTGACACAAGTCTAAAATTAGCCTATTCAAAATGCCGAAGAGTTTTTGAATATTTTCTTAATTGTCTAAAGCAACCTTTGTTCGGTTAAATTAGCGATTTAGGGAACAGACACAGTCTGTACAGATTTTTTGGATTCATGGGTATATTTGATTGTTTCCAAAAAATGCTTTAGTTTTGAAAATACGGCTGAAACTCATTTAAAACAGCTTTCTATCTTACCCTATTCCTAGCCAATTCTTTAATTTTTCTTAAAATTCAACCTTACATCCTTTATTATTTGTGAGCAGTATTCCATTCTGGGCCTCCCTTTCTTCTGACTTCCAGCTCGCTCTCCAAAATATCTTTAAGTAAGCTCTCATATCTTGGTACGTGATCGACCATTTGACCCCTTCTCCTAACCAGCCTTTTCCATACACTGTAAAAAGTAAACTGAATATTCAGTTCAGTCTATTAGACACTTAAAGTACATATTTTAATTTATTTTAGAGATTTACTTAGTAAGCTTTCCCTAACAGGTATACTCGAGGGAAAAAAGACAAAAGAGCAGTTATTATTGATTAAATCAATAATTTGTGGTAAGAGGTCGAGCATTCTTATTGAAAAAATACGTGCTTAAGTGATTAAGCTTTTGAATTTTTAAGACCTTATTAAGAATAGGTTATCAAAGTTTATATAAGCACTTGTGATTTTATCGAGTGAGAAATTTTTAACCCAAGGGGAAAAATACGTATATATACATGTAATCTAATCTATACTGAAAAAAAAATACTGAAAACCGTTGGGAAAACATTTTCGGTCTGTCCGGGAAAATTTGTGACCATGATAACTAGAGACGCTTTGAGTTTAATACTTCAAAAGAGTGTTTGGACAAATGCGCAAAATTATAAAAAGATATATAAAAAATCCTTGCTGTTCCAAAATTTTAGCTTTTAAAATTGACCGGAAAATACTTTTTTAAACTTTTTTAATTGCGAATTCTTACATAGAAATGCATTGCAACAGCGCAAGTAAGACAGTGAGAAAAAGGATAAACATCAGTGGTATGTAAATTAAAAATCCAAAGTTATTAAAAAAAAACTATAGGGAAAAGTATTCTTTTGTTGGTAGTAGTATTTTTAAAGAGATCTAACTAGAGTTACATAAACCCGAATGTAACTAATAAAGTACCTTCTATAGAGATATTACACATGACCCATGTGACATGGGATGTTTTTTGCGGCTTCTAATTTCATGAACTGAGTTGGCGCGTGTTTCAAAACAATGAACCAGGTTTTTTTTCTGCACAGGGCATCAAATTACATCTGTATTCATATATCTATTGTCTGATATCAGAGGGATGCTAAAGATTCTCCATTGTCCTCGGACGAGATGAATGTTTTATTTTAATGTGTCAATTTTTATATGTTACAAGTTTAATGACTATAACCCACTGAGATGTATTCATACTGAAATTACATCATTTATTAACAAATTTTGAACATTTTGTGAAACGAAGATACACACACAGAAAAATGATTACTATAAACGTAATATCAGATCTAGTGGCACAAAAGTTTGTATTGTACGTTAAGCAACGAACTAATAACTCTTCTCTCTAGAATAGACATTTCATTTGCAAGAACTGAAAAAAACGTAGCCAATATATACATTTGTCTATCTTACTCGCACAGCTTCGTTCTAACAGAGACAGCAATGAGAGTTACTGGAAATTGTTATTGTTCAGGCCTGAATATACCTACTATTTGTTTACAAACAAACCGAGATGTTGGCGATACTTTATATTAAAGGTATGCGTATTCTAGAGAGAAGAGTTGTTAGTTTGTTGACGTTAAGTATCTAAATCAAATTTTTTGCTTCACTGTAAAATGTATACTGAATGGATAGGAAGTTTTTGTTAAAAACACGCAACATTTTATGTCCGTCCTTAAATATTAAAGTACGTGACTTTAGAACTATAGTGTTTTAAACAAAATCTAAAGTAAAATTGTATAGGATCATAACTTCCTATCCATTTGTAACTAAATATTCAGTAACAACTGGATAGGAAGTTATGATCCTATACATATGTACTTTAATTTTTGTTAAAAACACTATAGCCGTACTTTAATATTTAAGGACGGACATGAAATGATGCGTGTTTTTAACAAAAATTAAAGTACAATTGTATGGGATAATAACTTTCGCTTTCCTATCTATTTGTAACTGAATATTCAGTTTACTTTTTACAGTGTAGGTTAAAACTTTACGTAAAAGTGCTTGGTTTAAATATTTCGAAAACCTCAACAAAAAACTC
Organism: Brachypterus glaber; assembly: GCA_958510825.1. Lineage (NCBI taxonomy): Eukaryota > Metazoa > Arthropoda > Insecta > Coleoptera > Kateretidae > Brachypterus > Brachypterus glaber. The sequence continues at coordinate 16,550,506 of OY294054.1, read as the reverse complement.
GAAAATCGCTGTGTAAAAATATTTTCTAGTTGTTCACCTGGGTGGGCTCAATTTTACCGGTCCCCTTTAGCCCCCCTGCTTACAGGCCTATTTACAAAGGGGTCAGTCAATATACAAAATTTTAAATGTGTTTGTAAACTGTTATAGCTGTTATAATACCTATTATTAAAAAAAATCGAAATAAAGATGCTTTAGGTTGTATTGATAAGTATACATATGTTAATCACAAGACGTCACAAAAACTCGTGTCTTGAGGTGACAGGTCAAGAAATATGATAAATACACTCAGTCATATGTATATTGTATACAATGAATGTTGTTTTAAATTATGAATACATTATGCTCAATGCCTTGAAAACTATTTATAAAAAAACTATTCATCGATATTCCAAACACAAAAATCAATAGCTTTAAATTATATTTAATTGCATCAATTATAAAGTATTGTATTTAACGCATTATCAAAAATTGTAGGAACAGTTAATAGAAACACTCAGAAAAATAATGATAATAAATCCTATTTTTTTAAAAAAAAAAGGAAAATAGCTAACTGCTAAACTTTAAGTAACGCAACACAAAAATATATAAAATACTGTAAAAAAAAATAAAAAGCTAAAATTGAACAGTTTATATTAAAGAAAAAACACCTTTTGATTTATAGTTTTAAATTAAAACTACACTAAGATACAGATTCTTTGAGTCAATTTGGTATAGTTCTCGCAAAGATACAAGTCGCTTGCAAAAAACTTTACACTACGATATTTCAAGTCTCTATGTCAAAGCGTTCTATATGAAATGCATTTTGAATTGCACATTGCACCTGACGATGTGCCAAATTAATAGTGAATTTGAAGTAATATAACCATATTTCTTTCCATTTATTTCTCAATTTCTTTTGGATCCAAGTTTGGAATTTTAGTAATATGAACAAAGTACCAACCCAAGTTACGAAAATAATGAAAATTATTTAATAATACTATACAAAGTTATATTAATTGATCAACCTTGGCTTTCATGTAAAATAATTTGGAATAGCTTGTTTCTTTGGGCAAAGTGATGGGCTTTTTACTAATATGGATTTCATTTACAATATATCGAAGAAATCCATTTTTTTACACCTTTCAGTGTATTTCTGTGTGTTTGTACATATCTTTCTCATTGTAAAAATAGAGTTTTAAATCAGCTCTTGGACAATTCTTTCTTAATCTAATAAAAAAGATGATTTTTTCTAGAATTAATACATAAAATCGTAATAAAACTTCAAGAAGTAGAAGGTAAGTCCTTTCCACTGAGATTTAATCATTAATTTTTGGCTTCTTTTGACAATGACCCTGTTGACCCGGCTACTATATCTCTCGCAGGTTTCTCCTAGAAACTAAATGCCTTGATTGATTCAGACTAGTTTTTTCGATTTCTCCTCACCGAGTGCATATAAATCACAATGAAATAGTGCCTTGCCAAATTCTATAAGGGTGCATATTAAAACAGATTTTAGTTTTTTTTTACCTACCCTTGGACGTAAATCTTGTTTTTTCGCCCTGTATTTTTTGCGTTGTCAGAGACAACAAAATTAAATGCCATTTTAACAGCTTATTAAATAACGATTTGGATTTGGAATCGCTAATGTCACGGTTTTATTAACATTACACTAAAAGTTTCATATTTTGACTAAAATTAAAGTTTTTAATATTTTTTTTCGTTCGTTTGTTTTGAATTGTAAATATTATTTTAAGTATTTATATATTCTCGGCACTTGGCGTTCGACTAATTCAAAAGTTTTTCATCCATTGTAGAATTTAATATGAAAGAGAATGGGGTAACTAACACGTTTTTCCAAGTTTGAAACCCACAATGCATTAAAAAATTTAAACCCTTACTCAGAATGAAGATCGGTCATATCATATCCATAAGGTCTGGGATAGTCTTTACCCAAATTGCAGTTAAATCTGAATAAGGGAATATGTGAGGGAAATTTCTAGTTTGTGGCGTCATTATCTTACAAGATTCTTCATATCTTCGTTAATCTTGGATCGATTTTATTGAAATTTGGGATGTAAGCTTTTGAGCCAATATATTGCAATACATACAGGCTGCAACATGAGAACAAAACTGTTTTTTTTTTATTTTAATAAAATATAAATTTAAATAAAATATGGTTAATACTCGATCTTTTATAAGAAGTTTTTAGTTTAAATTATATAAATTTATTTATTTTGTATTTAATAATTAATTTTTGATGAAATTAGAGACTTAAAGATCGGGATCGGGATTCCCAACTTTTTTAAATTTTCGGGATTTCGGGATCGGGATCCCGAAAACTGGAATCCCTACTAATTTCCTTTGATTGAAGAAAAAAGTCCTCGGACACTTTTGCTTTTCCTAAACTGAGAAATGTCCATATCTCGTATAAATACGTCATTGTCATCTACTTGGAAAAAATTGTTCTAGTATTTCAAAAAATTTAGCAGTCATTACCAAAAAGTTTAGCAGTTACAGGCAGACGGACGTACTCCGAAGTGAAAAATTACAAAAATGTTAAACTTTTTGTGCCGTTTTAACAAATAAGCCCACGCGACATTTCAATGCCCTTTTGGTAGTAATTTATGTCTTTAGTAGTAGTACTGTCATCTGGGGTGAAGCGGACAACAATGGGTGAAGGGGATCAAAATACAGTTTTTTTAAATAATTTCGCGTCACGCATAACTCTACTCTCCGAGAACCAACAAAACTGTTTAAACATCTAGCAGACACCTGCAGTGATTAATACATATATTTTTTTTGGTGTTAGGTTAGGTAAGTTTCTCGTACACGAAAATCGAGTTGGTTTGGTAGATACATTTAAATATTTAAAGAAAACTAATATTTTTGATCCGCTTCACCCCAGATTACGGTATAGTAAAATCTAGGTTAACTTTTATTGTATTTTCTAGCACACGCCTTTCAGTGTGTTTGCTTTTCATCTTTTTAACACAATGTATTCTATGGAATTCGTCTCGATATTTTAAGGGGTATTTAGTAAAAATTTGTACAAACATCTGTGTCTTTTATCGACATAGAATTTTCTTCGAGTAGGCGGAGATGTTGTAAAGAATTGATTGAATTTCTTAAACTGACCGTTAAATGACCCGAAATTTTTCAATGTGTGCATTTTTATTGAAAAGCAAAAGCTGAAAATTTGATATATATTTGTCAAATTGGGGCGAATAATTATACCTAAACGACAGGATGGTATTTGCCATTTGTCAGACATCTATTGTTTAGATTTTAATTATTACTCATATTCCAATGATCTATGTTTGTACAAATATGTACGTCTGGACCTAAACTCACATTTCACTAGCCGTGAAGACTCGCTAAAAAAAACTATCTGCGAGGGGTTTATTTATTAGATAATCCTTGAACACCTATCCAACAATCTTCTACAGTCCTTGACAATCACTAACAATCTTCCAGAGCCCCGTGTGCAGGAGATGTGGGGAAGGGGACGAAGAGCCCTACCACCTCATATGTGAATGTCCATCCCTAATAGGGCTAAGATGGAGGTACTTTGGGAACGACTCGCTGGAACCAAACGAGATCATGAACACTCCCCTGAAACCGTACCTGGACTTTATAAAAGAAACAGGGATGTTATGAGGAGATCTGTGAGGTTAACACAAAGGTCCCTAGGGACCAGGTGTTGAGGGCAGTGAACCCCGCACTGAACAAACTAAACTAAACTAAAATAAACAATCTTCCACAATCTTTGACAATGTATTTTTTGAAATATTTAATGCAATAATGGTAATTGAAATTAAGGATTGTCAAACATTGTGGAACATTGTTGGGATTGTAAAAGATTGTCAAAGATTGTGGAAGATAGTTAGGATTGCGAAAGATTGTCAGATATTGTGGAAGATTGTTGGGATTGTGGAAGATAGCTGGTATTGTGAAAGATTGTCAATGATTGTTGGGATTGTGAAAGACTCTCAAGGACTCTCAAAGATTGTGGAAGATTGTTAAGAATTGTCAAAGATTGTAGAAGATAGTTGTTTTTAATATCTTATTTTTGTTGAATATTTTACGCGTTTTAAAGGTTTTTTTGAAATTAAATCAAAAATAATCTTTTGATCCTATAATAAAAATTTAAAAAAATATATGTATTAGGAATAAATACATTTTAATAGTCCTTGATAATCTTTTACAATCCTAACAATCATTGAAAATCTATTACAATTCCAACAATCTTCGACAATCTTTGACAATCTTTCACAATCCCAACAATCTTCCACAATCCCAATAATCTTTCACAATTTCTGACCACATTGTTGACAATCTTCCACATCCTTTCATATTTAAAGCACAATTTTGCTTTAGAGGAGAATATATTCTCTTCGTTATATCCAAATCACACATTCTTGATTTAAGACAATATTTTTTTCTGTGTATTATATGTATCAAATCATTAATTGAAATAATTTTACATGCAAGCAATGTTAGGTAATAAAATTTCTGTGTAAAAAATAAAAACGTTCACCGGCTCCAAATTAATGTAATTTATAACATTATTGCGTGCAATTTTGTTCAGTGTAGGTAATCAACAGAGTATACCATGCTAATTGTATAGATATTGTTTTAAACGAGATCTTATAATTGCTTAATAAATAAGTTTCTGGCTGTTTGAAGGGCTAATATTTTATTCTTTAAATGATTACAAAAACTTTTCGAATGGAATAAACTTTAAACAATCCTTTCAAATTCCAGAATTAGATAATATAAAGTAAAATTTTAGACATAAAATGTTTGCCAACTTTTAATTGTCACAATTGTCATTAAAAATTGATGAATCAAAATTTACATAGAAATATTCGGAATTATTAATTACTTACTTTGCTTTTATCTACTTTAAGGGGGACAAAACCAATAAATTGTATTACAGAAGGTACACCGTAAAAAAACACTGTAATTTTATAGCCTATAAATTACAGCTGTTAGTAATTTTACATTAACAAAGTACAATTACAGTAATTTACTGTGAATCATAATCTAAAGTTTAGGTTGATAGATACGTAAATTCGACCTGTCATTTATCTCTCGAACTGTCAGAGTTTATGTTAATAGCTCAAAAAAATACGAAATGTAATATTCATATAAAATTGTAAAATTACATTGAATCACATTTACGTGCAAAACAATAATAATAATAATAATTATTATTATTATTATTATAACCATTTAAAAAATTATATATTGTAATGATGTTTGTTAAAGATAATCTGAGGAGCATTATTTCAAAAGGCAACATATCCATTTACGTAAATATTGGTAGATAAGAGTTTATGGGTTTGTCATTAAGGACTTGTTGTTTTGAAGTAAAATATAGTATTCAAAGCCTTTTGACCAAAAATTTTTATTGTACTTGTAGTACTCAGTACTACCTAAGTACTTGAATACATGCTTAACTCAAAAACGGTCAATTGTGGATTTGTTGCCTTTAGAAATAATACTCAACTAGAATATCTCTAGCTTATTAAAAATTCCCTGTTTCTTTAACGCTGGGACTTGAAACAATAGATTTATTTATTCATTCTTTTTATATCTGGAAAACTGTAATTTACAGATTTATACACTGTCAGAAAAACGTTTAACATTCGTCCATGTAGACAAGGCAAGGAACGTTGTTAAAATATGCAAAAATGTGTAATTCTAACAAATTTTTCGTAAAATTTACACATTTTTATCCCGATTTCCAGATATATCTGCGCAAGTGTACATGAGTTGTCCCAGATAAAAAATTGGTTGTATATTTTTGTAATTGTCAATGGCGTAGATTTTTACCGTCTAGTTTACTTATATTTGCTTTTCTTTTGTTTCAGATGCGTGTGGTCTTAGTGACGTAGCCCATATCGAATCGATACAAGAAAAATCTCAGTGCGCCCTAGAGGAATATTGTCGATCTCAGTACCCCAATCAGCCGACCAGATTCGGTAAATTGTTGTTGAGGTTGCCTAGTTTAAGAACTGTCAGTTCGGCTGTCATTGAGCAATTGTTTTTCGTTCGTTTGGTGGGCAAAACGCCGATCGAAACGCTCATTCGCGATATGCTTCTGTCTGGCAGCTCATTCTCGTGGCCGTATATGTGATACATGAAACTGTACTAGGGTTACTAGTCAAATATTATAAATACTATTGTTTTTAAATCACATACACTAGCGGTCATAAATTTTGGAATATGATTTTTTAGTATACCAACTGAACCAAAAGAGCACGTAATATCATTTAAAAATGAAATTTAATAAAGCAAGGAATTTTAAGCATAGATTTAATAAAAGGGCTCATCTTCTTAAAATTAATGAAGTCTTTTTTCAGTGTACAGGATTAAAAATGTTAGTATGTTAGAAGTTTTAGACATGTAAACATAATTTTGTCAGTACAATTACTCGAGAACTATTTAAGATAAGAAGTTAAACATTAGCAACAAGGTTTTGCACGTTTTGCCCATCCTTGTATGTTATTTTCATGTACTTATTTTAACCAGGGGGTGTGCGAAACGGGGGGACCTTATCAGTTTTTTGTCCCAAACTTTTGTATGTGTAACTTTTTTGTAATTTTATATTTGGAATATGATTCCACAGGTCAAAATACATGAAAAAGGTACGCTTGTTGTAATACTGGATTAACCGTTTTCGAAAAAAAAATAATTTGAAGGTGAAATTTCGGTTCGAAGACAAAAAATTAAATGTTGAAAACCGAAATTTCAATGATGCATGGTAAATGTACATTAAAAAAATAAGAAAAAAAGCCTCATATACAGGAACTTCCAAAAATCAATCCTCAGGGAGCTATGGTCTCCGAAAAATGCATATTCCCAAAATAAAATCACAAAAAAGTTACACAGAAAAAAGTTTGGGACAAAAAACTAACATGCCCCCCGTTTTGCACACCCCTGGTTAAAATAAGCACATGGCAGTAACATACGAAGATGGGTTTTATTAAGATTAGTTCACATACAAAACCTCGTTTATATATCTCAAAGGGTTCCTGAGTTATTAATAAAAACCGATTTTTATAGCCACTTTTAAATGGAGCTTAGCTCCCTTACGACGCATTTTTAGAACTATGTTCATAGGAACTTTTCGTTATATTTTCTGATTTAGAATCACCCCCTTAAAATTTTGGGCCCTATTTCAAATCCGCCGTGTATTTTGAATCCTTAATCTTGTTTTATGGCCACTAGTGTATTAATTCGAGTTACACAGTAAGTACCTATTCTTAGACAACTTTAAAATTCGTTTCTCCGATTTTTAAAGTAAAAAAGTGTTAAATGGACTTTTATGCGGTAAGTACTACATAACAAGTACTAAGGTACACACAAGTACACCTAAGTATTTTTTCTGTGTACCTACTAAAACATTACAACGAGAAAATTATTTGGTTATACGCACTACACTGTAAAAAATAAAGTGAAATTCATGCAAAAAAGATCTTCTAATAAATGTATATTGTGTTTTTTGATTATTAATAACCAAATAACTTTTCTTGTGTATTTTTTAGAAAAAAGCATTTTCCTAAAGTTGTTTTAGTTTGGCTCGCCCATACGGTAGATTTGTTTTTATTTCACTGTAACATATCAAATAATAATACCGAAATAAAAACTAAAATCGAAAAAAATGAGCTAAATATCAAATTTGCCAAAAATATTATTTTAAAAAAATGTTCAAATATGTTCCTTTATTATACCTGTTTATCAAAATAATCGAAATAAGAAGTAATATAAGTTCAAAAATAGTTATCTACAGTAGCAGTCGTATGTTTTAAATCAAAAATTGTAGATATGAACCACAAATAATACGTTTGAATACTAAAACTTTATTATTGATATTCGCTATGGCCTAAATAATCTCGGCCAAAAATTGTGTTTTCAAATTCCGATTAAAAATTTTAATTTCAATATTGTATGGTTGATTTAAACATCATATGATTAAATCAACCATGCCATATTACAAAGTTAAGTCAAATGTTTGATTGATTAACATAAAATACTCATAAAATATGAATTATTTTACATAGTTTGTTTGTTTGTTTGTTTGTTTGTTTAACCTCGTACTATTCTACTTAATTAAGCATCCCCTAAGTCCAGGACTTGTGTGGGCTAGTAGTAGAGGGAACCACCGGCTTATACTGACTTTCGAACCAGTTTCTAGGGAGTATATGGTTAAATTAACTAAAAATTGTATATTTTGTAGATATACGCTTTTTTGGTGTGTAGATTTCTATATGTGTGACTGCTACTGTATATCATTTGTGTATTAGTAATAATTTTTTATTAGAATGTGTACATTATGTATATAGGTAGTGTTTGAAAAGACAAAACTATTTAATTGTTTTGATTTTTCACTTTAGTCAATTTTTCAGATTTTTTTTTGTTTTATGGTTTAGTAGTTGTTCTTTGTTATTATTTGTTATCATTAATTATAATTATTGTTATCAAATTTTCATTTTTTATTAAAACAGATATCATTGACCATTGGTTAAGGGCCATAAATGACGTCACGAAAATTATGAATATTTTTCAAAGTTTAATATTTGGAAAATATTCATGATATTTGTTACGTAATTTATAGTCAGTCCCTAATAACCAATCAAAAGTTACTGATAAATTCTTTACTGCCTCCGCTGGATCCGCCTTGAGTTATATAGAGAGAATACAGTTTTAAAATCAAGCACGCCGCTACGTGGAATGCTTAAATTTTACTTCGCACTTACTTACTCCTATTTTCCTACGTTTTGAGGCTATACCTTTTCGTGGGTACAAATCAAGCACGTGGGGGAATCAAATTCAAGCATTAGGGTATCAAATTCAAGTATTCAGGATCAAATTCAAGCATTTTACGTAAAGACTTAATTTTGGGCATCAGCTGGTTATTTTTTGTTTTGTGTGTGAAAAAAAAATTGTTTAACAGCACAGAGAATGTATATATCTGTTTTCTCAACCTCATGTATATATTTATCAAAATCAAAATTATAAATGATTAATAAATAATTATTAAAGTAGGATTTGATATATCCTATCAAGTAGATAGGTTGGCCAGTTTTGTATGAAGTATTTTACTTATTTTTTTACTTATTTCGTTTTAATATTTCTCTACGTACTTATTAAAAAGTAAGCCAAAAATTTAAAATGATAGCATAATCAAAAAATGTTGAAAATATTTTTAAAATGTGGCAATATATTTCTAGAATAAAATTCTATATAATTTTTTTTATAACTACCCTTTTTTCAGTTTCAAAAAATTTAAAATAATTCGTGCAATTTTTCTTTATAAATATTTATTGGGAAATTTTTTTGTTATATTAGATGAAAAAAATAAAAAAAAAAATTGTTAAAATAAGTGTAAATGGCTTAAAAAAGTCAGTGCCAATGTCAAAAAACAACAAATTTTAATTTTAAATCAAATGGGATTTTTATTATATTTGTAATAAAACTGTATATGTAAATATATACATCGATAGTGTAGTATAGAAATAAAAAATATTGTATTTATTACTTTTTTGTTTTCTTATATCAACAAATTTCACACTTTTTTTTCAGTGTAACAATATGAAAATTTTTTATTGCCCGTTAATAAAATAACTTCACATGAAAAAATAGCTTTATACAGTTACAGTGTGAGTTAAATGTGAAGTTTAAGGTAAGTTTTTTAATATTTTTAATATTATACGGTAGTCTAGACCAAAAATTCTTGAATATGAAAAAATAAGCAACTTATTTTCCGTCCATCTGGTGTCACGATTTTTGTAAATACGATAACTCAAGATCGAATTCTACGGGAAAGCTTCCTATTATTTTTGAAAGTAATCCGCCCAAAACCAAATAAGGTTATATTAACCCCATATAACTAAAAAAAATCGAAAAAACTGAAAGGATCAATTCTACCAATTTTGAAAGTAAACCCCCCAAAAAAACAAAAAAGTCTATTTTAAAAAATAAAAAACCTATAATTTTTAAGAATTTTGTTTTCAAGATTTTCTCGTTTTTCGCAAAAAGAAAAAAAAAAGTTGAAAAGTTTTTTAAAGTTTTTTTTTGATTTTTTTTATTATCTGGAAAAACGGTAAATAGTATAATAAAATGGATGCATCGCATTACATATTTTCCTCCTATCTGACCCCGCTTCGTCACGCTTAGGGTAGGTGAATCCACACAATTTTTCTTTCAGTGTATGTAAAATATTACGTATAAACGAGGGCTATAAATCGTTAAAACGGATAAATTTTATTGCAGAAATTTGTAGTAATTATAATAAAACTTGAAATTAAAATATGAAGCAATCATTTTGGTTACTTTTAAAGGGCTCAGGTGTTAAAAATGGCTTCTCTTAACTAATATCACTTATTTACCACTTAGCATGTTCATCAAAAGTCAGAAATATTAAACAAAACTTGGGGCGCAGATGTTAAGCTCCCAACTTAACTGCATAACTTTTTTAATTACGCAACCTTTTTGTAGTGCTTAATAAAGATTGTTTTGTTATCCTATCCACTAGGTAAAAAAAGAAAAAAGTATGTTCTGGAATAAATATTCAAGGCCAAAACATCTACATGCTCCATTTTCTAAAAGCAGAGGAAGCGTTAAATGAAATTGACAGTATTTAAGGATAGAATTACAAATGAAAGTTGTTTGAAATGTGGTGCTACAGGAGCACGAAAGATTAAATGGTCAGATTCAAACGAGAACGCGTTGGAGAGAATTGGGGATAAACGTCTTATGGAAAGGGAGAAAGGTTCAAACGATTGGTCTCATACACTTATATCCGAGGTTATTTCGAAAAAAATGGGACGCAAAAAAATAACTGTAAGCCGATTTCTATTTATTTCAGTGGTGCAAATTAAGTTTTTATACCTAATCTAGGTCTAAATAATTTGACAAAGTCAATTTGACTTAAAATTAATAAAAAAAAAGTTTTAATTATCCACTTTAAACAAAACCAAGACGTAACTAGGGGGGCTTGGTGGGATTATCCCCCCCCCCATTTTTTTAAGCCTCCCCCCAAAATTTGGACCTGGTTACGCCCCTGAAGAATAACGATAATCAGAAAAAGAGAAAAATGACGTCATATTTCTCCAGTGAACTAATTCACGTTTTCGAAGAATTGGCCCCCAGGATGGTTTTTAACGTATGTGTATTTTTTGTTCCTTACTAGAGCCTAAACTTTTTAAAATTATACATTCAGTATCTTTTAAATGGGACTCCACTGTATAGATTTAAACTTGAATACTTTATAGTGCTTTGGAAAAAAAGATGATATTTTAAAGATTTGAAATCATATTGTGATTTGATATGAAAATGACAGTTTCATTGATTATTTTAAAGTAAAGATTCCGTTTTAGAATTGAAAAACGTCAATCAAATATTTCTTATTTCATTGTGTTGAAATGTCAAAGGTTTTTTTGATAAAAAAAAACTTTATTTCCGATTTGCCAATACTCTTTTATATTCTCTAGTCAATAATTGATTTTTTTATTATTAGATAATCATTAAAAAATGCACAGGGTCAAATTCTATATCGCTAATTATTTTAATTTTTTATTTTTAAATGAATGTGTCATTGGGAGCTCCACTTTTTAATAGAGTAAGAGATATAAAAAATAAAGTACGCACACGGGATCAAAGCAATAAGGAAACGTTCAAGTATTACGTAACGCTCCTAGGGAAGGCGGGGGTCATTTTGGATTGTTACGCCCATGTTAATGGTATAGGAAAATAGCGTTACAGGGGGGGGTGGGGGTCCAAAATGATCAAAATTTGCGTTACGTAATACTTGAACGTTCCCTAATATTTTAGAAAGTACATCTCGTCAAACTTAGGAAGAGACGTGGAAATAAAAGAGAAAGTACGCGTACCTCTAACAACTGGTGAATTCAGCCGCTGTCCAATGCGCACTATGGGGGACGTGTCCATATTTAAAAACTCACGTCTCTTCCTTAGTTTGACAAGCTGTATATCGACAGATAGAAGTGCTTCCATGGGGGGAACAGTTGGCAAAATTGTGTGGCAGAGTTGGGAAATGGGTAGACCTTTTTTTTATTTTGGTCAGTAAATTTATTAGCTGGGAAAACTGGACTGTACCACAGTGGAATTTTGTTAGAGGCGAGTACCTTTTTTTAGTCATAAAAATTTTTCGTCAAGGGCAAAGCTTTTTTTTGAGTTGGAATATTTCTCAATCTTTAGTTGGGAAATATTTCTCCTGCCCCCCCCCCTTCAAAAATGCATCGGAGCAACCCTGTGGACTGCAAAGCATTACATATCTTCACGGCTTCTTTAATTAATATATCCTCTAATAATAAAATTGATGAAATAATATTTAATATTACATATAATTCAGTTAATGTTTCTCAGAAATATAAATAAATATTATTTATAGTAATTAAAAATATCGTATGATAATAAGTAATATAAAATAAATCTTATATTACAAATAATATTTTATTATTGCAGAAATTCTCTAATTATACCGGGTGTCCCAACTCTATTTGCGCAGCGATTTTCTCGAAAACTAAAAGAGATAATCAAGTTCTGCGAAAACCATCTTAAATTAGACAGTTTAAATTATCTGTTAGCATATATTTGATACTTTCACCTCTCAAAATGTGGGCAGGGAGGCACGGAATGGAAAGGGGGTCGTGTGATACATCATTTTAAAGAAAAATTTACAACATTTTTGGCACCAAGAAGCTTTTTTTTCTTAGTCGGCAAATTTTACCTTCACACCCACCCACGACGAAACCTCGGATCGTCCCTGAAAACGAATACAACTTTAGACTGATTTTTCGTAGAAATCAGGTTTTTGCATTTAAAAAAAGTCAAAATTCGTAAAAAACGAACTATTTTGAATTAACTACTTTCCGTTTTCTGAGGGAGTCATTATACCCAAGAATTTTTTTTCTAGGACAATTTTTGAAAATTCTTGAAAATTCGAAACTACCGTATATTATTCTAGCGCAGGCGCCGTGAATAATATTTTAAGTTTATATTAAGTATATAAGGGTTTAAACATTAGATCATATATACATAGATGCGCCTTGAGTCCAAGTCAAACCGAAATGTTTTCATTGCTATAATAATAATAATAATAATAATAATAATAATAATAATATTTATTGCATTTAAGTTTCACAATATAAATAATAAATAATTTGCAACAGATATGCTAATATGCACTAAAATTTACAAAGTAAATTTGAATGTGCGTATATAAAAAAAAAAAAAAAAACATAGAATACATCAAATACATAATATTAAATACTACATTTTATACATAAAACAAAATAATTATAAGTGTTTGGGGAGGTAGATTGGGTAAGTATACACTTTAAGTAATGCTGTAGAATTTATATAGACAGAGTTATAAATAAGAATACATTTATTTTTGCTTTTTTATTTATTTTTTTTTTTTTATTTTTTTAAAGGAGTGAGTAATTTTACCGAGTTAGACATTTTTCAGATCTATAATATTATGGACGTACAGGTAGATTTCACCTTCCCGCTTCTGGTCACCACCCACCGCTATAGTGGTTTGTTAACAAATATGTTATACTTCACCTCCTCGCAACCTCACCGCTATAGTGGTTTGTTTACAATTGGGTTTGTATATGTTCTACATAAAACAAATCAACATTAATGCCATATCTATGTATATATGATCTAATGTTTAAACGAAGTTTTAAAGAGGTCGCAAAGCTGCTCAGATATTTAAACAGTGTTGAGTGGAAAAGTAAACGGATATAAACTTGGTACCAGTAGATATACCTACACGTAAAAGTTTAAATATTGTTTAAGTACGTAAAACCGAAAGGATGAAGTGAGGAAGGATAAGGAATAATTCTGCTAGAAATTGTGGGCGGTCTTATTGACACATTTCTAGAAGCCAATAGAATCGGGTCATACGTTTCCAAGGATACCATCTTTGTCCTTTCTTTAGATAAAACCAGAAAATTCCTTTTCTTTTATCCACAGCTTAAATCTAACTACGGCAAACTGTCTAAATCACGCCAAAAAAAATCTCTAAGGATATTTGGATATTGATCCTTCAACAAAACCTTTAGAATCCTCCGGGCACTTAAGGCAAATCTCCTTAAGGATTGATTCACTGCCTATTACTACCACTTTTTGCCCAAAGGACCAATTTGAACAATTTTCAATATAAGACAAGCAGTGAAGATATATCTTCGCATTCTATAGTATAAAATCAGGACTTTTATTGAAAAAATAATTTTACGTAAAACTTCCAATTGTCCTGACTCTTCCAATGAAGTACTTAACAAATCTGCAAGTCAAATGAGGACAAATCAAAATCAAGATATTTATTTATTACCAACTTTTTTTTGGCTGAAAAAGATTTTTACCAACTAAGTATTCAAACTTTGCTTCGGTTTACCAACATTTTCGATGTTAGTATGATACCACTAGTGTCCTCCCAATTCCCCCCTGGATTCAGCTCTGTCGGCTTGAATAATAGAGGGGGTCACTAAGGGGGGGTTTGGGGTATTAATGTGTTTAAAGTTGGTAATACCAATTTGTTAACTTAATATTTTTCAGTAAACTTTACGGTTGAAATTCTGTAAAATCCGAGAAAAACAAGGTGAATAACTGCGGTATTTTCACGGTAAAAAATCCGCTGGTAAAATTAGGTATATGGAAACATTCAAGTATTACGTAACGCAAATTTTGATCATTTTGACCATATCTCAGATTTTTTTTAAATCATGTCGATAGATCTAATTCCAAAAATATAGGCATATAATATCTTTAGATTAACATTTCGGAAAATATGAGCAAAATAAAATTTTCAAAAAAAAAATTGGTTTTTCGTATTTAAAAAAAAACCTGACGTGATGGGCCAAAACGGACGACGAATTCGTGTGCAAAAATACATCTAAAAATCCATTTTTGATCCACTCCAACCGACAAAAAAATTGTGGTCCTGTGTAATTAACAAAAAAATAATCAAAAATGGCGTAATGTTATTAATGGATGGCCCCTAGGCTCTAAATTAATAGAAGGGTTAATTTAGGCAGCATTTTCGTTAATAAAAAAGCTTAATATAAGGGCAGTGATCTGATACATTTTCTAAACCGCTCCATATCTATAAATTGTAATTAAGCAAATCTGAAATACATGTGAAATGACGTAATAATTCTGTTGTCATAGTCCCAATCTCTTATGAATTGACCCTAAATTAACATCAATTGACTTTAAAATACAAATATAAATACAAGTATAAAACACCAAGTATTATTCTTAATCTTATAGTTTCTTCAAAACATTTAAAACGTCCTATTGTAATAAGGTGGCAAAATAACAATAGCTTTTGGGGGGCAGGGGTAATTAATTTTTCACTGTAATTTGGCCCTAGGCCGTCAAACATGACACCCTTACTTGAAAATTATTTTAAAAATTTTTTTCGAGTGTCATATATACCTATGCGTGGACAGATCTCAACTGAGCAAAAAAAATTTTTCTCTAAAATCGTGCAATTGTTTAATTTCAAACGATATTAGGGTGGTAAAGGAAGTCAATTTTTCGAAAAAATTAAAATTTTCAAATTTTTCTTGACATTTGAGTTAAAAACCAAACGCGAAAGTAAAATTCACACAAAAATAATAGTTTAATTTTTATCGCCCATAAAAAGTCCAATTTAGCATCCTAATGTTTTCAAAAATTATTGTGGGTTAATGAGAATAATTAGTTTATTATTGAACCAGTTTATTTATTAGTAGGTAGTTCAAATTAATTGATTCAGATTGTAACATATGTTTGATTCATGTAGAAGTTGTTAAAACATTTAGTTCAATTAAAAACTTCAGAGTCTATTAGTACTAAATAAGGCGCCAACGTTATTTGTAAAGAATATTTTTAATACAGGATAGTCTTCAACCGATTTATATTTAGGGCAGAATGGGTCATTTTTGTGTGGGTCTATAATGAAAATACAGGGTGTATTTGAAATAGGGTCTGAAATTTTAAGGGGTGATTTTACATCATAAAATATGACAACAAGCTCCTATAAACATGTCTAAAAATGCGTTGTAAGGAAGCTAGGCCCCTTTAAAAGTAGCTAAATAATCCGGGTTTTATTTAATAACTTAGGAACCCTTTGAGATATAGCAACGAAGTGATGCTAGTAAACTAATCTTAATAAGGCCCATCTTCGTATGTTATTTTCATGTACTTATGAAATTCTGGCTTTTAACATTTTAGTAGTTACTTTTTCGTCCTCGGAACGTGAGTACCTGTTTTTATGTATTTTGACCTGAGGAATAATATTCTCAAAATAAAATCACAAAAAAGTTACACAGAAAAAAGTTTGGGACAAAAAACTGATAAGGCCTGCCCGTTGTACATGAAAATAATACATAAAATTGCTGCTCTGTGCGCCAAGATATTAAAAAGTCAGTTATATTCAATTAAACTGCCAGTAGCCTGCTAAGATGGAAGGACAACTATACATTATTCATCAAATGACATCATAATAACATATGATCAATTTTTAAATTAAAATACCTCGGCTTGCAAAGCATCAAATTTAAAGCGTGAGGCGCCGTTTTAAAGAAAATTTATTGTATTTCTTTACTATGCCTCACAAAAATTAACAACAAATTTTATAGTGTAATTTAAATAATAACGTTTGATATAGGGGGAACCCTTTATGTAAATAAATTTTTGTTTAATTAATATGCTTTAAATTGGTGAACATATTTTTGTGTGTCATATTTATTGAAAGTCAAGAATATAATACCCGCATCTCAGCAATAAAAATTACTAGGTTAAATACCAAAATAATTGTTTATTAACACTTAAGCCCAAATACACATGCAACTAAACTTATTTTTTCCCCTGATTCCAAAATGCAACAAAATGCTTTAAAAAAATAATTAAAAAAAAATCTAACTCTTAATTAAAACTTGACTAAATAATGCGAAGCAAGCTAGAATATTATGATACGGTTGTTTCGAATTTTCAAAAAAAATCAAAAATCGTTCTAGTCCAAACAAAAAAATCTTGGATTTGAATTGAATTGAATTTGATTCATAAAAAAAAACAAGAAACTTTTTTTCAAATGTCTGTCCGTCCGTCTGTCTGTCCGATGTCACGATTTTTCTGAACACGATAACTCAAGAATAATCCGATCGACTTTTTCTGGAAAAATCAAGTTCTACGAGGGAAAGTAATCCCCCAAAACAAAAGATATGGGGGGGGGTTAACTTTTAAAAAAATCGAAAAAAGCTGAAAGAAAATTCCGATGAATGTAATTTTTTCAGGAAAAATTATTTTTAAAAAGGTTTTTTGAAAACTTATTTTTTGAATTTATTTTTTCAATAATTTTTCGTTTTTCAAAAAAGATATTTATAAAAAAATGTAATTTTTTTTGTTATTTTTTTGAAAATTATTTTTTTTAAGTATTTGGGAAATAAAATATACCATTTACTGTGAATAATATATAATGGAATGCGTAGCATCACATATAATATCTTCACGGCTTGTTTTAATACTTTACATGGTAAATTTCGCTGCGATAATGTCATTATTCAACATCTGTTATATATTTCTGTTGATAAAAAATCATTAATCTTGAACTTGTCAATATAATAAAGAATTGACAAATTTGACCTGGTAATGTATATTTCTATAAAAGAAAATCCATTAGTAGTAACTATCTGTAAATAAAAATATTTTTTTCTAAATAAATAAATACTGACCAACAGAAAAATCCTATATTTTCTATAATTTGCTAATGATGTTTTTAATTCTTTAATTTCACAGCTGTACTTTGGGCCAAAAATTAATTTTAAACGGTCACCCAAAAATTTTCTTGTGAGAAATTTTGAAAACTAGACGCTCTCGTTTATAACTCTATCTGACCATTTTATATTTCACATTTTATTATAGCGCCCCATTTCAAAGGACACTCTTGTTTTTCCTATTTGCCTTTTGTCTAAGTATCGCAACCGTACAGAACGGCACTCTAGTCGAGCCTATTAAAATTATTGAAAAAGCAATTTGCAAAAAAAATAAAAAAAGACTCCGATATTTAATTCCTACAAAAGCATTAAGGGGTCACACTGGTCTAGAACCACTGTTTATTTTTTTTTTAAATAGCAAATAAAGATTTAATAAAATAATTCTCTTTTAAAATTTTAAGGTGTTTGCACAATGAAGACCTTCAAATTACTAAAAATTTTGTTTAGGAAATGCGTATCTGAAAAAACATAAGGAAAGGCGCCGCCAAAAAATCTTGGGGAGGAGGGTGCAATTACAACTGGTAACATAAAATAAAATTTACCTAACAAATAAAAACTTGACTTGCTTTGTTTCAAAAAGAAAAGGATTTTTTCATTTCATTTTCATCTATTGACTTAATATTTGTAAATGGAAAAAGTCTTAAATTAAAAGTGACAAGGCACTTAGTTGAACATAAAAAATGTCCACAAATTGTCACATGTCACTATCAAAGTTCTTTCCTTCGTTTTTTTACCGAAAATTTACACGAATTGACGAAATATGGCCCTATACACGTCAAAAAGTCGCAAGTGCCATTTATCATATTTGGGAACGTTCAAGTATTACGTAACGCACATGGGGGGTCATTTTGGAGTGTTACGCCCATGTTAATGGTATAGGAAAATAGCGTTATAGGGTGTGGAGTGGGGGTCCAAAATGATCAAAATTTCCGTTACGTAATACTTGAACGTTCCCTTTACAGAATTATATTCTCTACACTGAAAAAGAAATTCTATTAATTTTGAGCCGCTTTTATTGAATTGAAGCCCACCCTTTAAAAAAAAAAATTGACGAAATTACTTTGGTATCCCTTTGGAACTTTCATCAGATTTTTAAATAAATTTATTAAATATTATTAATTAAAATAATTTTTCATGTGAGTAAATTTTAAGCATATTAAATGAAAGTTTCTGTGTAATAATTGACAACGTTCACCGGCTCAAAATTAATGTAATTTTAACTGATATTACGTGAAGTTTTGGTTAATAAAAATTAATAAAATTGACGCATCGTATTAATTATAATTACAATATATTTATTATATAATATAATTAAAATATAATATAATTAACAATAATTATTGTTTTTATAAATTCTTATCATTTTAAAAACTAAAATGATTATGGTTTTATTTTGCGTTGCAAATTGTAATTTAAAATATTTTTATGTTTTCGTTTTATCACGTAAAAAAATTAAAAAAAAATATTTTGAGCGAGAAAACTTGTTAATCGATCAAACCGACTGTCTGTATTTGTCTGTCCGTAAAGTCTTAAAATTTGGACCGTAACCAGAAAAAATCTAGGGTGGCCTTAGCCTCCAGGGTAGTACGGAATCATCGCCTTCGCCATTTTTTTAAATTTGTAATATTTTAATGTTTTTAAGTCAATTTCTTTGGTTTAACATCCAAATGTTAAATTAGGCATATGTATATTTGTCCATGCCTTTATGAGGTTCAATTATTTTTAAGAGCCGCCCTCCCATTTTGCACGTCTCAGGGGGGGCTCAAACCAAGGCCAGGGGGGGCTTAGCCTTCCCTCGCCCCCCTATTTACGGCCCTGTTTGGACTACTAGCAAAAATTCTAGAGTAGACATAATAGTGTGACCAAAGGGTAAGGGGTGCAAAACAAAAACAATTAACATACCAACAAAATATACCATAAAAAAATTATGTGTTTTACACGCAGAAGAAAGTTCTGATCTTACTTACGTTACTCTGACATGTACAAAATGTTCTCACCCTCTTTTCATCCCCAAATATACTTTGCTAAATAAATGTATATATTATTTTAAATTAATTCGATTGGCCCTTACTTACAAATAAAAGCTCAAATTTCACAAGAAAAATAAAAACACTACACGGAAAGAAATTAGTGGGCTCTGCGCTATACATTATAAGATATTTGGTAACAGTGGCAAATTATAGTGATTTAAGCTATAGATTATAAGGGACACAATAACTAATAATGTTAAAAATAAATTGGAAACGATTATATATATTACAGACACGATTATATTTATTACAGGCACTATTATAAATTTACAGAAATTTTATTATATTATAAAAATTATTAGCACGGACAATAATTAAATCTATTTAAGCTATAAATGCCATACTATTTGTTATATTTTATTATTCACTAAACAATTAAAGTATTTCATATAAATTTTTACACTGACTGCCATAATTGTAAGAGAATGCCTTTTATTTATATAATAAGCGATTATAATTTGCTTGGTATGTGTGTTATAGCGCTCCTAGCTATAATTTTTTTTTTCGTGTATACCTACGTACCTATAATACCAACGACTTAAGGCTTTTTTATGTTTTTTATGTTTTTAATTCGTTTCTATTCGAATATGCGAATGAGAATGGGATTCAAACAGATTAAAAATAAAATATTTCTAATGCGTTTTAATTCGCAAATGCGATCCCAAAAACGGATTCAAACAAATTCAAACAGTTAGATTTTATTTTCAATCTGTTTGAATCCGAAATTTTTTATAGGGCAAAGCACAATTTTGCTTTAAAGGAGAATATATTTTCTTCGTTATATCCACATCACACATTCTTGATTTAAGACAATTTTTTTTTCTGTGTAATAGGTACGTAAGTATAATTGTTAAATCCATTGTTCCCTTCACTTTATAAACCTTAATAAGCCAGGAATTTTAAGTATGTACCCAGTCCGCAGAGGCACGTCAAAATGACGTCAAAATCTGGTGATTACTGGTCAATAGATGTCAGTCGACCAATGATCGACGACATTTTGACGTCAGTTAATTGACAAATTTCTGACGTCATATTGCCGACTTTTCTTGGTGATATAATATATTATACTATTATTATTTTTATTAAAAAGTCCAAACACCAACGTGGTGTATAGTCTGCAATAGGTAGCACTCAGAAAGCATTTTTTTATTATGGTATGGTATGTAAAAAAATCATCAAAAATAAAATATCGTTTATTGTTTAAGTAACTCCCTTTACTCAAACGCATATGGTACTTACACTTTTTTTTATATTTTACGTAGCTACCTAAACTACAATTTATGTATGCATATTTTTTTTTCTTATGTGTCAAAATTAATTAATTTCGAATATGTATAATTTAAATTTCGCGCTCTTATTTTTGGATGCGCGCTCAGTACACGTCCATCTTGAATCTTGTCAGAACACGGACGCTAGCTCTACGTGATTGTTTTGAGTTTTTATTTTGTTTGTTTTTGGTTTTTCCGAGGATTTTCCTTATATTTTCGTGGGTAAGTACCTAGAATAACTATGACTATGATAGTTGCGAACTGGGGACACCCTAAATATTGAAATAACTTATAACATTATTTTTTATTGTAATTGTAATGGTTTATTGTCGTTCTAGGGCCTATTTTTATGGGTATTTTACACTGTATTAATTTAATTAGACAGTTATAACATAATATTTTTTTTATTATTTTAGGTTTAGAGGATATCTATAAAGAAGTGCGAAAATTAAGCGAAGAGGTAAAAGCCATTTTAAAATAGTCAAGAAGTTTGGTTACTGCTTTCATACCAAGTGATATCTCTGTAGAATTTATATTTTGTTTACATCTATATTAGATCATGTAACATTGTTATCATAGTGTGGTCAATATATACACTTACACAATAATATTCAGTGGTTTTCTGGGTAAATAAAAAATATTTTAAGACGTGAAATTCACGTCGTAATAATGACGTAAAAATGAGGTCAGATATATCACGTCATCGGTCAGTGACATTAGGAGGTCATTTTCATGTCATATTGTCGTTATATAGTCACGTCATATCTGGAGAAAAATCACCAGATTATGAGGTCATTTTGACGAGGTTCTGCGGACTGGGTATATATTAAAAGCGTCCACTGGCTTAAAATTATTAATATACTTTTGTAGTGTGGTGTAAAAAATATTTTTGAAACAAAAATGCAAAAGAAATTTAAACTTCTGCCAAAAAACATTGTTTTTTAATATTTACCTATGTGGAAAAAAAGGGTCAATTTGAAATCCAAGGGAAAAATTATTACCCTCAATGGAGCTCCTCCATGAAAAATTATTTCCATTATGTAACCGAATTTTTGCAATTTTTACCCCCCCCCCCCCAATTGTCTCAAATTCGTCACATATAATTGGAACATATTACATGGGCCGTCACGTTTAGCGAGACCCCCCCAGGTCGGTGACATAATTCTTAAACAGCCCCTTAATTAATTTATTAAATAAAATAATTTTTTTCAAGAAAGCAGGAATTTTAGGCATTGATTCATTAAAAGCGTTCACCGGCTAAAACTTAACAAAACCGTTTTTCAGTGTATTTTTGGAATGTCAATGCAAAAAAATTAAAACATTGTTTTTCAATATCTATATGGAAGAAAAGGGTCAATTTTACGACCCTAGGGATATAAAGCATTTTTGAAACCATTATGTACAACAGGAATTGCTTTTAAAATTTAAATTATTAATGTGTGCTGAAACCCTACTCTTAATAACTTGTTAAGTAGAGAGTAAAGTCATTAAAGATTGTGGTAGATGAGTCTTTGAGAACAAAATGTTGCGCTAATTATTATTTTAGCTATTTCCTAAGCTGTTACAGGGTGACCTTATCAGGGACTTTCAAAAAAAATCTAACTAAATATATTTTTACATCGGCACTTAGTGCTACTAAGAGTGCCGATGTATTGAAATCTTCGCCGAAAAGTCAAAATCTTTGACCACGTTTTTTTCACATTTCTCGACGTATTAGACCATTCTCAAATGGTCAGTAAAAAAAATTTTTGCGTCCGTCTGTCTGTGTGTAAACTCTCTAACTCTATTTCTACATGAGATATCGACGCGGTTTTTTGCATATTGTTTCTTATCGTATTGCGAAGAGCTGATTAGATTTTGGGGGTAAACGATTGGGGGTAAGGGGGTAAAACTCCTATTTTTAGCGTTTTTTGTTTATAATTAAGGCAATTATTATTGTATTTGGTTAATTTAGCACTTATATAAAAGATAATTTTAAATTGGTCAAAAAATGCTATAAACAACGTTTTCCTAAAACGCATTGTTTTCGAGATATTGGCGTTTAAAGCAGTAAAAGTTTTTTTTAGCATATCTATAACCCGATTTCAAAAAATAAAAACTCTTTTTAAGCCCTATAACATCTTGTATATCCAATAAAGAAATATACTATAGATTTTATGTATTTATGTTTCGGAATTTATCTAAAGACAAAAAACCTTGAAAATTAAAACTAAATTGCCTAAAACCCGAATTTATATATTTTTTTTTCTACACACATATTTTATATTTATATTATTATTATATTTTAAGACAATGAAAAAAAATTGTTGTGCTTGTCATTACGCCTAAAATGAACCCATGTACTGCATTTTCGAACTTAAAAGGGCACAGCTCCGCCAATTTAAAAGAAAACTTTCTGATTTTTTTTTAGCTTATCAATTTGCTATCCATTTATACCGTGTCGTGTTAAAAAGATTTAGATAAAAAATGCTTTGGCCTTAAAAAAAAAACAAAGTGTCTTAAGAAACATATCTTTTTAAAAAATGGCTGTGAGCGACCTCTAGATTTTTTTCAAAAAGTCTGAAAAAAATCAGGGATGATACTCTTAACCCAATGAACAAATTTAAGGGGTGAGACCTCCAAAATTTTCAATTTGAAAATTTTATGGGTCACCCTAAGGTATATCGAACGACATGTAATGGTAATTATTATACTATTCACAGAGCCTGCGCTATATTATTATATTGTATAGTAATAGTATAGTTCTCCAAATGACACAAAGTCTCCAACGAAAGGGGGAGGTATCATGCGCGCTCTCTTCTTTCCGTCAAAAGCGTTACAAGGCGTGCGCGCCTGCAACGGGCCTCTCACTTCCACACACATTCTTCATATAATTTCCGTAGCCACAGATCCGTGTGTCAAAGTATATGTATGATTAGGGTGGACCTTATTTTTTTATTGTTTTAAAATTTTCATTCTGGTGTATCTGGAACATTCTGAAAATATTAGGGTAATCAAACTTCTCTAAGGGTCCCAATTGGACCCCTAAAATCGTGAAATTACAAAATGAGCTATTAGCTCTCAGTTCTTATTTGGCGCTTAAAGTGAAAATAAAAAAAATAAGGTCCACCCTAATGTATGATACTATAGTATATATACATATACGGTATGAACAAAGAGTTATAATAATTCAAACAAAAAACGTTATTTTCTAAAAGGAAGAAAAAAAAATATCTGAACAAATTTTAGATATTTAGGCATATGTAGGCCTTTATAAAAAGAAATTATCTCACGTAGATCCACTTTTCAAATTTGAAAAAATTTAATAAGTTACAAACTAGCACCATCTAGTGTAGGGTAGATTAATCAACAGTACCGTTAATAATTTGCCCTTTTATTTTTAGACAGGACCTAGCATATCCATCTATCGGACAGTAGCGAACCTATAAAATTTATCTGTAACGTTGGTTTAAAACTAAACAAATTTATATAAATTACATACTAGCACCATCTATTGTAAAGTGGATTGATCATACAATGTTAATAAAGAATTTCTCTTCTCATCTTCAAGCAAGACCTGGCAGACACACCTGTTGGGTAATAGCGAAACTAATTTTGGTCTGCTAAACTTTGGTGTGAAACTAGACTTTAACATATTTCTTCTCTAGGTTTAAGACCTGGCATCGCGCGTTCACCAAAACTGCAAATAATTACATTAGTCTAAAAAAGAATCGATAGCAAGAAAGGTGACCAATGTGTTTTAACCCCTTAACCCGACTTAACTCGTTCACAGTAGGTTGGCGGTTTTCCGCTCACCCGAGTTAACTCGGGCGGACCTAGAATGTAAAAAATAAAGTAGGGGTAAGGGAATCGCCACCCCTCCCCCCCAAACACGCTTGAGTTGGGAAAATTGACTGTTCAGTTGGTAACTGAGTGGTAGATTTCGGAAATTGATAGAAGTTGGGAAAATTGGACCAGGGGTAAGCTTTTTCTGCTCTTCAGGGTAAAATTTTCGGTCAGGGACACTCCAGTCCTGGTTTGAGACACCTCTTCATGGTAATAAAATTTTCGCCATAAAATCGCTTATCCCTTACCCCTGGTCACCTTCCTTGCTTTTGTAGATTTGTGGATAAGTTTTGGTGAAGGTGCACGAAAAAAGTAGAAAATAAAAATATATTAAATTACAAATATTTTTATTGTAAATAAATTAAAAATAAATATTAAGTACGGTCTAACAGTAAAATAAATATTGTCAATAAATATCAAAATCGTTCAACTAGATGAAATATCACTCTTGTATTTTATAGGCGTCGGTCTGTATTTTTTGGCAGGAGACACGGCATTTGGTATTGCAGGGGCGTGCAAGTAGGGGGTGGCTGTAAATTTGTGACCCGCAATATCCACTTTATAAGTTGCATCTTTCGACAAAATATAGTCGGTTGTTATTATTTTTGATTTTTTATCCCTGCTGATAAAACCCAGACATATTAATTTATCAGCGGAAAAACCGTAGCCAGCTGAGGTAACGGTTCCTACAAATTCGTTATTTCTGTATAACGGTTCTCCGCCCCAAGGCCAGATGTCAACATCGGGGTCTATATCGTTCAAATGGAACAAAACCAGTTGTTTTTTCACACCACGTTCTTTTTGTTTTTGTAAGGCAGGTTTTCCTATGAAGTTCTCCTTCTAAAATAATTTAAAAATATTCATTTATTAATATAACGGGCGTCTTAACATCACGGGTAAGTCCGGCCCCTGCCCGGAGCGGTCATTTTTAGGGCGGCCAAATGGTTAAATATATAAAATGTATCTTTTTACGTTTTACACAAAAAGTTATAGTGTAGCCTTAATACAGGGGCGGCTAATTTTTTATTTAATATTACCTAAAATCTTAGCTTAGGGGTAGTTTTATAGTTTGACGCACGGATCTGTGGCTACGGGAATATGTTTGGAATGTGTGTGCAAGTGGGAGGCCCGTTGTAAGCACGCACGCCTTATAACGCTCTTGACGGAAAGAAGAGAGCGCGAATGATTCCTCCCCCTTCTGTCGGAGACTTTCTTTCATGCGGAGAACTATAATATACGTCACTATACTAGTCAGAATAGTATTATACGGTAGTTTAGAATTTTCCAAAATTTTCAAAAATCGTTCTAGACAAAAAATTCTTAGATATAAATTTATTTCTTGAAAAAATGAGCAACTTTTGTATGTTTTGTTTTTAATTTCATGCATAAAAAATTGTTTAGCATAGGGAAAAAATATAGAGGTCGCCACAGAGCTAACGAGTATTATTATGAAAGCGTCATACGGTAGTTAACTTGTAGTATTTAACTTGTAGTATAAGTAAAACAATAAAACAAGGTGCTTGAATTTTTTAATCTCCCTTACCATTTCTGAGAAAAACTACGAGGGCGGGAATTCTGGATCACCCTGTACATCAAGCGCGTTGCTACAGGAAGGGTGATGGGGGTTATTTTGGGGTAGTTCCACTGCACAAAACTTTCTATAATTTACTGTAATAACTAAATAAACTCGAAAAATCTAAAATCGGTAACCATATTTCTAACGCATATTATAATTATAAATGACATGTAATTTTTTAACAAAAGGTATTCTACATTAAATTTAAGATTAACCTTTGTCATTTCATTACAATTTTCCGAAAATAGTGGATCGTTCCGTAACTTTTGTTTTAGTTCTAACTACAGTGTATTTTTTGTGTATTGTGTTTTTACATCAAACCCTGATGGGTTATAACGTCAAAACGACTTGACCTAACGTTATATTTTTATTTTAAACCCATCTGGAAACATTGTGCACATAAAAAACGAATACAAAACTGAAAAATAGTAATATCTATATATCTATATATGTCGTAATCAACAAAACAATTTTTAGATTTTTTTTAGAACTCAAAAACACGTTTTTGAACAAAAACCAATAGTATAGTAGAGAAAAAGATGCAAGTCGCTTGCAAAACAACTTTACACTACGATATTTCAAGAAATCTTTGACATAGAGACTTGAAATTTGGAACAAATTTTGTTTACTACTTGTAAAATCTTTGTTCCAAATTTCAAGTCACTGGGTCAAAGCGTTTTTGAAATATCGTAGTGTAAACTTGTTTTACAAGCGACTTGCATCTTTTTATCTATTTATATAAATTCGACTCCAGCTAATCTCAAAAGTGCTTGACATGATTAGCTGTTTAAATATTAACCGGCAATATTAGATACTGCCATCTATCTAAAGATACTCCAACTTGAAGACCAGTTTGTTTTGTTTGTAATTTAGTTATTAAAGAATTTAGGGCTTTTAATGCCCAGTGTTCCCAAATGGGAACAAGGTGCAATAAAGGGTCAAAGAAATATGTACTTTTTGTACATTTTCGTTTAAACTATTAATTTTGAGTGCTGTGGAATGAAAAATTTCCAGGGGATCGATTTGGGCTTAGTTAACACTTACTTTATCCAACCGGACGCTATATCCATTACCAGCTTCAAATGGAGTCGTAAAACTTGAAAGTTCTTCAGCCCAAAATGGGATAAACCTTTCTATTCTCATAAATCGTTGGGTTAATGTTCCCACATCTCTTACGCCGTAATCTCTACCAACCTAAAAAAATTCGATTTAGAACGGATTTTTTGGAATGATATGAAATTTTTTTTTCCTGAAATTTTCATATCGATCGGACATTCCGTTCTTGAGTTTTCGTGAGCATGAAAAACGTGACACACGGATAGACAGACAAACGAATTTTTGAAAATTGTTCAGAATTTGATAAAAACATTTTTATATAAAAATTTTTGATATAGGATAATTGGAGATTTTGGAAACTTAAAAACCATTGTATAATACTCCTCTAGACAGACTTTTTTAATGAAGGTGTTCTTTCCTGAAAAATTACGTTGATAGCACGTTTCCTATTTTTTTCGATTGTTTTAGCTCCGCATAACTTTTTTGTTTTTGGTCTATCCCCCCTTTACTATCTTTTTTATGGGGAACATTCAGACGATTCTAAATATTTATTAAAACTTACTTTTCAATACGTATTTGGAATCGTCTCTATGTGTTTCAATACGTTTTTCCTAAAAATTTAAAGTCGATTGTCTTCTTCTTTCTTGAGTTATCGTGCGGACAAAAAAATGTGACATACGGACTGACATTTTTAAACGTTGTATAGAGTTGTATGAAACGTTGTATAGAGTTGTGTGCACTTTGGTACAAAAATATTCATTTAAATAATATTAAAAAATATAACATAAATGAAAAAGAGGATAAACCGTATGAATTCCATCTAAATTTTTTGTTTAAGGGGTGGTTCTTATTTTTGGTTCAAAAAAATCGATTTTTAACGAAATTTTCTTACGCATGGGAATAGCTTGTACTAAGCCTAAATAACCTATTCACATGTCTAACAAAATTTCGTTAAAAATGACGCTTGGTTCCTTTTAGATAAAAATAATTTTTTTGTTAACTTTAATAGTTGCCTAGAACTTGGTAAAAAATGTCGTACATAAAAATAATACAGGTATTCTGAAAAAAAATCGAAAAATCGTCAATTTTTTGCCTTAAAAATCAGAAAAACCCCTTAATAAATGCTGTAAAACACAAAAAATGGGACAATTCTTTTCTTTTTTTGGGGTCTAAAGTAAATATTTGCTCTGAAGCTGCAAGAAGTACAAAAAAGGACTTACCGTCATCAGTTTATAATAAACATGCAACGCGTACTCCGAGGGAACATACAAACAATACCCAGGTTCCCCGGTGTGGGTGAAACTCATCACCATCACATCTGATGCATATCCCACATTGACTTTCATGTAAGAAAAAGGTGATAGGTGCAAATCACTGTTGGATAACTCGTTTAATAGCTGACTAGCTTTTGGACCCACCACGTTTATGACTGTGTACATTGAAGTTACGTCGTTTAAGAGAATCGTTGTTTTTGGTGGGATGTTTCTTGACATTAGTTCGTAGATCCGCGTTTGCTGGCTCGTTGGTGACACCATAAAAAATCTGCAAGAGAGAGAGTTTTTACGTTTTTTTACAAGTATTATTAATATCATGCGTGAAAGATTACGTCGGGAAGGTGGTGTCCATCCTCCTGAATGCAAATAAAGGGAAATGTTTTTTTTTTCGAACAGGATGGTGTCACTTCACACACTGCTCGTGTGTCTATGCGGGTGGTTCCCAGGAAGGGTCATTTCACGTTTGGGGGACATCCCATGGTGCCCAAGATCAGCTGATTTGAGCACTTGCGATTTTTTACCTTAAATCGTGTTTCGTAAATTTGCATTCAGGAGGATGGACCCCACCTTCCCGATGTAATCTTTCACACATGATATTAATTTCAAATGACATGTAATGACAAACAATTTTATGTATTAAATTTTCGTCAAAAAATAACTATTGTTCATTTCAAAAACGTCAGGTTTCCGTCGGTCACCATGTATATCCAGAAAATAAAAAGTTTTTTTTTGATTTATTTACCTGTTTTCCGATTGTCGCACCAACATACAGTCATTTTCATAGCCACCTCTTTCATTCTGCATACCAGTATGTACTATTGCTCCAACTGGTATATCTATATCATTGGAACATAACTTTTGTAAGTAATTTACCACTTCAACTCCAGTAGACTAAAATAATCATTGTAATATCAACAATTTTAAATAAAAATAAAAAAAATATATTTTACAGCAAAATTTGTTATTATATTACCAAGGTTAAGCAAGCTATTACAAAATGTAGCTCATGGCGTTCTCTAGTTATGGTTGTCACAATTTTCCCGGATATACGATATTTTTTTATTAACAGGGAAATTAAATTATAAAAGTAATTTACCTTGATTTCAATTTTTGAAAATGATGACATGTCAATTATGCCCACACCTTCCCTACATGCTAAATATTCTTCTTTCATAAAATCAAAGAACTTTGGTTTGAAAAAGCTGCCTTCAGGCATTTCTGGTTTCTTGTCACCCTCTAAAAAATTATTTTTAAAATAAATTTGTGACATAGAACATTGCACAAAAAAAA
The DNA here is from genome assembly GCA_958510825.1 of Brachypterus glaber. Lineage (NCBI taxonomy): Eukaryota > Metazoa > Arthropoda > Insecta > Coleoptera > Kateretidae > Brachypterus > Brachypterus glaber. The sequence goes on along the minus strand of OY294054.1, from coordinate 16,520,410 downwards.
GGGACATTAGGGTAACTTCAAAGGAGAGTAAAAAAACCGAAAACAATGAAATTTTAGTATTTTTATTTCTACTAGATCTAAAAATCTAAAGATCTAAATTTTTTTTAGTATTTTTTATTTATTTAGTATTATTTTTTTTTTGTTTGGAAAATATTTCTAGATTTTTTACTCTACGCGTGGAATATCACCTTTATAAGAATTTTCTTTTAGGAGCTGTCCATAAATTACGTTCCACTAATTTTAGTTGGTCAGGATTTTAAAATATGAAAAAAAAAAAGAGTATTTCAGCTAATTTTTTTAATAACGTTTTTCACTGACAATGAGCCACTGCCCACTGTCCCTTTTAATTTCTTAGCAGAAAATTTTAGTATTTAAATACTGGATTTTTAGTATTAATTTTTTGTTAGGGTTGCCTGATGTAATTCAATGAGAGTCCCTTACTTTTATAAGTAGAGTCAAAATATAACGCTCGTTCGTACGCCATTTTAATTCCAAAAACAGCTCCACGGTTTTCCAACACACTGTATAATGGTGAGCATCTCAGTTTTCTTGCGTACTTGTATTCGCATTGAAACGGATAGAGTATGGAATAGTGTCTTCCAACGACCTCTTTAATCCGTTTTTGTAAATAAGGCCTACTGTTGTGTATATCTAAAAATCGTTGTACGTTAAAAGGCAAAAGGTCCTGTCGGGGTTCGCCTTCAGTTATCCATTCTGACACAGCTTTTCCTATGCCCCCAGCACCCTAAACAATTTAGAAACACAAAAAACTATTTAGAAATAATTAAATAATATACAGGGTGATTCAGAAATAAGGTACAACATTTTAAGGTGTGATTCTAGGTCCAAAAACATGAAAACAAAAGTTTATATCGTTTTTTTTAGTTACTTGTACCCCTATAACTTTTTATTCTTAACGGGTATTTTTCGAAAACTACTTTTTTCATGGAACTTGATTTTTCCTATAATTTTAATATTGGTCGAATATTAGATTCTTGGGTTATCGCCCACAGAAAAACTTGTCACACGGACCCACAGACATACAGATTTTTTGAAAATTCAGAATTCGATTCAATAAACTTCTGATCAGGGTAGTTTTGACCTATTAAAAATTTGAAAAGAAAATTGTATTAAAATAAATATTGAAAAAAGAGATACCTGTAATGAATTCCCATTCATCCCACAAGCTACAAAATAATTTGTAACTTCAGCAGCCTCTCCCAAAATCCACCTACCATCAGGAGTAAAGTTATCTGGAGAGTTTACCAACTCTGGATTATTGCAATTCGCCAATTTGGGTATTCTGTTCACAGCCTTTTCCCACAAAGGGCCTAAAATATTTTTTTTTCTCAAAAACGTTTTTTTTTTCAAAAAAGGATTTTTTTTTCTGTTTTTTTAGGAAATGTTAAAAGTTTTTACTTACGAAAATGATTAAAATCTTTTTTAATATGTTTTTTCCAGTTTTTGGGAACTTTACTCTCCTCAAAAGCTGGAATAGCCTCCTCCTCAAACCAGCCTACCATAAAACCTCCATCGTATTCTCTTGCATAAGTATAGGCATCAAAATCTCTAACAATTGGGACCAATTCTTCTACACCTACCAAAAAAATTATTATATTATTAAAAAACGTCTTCATTAATAATTTTAATTATAAAAAAATAAGATGATTTAGGCAAAAAAAACTTTTGAAAAACGGAAATCAAAGTGAAAGTGAAAGTTTCCGAAAAAATCAAGTTCTAGAAGAATTAAAGCTAGAAGGAAAAGTCAGATAAACACAAAATTTTCAAAAAACATTACTTTGATTAGCAGAAATATCATACCCCCAAAAGTAAGATTAACCTTCATTTAATAAAAACGAAACTTTGGTGATTTATATAATTTTACATTGGCTATAAAATGGCGGATTTAATTTTTTTTGTTTCGCCGGAAGTTGCATAAATATGTTTTTTTTAATGGAACAGCCTGTTATTTTTTACATTTTTGAATTCAGCCTAAAAGTCTATGTATAAAAAAATTATTGTTTTTTTAACTTTTTTTTTCGTTTTCGTTTTCGTTTTTATCATATAAAAACCCACCCGGTATATCTCTATAGCTTATTTTATATTAAGAATTGATATTAAAAAAAAGGATATCCAAAGGATTGAATTTCTTGATAGTATTAAATGTTTATTTAAATTTTATAAACCTGGTGTCAGGATATGTATTGCTTCGTTTTCTGTAGTATACAACTTTTTTTATAAAATTTTTGAGTTGATCAGATTTTTTTCTATAGATATATTTTTTTAAATGGCGCTTTCCACAATTTCCATATATATGTATATATATTTTTTAATTTTGTAAAATTAATTAATAACAGTAATTTTTTGATATTAATTTTTGACAAGGACTTTTTTGATTTTAATTTAAACATTTTAAATAAAGTTCTTTGAAAGTTTAAAAAATATTATTTTTTATTTAATATTGTATATACTTTTAAATATTATAAAAGCTTTAAACTATTAAATATATTTTTAGTATTTTTTTTTTCATAAAAAAAATAAAATTTTATAACTTTTATGTAACTGTTTTTTACTTCAAAAAATTTTGCCCCCCTCTGGGGTTAACTGGTTTATATTTTACAACCAATATGGTTCTTTCCTTTAGAAAATAATTTTTCAAAAAGTTTCACAATCAGGCAGACAGGCAATTTTATATAACACTATTCTAAAGCTGTGAAGAGTATAAAAAAATGTGTCATAGGTAAATAAATATTTTTGTTTAACAAACCTTGGTCTAAAGGTCCTGTAGTAGCATAAAAATGTTGTGCTGGGTATGCCGGTATTCTAACCTGGGGGTTACAATTAAGTCCTAGTTCTCTGGCCCACATTCCAGCACAATTAACAAAATAATCACAGTGTATATTGCCTCTATCAGTTTCAACAGCATAGACAGCTGAATTTTTGGTAAGTACTCTATTCACTGTAGTATATTCAACATATCTAGCCCCTCCTTGTTGAGCTAACATTGCTAAAACATCACATATTGCCCTCGGGTTTATAACAGCATCATCAGGTACATACACTGCTCCTTCTAAATCATCGGTTTTTAGATATGGATGTAAATCTTCTATTTCATTAGCCCCCATTAACTCACAGTGTAAACCTGTTGGTATATTATAAGCCATTCTTCTCTTAAGGGCTATTAATCTGTCTTTTGTTTGTGCTAGATTTACACTTCCACACTGCTTATATTCAACATCGTAGCCCATTTGTTGAAGCTCCTGGTATAATTTAATACTATATAAAATTAGATTTCTATGGGCTATTGGTTTAAAAAGTCCCAGTGTTCCTGAGCCAAAGTGTGATGTCCCACTGCCTATTTTACCTTGTTCTAATATAACAATGTCATTCCAACCATTTTGTACAAGATGGTAGGCTACCGAGTTAGCTACCACCCCAGCCCCCGCGATCACAACTTGCGCCTGTGTCGGTAAAGGGGGTAGAGAATCAGGTTTTACATTTTTATGTGATGCTAGAGATACTGAAAATTGTCTTAAATTAGTTAAAAATACCTCATATCGAATCTTTCCAATAGGAATTTGTCGTAGCATTTTATTTCACTAGTTTGTTATGTATACATTGTTTTATTTATTTATAAATTGACATTGTAAGTACTTGACATAACCTCTTTGTTTTGAAACGTGAACTGTCAAAAAAATGTCTTCTTCTTCTTCACAAAACATTTGATTCGATGTAACTTTATTTTCAACGAATTTTTCTTTTCAAATTAAAATCTTAAAATTCACAAAATTAATTATAATAATTGAATTAAAATTTATGCAAATGATTATTATTTCATGATCAATAATAAATTTATTATTATATTAAAGTTTAAATCATTTTAATAATATCTTGAGAAATGTGGCAACAAGGTTATAGTGTTGCCAACAATGAAAAACAAATCCATTAAAGCGCGAAAATTATTTTGAATATTTAAATTTAATGCACAATTAGGCAGAATGTGGTTAATTAACCACCTTATGCTTTTAGATAATTTATTATTAAAAAAGGCTATTATAAAATTTTGTATAAAAAAGTTATCATCAAAATATTTGATATTTTTGTAAGATTTTTTACAAAAATATTTGGGATTTCTGAACTTTATCAATAAGATTTTTCAGATTTCTGTAAAATCCTAGGAATCTTGCAGAAAGCAAAAAGTTTGTACACCTGAATTCCTTCAAGATTACCCTGAAAAATCATGAAAATTAAATGATTGGTAAAGATATTTCCTCGTTAGATTACTTCCAATATGTACACCCTAATTCCTCATCGGTTTACCTCTTGAAAATTATCGAGATTTTCGAAAGAATCTTGACATTTCTAAAAGATTTTTGGAAGACTTCCAAAGATTCGTACATAGACGGATTTTGATCGAAAAGTATTTACCTTAAAATTCATATTTAGATCTAATTTAATGGAAAATTTGCTATTTTTAATTTGTTTATTTAATTAGGGCAGGAAGGTAAATAAGGATAAGAAAATCATGTTATAAAATATTTTAATTAGGTAGTTTTTAATAAGAAAAAAAAAATTACAGATGATATGAAAATTACTTTTAAAGTAAAAAACAATAAATAAAATTCTGTGAATATGTTGATTATAACAAGCAAATATTACGTATATTTTTATCAGAAAATACATATTTAGCCCACACCAAAAACGCACACTATTAAATGGAGCGTAGATCAATCTCCGTAATTACTTTCTTTTATTTAAGACACTACTTTTATTGCAATATTGAAATTTCTGCACTATTATCTGTATTAAAAAAAATATTTGCACCCGCTATACAATATTTTACATTATTTTTGTAAAAAATACATTTTTAATCCATTTTTCAGAATACGCTTCAAATTATTACACATAAAAACATAGAAAAAAATCGATTTTTTTAAAGTATATAAATCACCTATTATACAACTAATAGATAAATTTTGAATATAACTAAAACTAGTAAATCATGTCCTATAGGTATATACATAATGGTACAAAAATATTTAATATTACTGCTAAGAATTGGTATAAAAAAGTTGATAAATTTGTACCATCTAATTTTAACTACATTAGATAAAATATTAACAGTTAATTGCAAAAGTAACATTGTGAGTTTAAATGGGAACCTTAAGTAATTTTTGTGCGATCCATAAATAAAAAATACATGCAATTTGCTTTCAAACAACGTATCACACTTAAAGTTTGGTTCCCTGCGAGCCGGGATATATAAATTTAGAAATTCAGCTAGCTGCTAGATGTCAGCAGCAATCAGATGATGTCACAGTTGCATATATCTGAATTTTTGGATTTAAATATCTCGCAAAGCATCAAATTTAAAGTTTGCGGCACCATCTTATTTAATGGTCTTCACAAAATTAATTCAGGTCCTCATTCGAAAAATATACAATACAAAGTGGGCCACCTTTAAATTGGATAACATACATACGTTATTTTTATGTCAATTTGATTAAAATACCAAATGCGCTAAAACTAACTAATGAACGCTTGAATGTATTTTTTTTAGTTTTTTTGCTTATGTAATAAGAAACTTCCGAAGCTAATTTGAAGCATTAAAAGTTATTTTAGTTTTTAGTACCTAGTACTTTTCAGTGGTCACATTTAAAACGGAAAAATCGTCGTTTTAAACCAAAGTTAAAAATTTACTATAAAGGGCGCTTTTAGCATTTTTGCTTCAAAATGCAATATTTTAAATACTGAAAATTTATGCTAGTTTTAAAAATAAAATAGAAAAATAAACAATGATACCTAAAAAATAGCCATTTAGACAGGTGAGATCTTTCATTTAATTAACTTTAAAAAAATAATAACCCCTAAAATGATGATATGGCCCACTGTGTAGACATGAAAAAGCTGAAATATAAATTTATTACTAATATACAATTTATCTCTAATATATACAAAAAAAACTTAATTAATTATTAATTAAAAAAGTTGAACCCAAATTGTGCTAGAAGTATTTATTTATTACTCTAAAACTTGTAAAAATACTTTATTATTTATAAATCTATAATAATTCAAGGCAAAAATGGTAGATTCTACGTAAATTTTTGACTAGAATATATAATAAACCACGTGTGCCGCAAAAGGAGAATCAATACTATAATAATAACAAGAACGCAAAAAAGCGACTGATTGGCCTTAAGCCGGTCACCCGGTATATACAGGGTGATTTTATTAAAAGGCTCCCTTATAGCTTTTTTATATGAAGTGATATATTTACAGACAAAAATCACATGATTTTTTTAAACATGCCACGTTTTTTTAGAAATAACTCAAACTTTGATTTTTGAAAAGACACACCCTGTCTTCAAATAATTCTAAAAGTTTCTATTTTAGAACCGTGGTTCCATTTTTTTTTTCAGAATTTTATACTTTAACACGTTCGCTGGCTCATATTCAGTGCCGATAGCCCGCCTGGCGCGCTTACTGTAGACCTAAATATAATGCAAAAAAAATAGTCCGGCACTTGGGATGTACGTCTATTATTTATTTAAAATTTCAAAGTGGGGCTTATTTCGGAAAACCCGGACTTGCCTATCATTTAAAGTAAAAAAGTTATAAGCGGGACCATTTATAAAAATCATTTTGTATATTATACAGGGTAATTCAGAAATAAGATACAAAATTTTAAGAGGTGATTCTAGGTCCAAAAATATGAAAAAGGTTTCTGTAAAGGTTTATCCGGAAATGAGTCCCATGGAGCTACCACCGTCCTAAGGGTACATCTGAAATGTAGTTTCGTAGGGTCGTAGCTCCCTTAGGGATAATTTCCGGACCAAACTTTATAGAAACTTTTTTTCATACTTTTGGACCTAGAATCACCCCTTCAAATTTTGTACCTTATTTCGGAATCACCCTGTGTCTTATATTCCACACTATTAGTGATTTAATAATTTGTTTACTTACAAATTGGGTTGCGCTAATTATACATACAGAAAGGACCCAAATTTTCATACAAAAGGACCCAAATTTACATTAAAAATGCACGTCAGAAATATACAAATAAATACATATCAATATATTTTAGATTTTAAGCTTTCACGGCCATTAAGATATAAAAAACTTTCACTTTCGGGTTTAGACCGTGTTAATGGATTTTCACTTTCCGACGTTTCGTCTCTTACTACTAGAGACATCTTCAGGGATTAATCTGAAACTCAGTTCTTTACATATTAATATAATTAGGAATTAAATATCACACAACGCAATAAACGTGTATAAAAAGGTAAAAGTTGGTAAAAAGATTTTTCTTTAAAAAGGGCCACTTTTGGTGACCACACAAGACAAAAATAAACAAAAATTAATCAATATCTCAAAAACGTTTTCGAGATATTTTGGCATGGTGAATTCCCCACAAAATATAAAAAAAAATTTAAAACCTTGTAAAATAGTATTTTTAAAAACATAAAAAATATAAAACGATTGATTATTATAATAAAAGATTTTATAATTTTTTATAATTTTGTCAAGATTTTTTTAGGCTAGTTTTACTTTAACGCGTTTTTGAAAATTTCATTTCGGGAAAGGAGTAAAAATAATATATTGATACGTATTTTAAAAGCGAAAAAACAACATTTATAAAAAAAATTATACAGGGTGTTCATTTATTGCACTGGTACACTATAATGTATTAATATACCAAAAATCATATCCAAACCAATGTCACGGGGAGAGGGATTTAAAATAAGTTGAAAAAGTTATAAAATAGAGAAAAAGTTATCTAGTTTCCAAAGCTACTTGACGAAAATTGTACCTCAGTTCAGCTAAGAAACACTCTGTATAAAGAAGTCAAAAGTAATAAAATAAATAATAATAGTCACTTCAATAGATTTGTACCATAAATTGTTAGTGGGTTCATTTTTTAGTTGCTCTGTAATAGGTTACATGTACAGCGTGTTTCTAAATTAATGACCTTCTATAGGTCTGTTGCACCGACGTTGCCAGTGCGAAAAAAAAAATTGATTGTACCCAAGGCTATACCAAATTAAAAAAACAAATGATAAAAACCAATTGTGCATCCTGTATTTCTAAACACTTTTTTTTACTTCTTTGGATCCCGAAATTATAAAAAAAAATGATCATTAATTTTGAACCACCCCGTATACTACAGTATTAATATGTGCCATTATAAATAATTGATTGTATTATATTGTTAATTCTTCTTTTTCCACAAATATCACAAAGTTTATTGATTATTTTTTCTCAATAACACATATTAACAAGTATTTGCTATACAGGGTGTCCCACGAGGAATTTTCTTAGTTATTAAAACGATTTAAATGGAACCACAAAGGCTATTTATTTTCATTGTTGAATATACCCCTACTAAATCACCCTAATTTTTTTTATGTTAAAAAAATGGCGGTGATTTCATAGGAGGTGGAATTTGTAGGGGTAGTTTTAACTACTAAAATAAAGAGCCATATCTTATGTTATAACTGAAAAAAATCCTGTTAAAACTTCGTGAGACACCCTGTATATGTATAGACTTAGGACCAAATAATAAACGTACAAAATAAATAACAATTAACAAAAACAAAGATTACACAGAAAAATATTTGCCTATTTTACTCAATAATACCTTAAAAAGTGTATATTTTAAATTTAAATAAGGTTTTTTTTTTAAAGAAACCCAACGTTATTATTTTATATTCAATTAAAAAAAAACATTTAACTTAAAATAAAAAAGCAGTGTACTATTAAAAAAGACCCTGTATATTCAATGTCTAAAATGACTGAAATAAACAGATTTTAAATGAATAATTTTGAGTAAAATTTCTGTTCAGTATCGAAAATTCGGAAAAATCGGCAAATATGTAAAACAAGAAGGGACTATATACGTAATATTTGTGTTAGACAAAGATAATCCTATGCGGCGTTTAACTGTATTAGTCACAACTGTAATGATGCTTTTTTTCTTTTTATTTTAATATTTTCTTTAAAGTTAGGGGCTACACCTAAAATACGTAAAGAACTTAGGGGAGGGGGAGGTAGTTCTTAGCGTTACGAGGGAGGAGGGGGGACTGATGTAGCGTTACGCTCTTTATTATTTTTAAACAAATAAAAACGGTTTGTTCTTTCGGCGATTTTTTTTAGGGGGGTCTTGGCTGCTAGCGTTACGTATTTATTGGGGGGGGGGCAAGGCGGGCAAGTCTCTCTTTAGATGCAGGGAGGATGGTCAAAATTTGCGTTACGTTTTAAAGTATGACCCCTTAGACGTGAAAATAATAAAATTTTGATAAAAGCTGCTTTAAAGTAATGTGGTTTTTGCGATACTTGCAGAAATCGGTTCAAAAATACACTATTTCCCTACCAAATTTTGTTTATTATGGTGTCTAATATCAAAGCAAATATTAAACAAGCCCTGAAGATATGTTATGCTACGGATTCCATTATATACATATTATTCACAGTAAATGGTATTTGCATTTCCCAAATACTTAAAAAAAAATTCAAAAAAAACTACATTTATTTTTAAAAGATCTTTAAAAAAAAAAGCGCAGGCGCTGTGAATAATATAAAAAGAAAAATTTACCAGTAGATTTTTTTTTACACAGTTTAATTTGATTGATTTGATGATTTTTGTTGGACTAACCAGTACAAACATTACAGACCATAGCCCATAGTTGTTTTAGACACACATTTTTGACAATTAAAGGTCCCAACTTTCCGATGCTGTATAGCGTTTAAAAAAATGTAGTTGAGCTTTTCATAAAAACAAATAAAAAATCAAATAATGATAGGCAACAAATACTAAATATCGATCCGTGGTCTGTACTGTAAAGTCAGGGGAGGATTTTGAAATCTCCATCTTGTGACATAAACAAATTTCAAAGTGTGGTCCTTACCTAACAGCTCATCATTGCATAAGATGTCAATCTGAAATAAAATAATATATATAAACATTATTTCATATCTTTTTTTCTTTTTTTTAAATCCCTAAAACCCTTTGATAACGTTTTTACAAAAAAAGAAGTAAAACTTGCCGTGAATATATGAAATCTCTTTACAGTGGATGATATATTTTATTTAACAAATACATATTAAATGCAAGTTAAAACTATTTAAAACGCAAAACAAAAAAGTTAAAAAAAAAAAACAAAAAAAAATCTTAGCCAGGAATGGGATTCGAACTCGAGATCTCAAAACTGGTAGGATTGATTCTTAAGCCAAGAGATTTTTTTCCTAAAAAAATTAGTTCAATCCGAATTTTCCCTTAGCATTTTTCGACTTTTTTAAAAGTTTAAACCCCCATAACTTCTTTGTTTTTGGGGGCAATGTTTTCAAAAACATCTTCCGTTTGCGAGCTGTTATAATAATAATCTATTAAAAGTTTTATAAACTTTGATTACAATTTTTTTTTGATTCAAAAATCATAAAAATATATGCACAAATCATTAAATTCCAAATATGTTAAACAAACAAATATCACATATTATACCTATACCTACACTGTAAAAAAATTATATTTTTTATATAAAATTAATTATTTAGTTTTGTTGAGATTTTTTTAACTAAAACGTTCGCGCCGACGAGCCCCACCGGTGGTACACGATTTAATTCAGTTTCTATATGCCATTAAATCCATTGCTTGTCAGTTATACTTACGATATTGGATTTAAGGCTGCATATCTTCATTTAAGGATTATAGTGTTCTATATCCATAGCAAATCCAATGGATATAGAACACTATAATCCTCACATGACGATATATAGTGAATATACATCAGTGTACCAGGGTTTTCGTATTCAGCCAAAAATATAGATTATATACAATGTTAATAAAATACAAACAATTGTAAATGAAATATCACAAAATAAATTGTCAGCTATAGTTGAGTTTTACCGAAATATTTTCTATGATGGATTTTTTTTGGTTTATCCATGATTTCCTACAATTTAGATTATTTTTTTTTCAAGTTGCACCCTCTGAAACATTTAATTTTTTAAGGAATTAAAAAAAATGTGCTACCTAAAAAAAACTGACAGACAGATGATAATTTTTAACTGTTTTGGAAATACATGATAACCATCATATTAATACTTAATTTTTTTTTTGAGAAAAGAAAAACTTTTACTTACATCTCTGTACATATCCATGCCGTTAAGCACTTTTTTCGCTACAAACTTCTTGAGATGTAATATAGTTGCTTGTGCAGAACACCGAATAAATCTCCTCTTTAATATTTTAAGGTTTGAGCTAATACATTCCAAGCAAACGTTAACCTGTTCATCTTGTCTATGGTAGTCTGATTCAGCATGAACATCATTGTTAGCTTTTTCTTCCTCCACCTCCCCTGGTACAGGGGGTACATCTTTTGGACAAGGTATACCCCTTTGCCGATAAAAGTCACGTTCTCTATTTGTTTCATCTTAAAGAAAGAATAGTATTTAATTCAAGGAAAAGATTAACTGTGCTTATAGAACATAAATATTAGAAAAAAAACTCTCAAAACCCTTTAGCCGATTTTTTGTGGAGCAGCGGTTACTAACCAAGTTAGGGGAATATGTATTTCTATCTTTTTTTAACTCATCAATTAAACAGAGAAAGAGATACGTACAGGTTAACCGGCGTTACCACAAAAAATTGGCTTTTGTCTAGAGTACTCCTATTTTAAGGCAAATAGAAAAAAAAGATAGTGATTTGAAATGTAGTGTTAACAGAAAATGTTAAAAATAAAATAGTCAGATAAAGCAACAAATAAGAGCATATTGAAGGAAATTGGAGAAAAGCATGCTACAGAAAGTGCTAGTTGGGTCACATATCTTGATGATCATGAAAATTATAAATTAGTGGATAAATTTAAGAATTTAGGGCATGGGGAAGTCAAACTCACCTTGTTGCAAATCTGGTACTAGCTTATAGACTATATCTTGCATTGTCCTATCGAAACTTATGTATTGAAGGGGGTGAGACTGGTGTATGACAATTTGGCATGTTGGACATGTATTGTTTTCTTCTAGATGCTTTACCAAGCAACTTTTGCAAACTAAAAACATAAATTTATGATATTTTATACAGAAAATGGTGTATTTCACATAGTTTTCCTTAGAAATCCTTTAAAGTACTTACAAGTGTGGAGACATTCTGTTACAGTTGTTGCGTCAATAAGGTAACCCCTACATATCTTACATGTTATATGATTATTTAGTGTTTTGAGTTTAATTTTCCTTTCCATTATCATAATTTCGGATAAATCATAACTTTTTTGGAGCTAAATTCTAACCCTAATTGACACACACAAACAAATTTTGTCAAGAAGACTGAATGTACGCGTGCGCCACTGAAACTTTGACAGCGTAAGCTCCAGGCACTATCTTTATCTAGCCTTTATCTTCCGCATCTTTCATCTTTATCTGACGTTTTCTATGAACGCTTTCCCATTTATCCCAAATTTTAATATATGCATCCCAAATTAAATCAATTTCCAGAATTTTTTACAAGTTTAGCAAAGTATTAAACAATACACATTAAAGTTATACATTTTATGATCCAATATACATTTTTTATACATTAATTAGTATTTAAATAATAATAATTAATATTTTTTTAACAAATGAGAATTTGAATTAACCGGTTATGGTTAAATGTACAGGGTGGTGCAATGAACGGGTTGACAGTGCCACCTATCGTACTTGCACTCCACTAAAATTATAAGTAATTAAAAATCGAATTTTTTCAGTGTAATACAGTAATTTGATATAGTTTTATCATAATTATCATAAAGAATGCAGGTACGTGTATTTTTTCTATCATAAACAATGTGATAGGTGATAAAAATTGGAGAAATTCGAATTACGGGGGCGACATCTGTGAAATCAACAAATAATTGATAAAAGAATGCATTGTTTTGTTGAGATTTCTATGAAATTGTTTGTAGTGGGAGTGGTTTACCTGCCTTCTCGTATGAAAGCTCCGTAGAAACGTCACACCTTACAGTTATGATTCATTAGAAATAAACAACTAGTAACAATAGTACTTTTTTACAATTTTGATAAATAAAATACAGTGGCTATTGTTTAAAAATCGCAAATACATCAATTCCAACGTGCAAAAGTTAAAAAATTAACAATTAGAGTGATTTACAGTGTATAAATAACAGCTCAATTCAAAATGACTGAGTTAGGCTTGAAGTGGGACCCCAAAAACCTAGAAATTAGAACCATGTCGGTAGAAAAAACATTAGAGCCTCTAGTACTACAAGTAACGACCCTAGTAAACACAAAAGGGCCTAGCAAGAAGAAAAAGGGTAAATCTAAGCGTGCCAATGCTTTAGTAAGTACTGTTGAAAAGGCTACTGAAAACTTTATTGAAAAGGGTGAACTAATAGCTTATGAAAATCCAGATATAACACATGAAATGCTAGCTGCAGTTGAAGATGTTAAAAAGACAGGTAAGTTTCATTTTTAAGACAATGGAATTGTTACAAAATATAACTTTCATTTCTAAGAAGTCTGACTCATAATTTTAAGTATGAGAAATAAAGTGAATAGGAATGCAAATGTTTATGCAATTATTTATAATTTTAACTAAGAATCTAGACTGACATACACAGGGTTACCCTATTAAAAAAAAACAAGTAGAGACCAGTAGGATCCAGTAGATTCCGATTAGTTTTCTACTGGTCTCTACTTGGTTGTTTTAAAAGGGTATCAAGAGAAAATCTGGGCCCAGGGGAAAACTAGACCCAGTCCATATGTGAAATGTAAAATAATAGTTCTAGTCTATAGAATTTGGGCTTCACTAGGCCCCTCTGGGCCAGAGAGGTGTCCCCCTGTCCCTTTCCTTATTTACAGCCCTTGAAATACATGGAAAAATCAAAGAATTTAACTTGATTCAGCTAGTTGGGGAACCAGGAATCTCATTCAAAAATGAATTTGCAAATTCCAAGGAATTTTGTTGGAAATTTCATTAAAATCTCCGAGACATGGAAATATTAGGAAATTTAAATTTGATGTTTTTCTGGGTACTATGATTAAATTAAAATTCCATAATAAAATCTTATTTATATGGAACAAGACTAAAAATTAAAAACTTAGTTATAACTTATGAACACTTTCATATCAGCACTTCAAATTTTATGAACAGTTAGCTCACATACAAAGGAATATTTGTACCAAATTAAAAATCTTTAAAATTAAACTCTTTAAAAAATATTGCAGTTTTAATGTATTATTTTATTTATTTTAATTGCTTTAACTATTAATTAATAAATTAAAATAAAAGCTTTAAATTTGGCATAGATAAACTATAGCATATGGCCCATATGCTACTTTATCTATGCCAAATTTAAAGCTTTTAATTAATTTAATGGGAGGATTGGTGTAGTGGTCTACTGCATCTGTACATGACAAGTCTACTAGCCAACTAGCGTGAGTTCGATTCTCACTGACGCCGATTTGCCTTTTTCAGTTAATTAATAATAGAAATTTGGTGAAGGCTTAAGTGAAGCGGACACTCCCTATAAAAACTGGTTTAAAAGTCAGTATGAGCTGGTGGTTCCCTATACTACTAGCCCACGCAAGTCCTGGTCTTAGGGGATGCTTAATTAAGTAGAATAGTATGAGGTTAAACAAACATGTATAATTAAAAGATATGTTGTAAATAAAATGATATGGGCTATGCATAAGAATGCGATGCCATGATTGGCTTGAAGTGCCGCCATGTATCTTGTAAGCCAATCACAGCATCTCATTCTTATGTTTTATGTTCTTATGAAAGCTTCTGAATAGGCCTTAACTGTGCACAAGATATGAATAATTTTTTTAGCTTGGTTAAATTTGGCTAAAGCATTTATTTAAATTTATAAAAAATGTTAGTGTGTCAGAGTGTCCTGTATAAAAATTTTATATTTCTGGTATTTAATAAAACCTTATTTTATAAGCAAATGTTTATTGTTAATGATTTATTAAACTTTGAATCATAACAGATAATGAGTCAGCTACTAAAAATTTGTTGCAACATGGTTGAATGAAACCTACTTTATGGGTTTTTAGATACATTTATAATTTATTTAAAATTGAAAAGAATGATGGTCGGATCAAGGCAGGGGCGGATTATTTCATTTTAAGGGGGGAGGGGCATCCATAAGGAAAAAAAAATGCGCTTTCACCAAAAATACAATTTTGAAGGTATTTTTTCTATGCTAATATATCTCGCGGGGGGGGGGGGCATGGCCCCATGCTAATGATCAAAACCCGGTAAAAATAATCCCGTTATGTTTCTGTGTTTATTATCAACGTTTGTAAGTCATAACTGGATTTTCGCCGGTTATGCTAATGAAATAAATAAAATCTGTTATCATATCAAAACAGATAAGATACAATATCATTTGTAAACTATTTAAAAATTATAAATGTACCTAATAACAAAATCTATACAAAAAACTTTAAACAAAAACATATTTATTATATTATTCACAGCGCCTGCGCTAGAATAATATGTAGGTAGTTTCAAATTTTCAAAAAAAATCAAAAATCGTCCTAGACAAAATAATTCTTGGATATAAATTTGTTTCATGAAAAAATAAGCAACTTTTTTTTTTCAAATGTCCGTCTCTCTGTCTGTCTGTCTGTCTGTCTGTCCGTCCGTCCGTCTGATGTCACGTTTGAGTGTGCACGATAACTTAAGAACGAATAATCCGATCGACTTGAAATTTTCAGGAAAAATCAAGTTCTATGATGAGAAGATCCCTATTGTTTTTGAAAGCAATCTCTTCATAAACAAAAAAGTTATGGAGGATTAACCTAATTTTTTCAGGAAAAATTACTTTTATTATAAGGCTCATTTCTTCAAAAAAAATTGATTTTTTTTTAATTTTCGTCTTTTGCAAAAGGAAAATTTAATAAAAAAATTGAAGTATTTAAAAAAAAGTTTTTTTTAAAAACTTTTTTTTTGAAATTTTTTTTTTTCAATGATTTTTTGTTTTTTAAAAAAGATCTTTTAAAAAGTATTTTACTGCATTTATAGGTACCGCTATGAGTATAGCAGCACGAGAGTTTTCAGAAGACCCATGCTCATCTCTAAAACGCGGAAACATGGTTCGAGCTGCTAGAAGCTTGTTATCAGCAGTTACCAGACTTCTAATTCTGGCAGACATGGTAGATGTCCATTTGTTGCTCAAGTCGGTTCACATAGCTGAAGACAATTTAGAAAAAGTGAAAAATGCCTCAAGCCACGGCGAATTATTAGACAATATTAAAGCGTTTGGACAAAATGCTAACGAGTTAATGAATCAAGCTGCCAAAAGACAACAAGAGCTAAAAGATCCCCAGTTAAGGGACGATTTAGCAGCTGCTAGAGCCGTACTGAAAAAACATTCCACATTGCTGTTAACAGCTTCAAAAGTTTATGTACGTCATCCTGAATTAGCTGCAGCTAAAGCTAACAGAGATTACGTTATTAAGCAAGTTTGCGAAGCTGTTAACACGATAAATGACGTTGCTCAAGGGAGAACCCCACAACCAGCTTCTGGACCTTATGATGGACCTGGAGAGCTGGCAGCTGCCCTGGATGATTTTGACGTAAGCAAAAAAAATAATACTGATACCCAAATTCCAAATTTGAAGCCTTTAGCTCAAAGCGTTCTTGAGTTATCGTACCCACAAATTTTACCGAACTACCAGATCATTTTAGCGGAATTCAGCTTTTTTACATATACATAAAGTTTTACAGAACGTAAAAAAAAAATTTTTAGTTTTTACACCGGCCCACCCAAAAATTTTTTATGCATAGCTTTTTTTATAAAGTTAGATTTAAAATTGATATTTGATAGCTGAATTACAGGTCTCTTTCCATCTCGGCAAGCTGCTGACGTCATAATTCTGTATAGCTATTTTTCTCGTATATTTCCCACAGATCAGGGAAATCAGGGAAAAGTCGGGGAAATTAATCAACTCAAAAAAATCAGGGAAAAATCGGGGAAATTAAAAAAAAATACTCTGCTCTACGTGATAAATTATTACTAAAACAAGTATTCATTCATAAAGTTCTACCAATCCATTGACCCATTTTACAGAAAAAAGTAACAAAAAGTTTAAAAAAAACATAACTCAAAAACAAAACAGCATGTTTAATTTTTTTGCGCATATTGGTTTTAAAAACTTTTTTGTGTGTACTAAAATCAGGGAAAATTCTAAATTTTGATCGGGAAAAGTCAGGGAAAATAAGGGAATTTGCAAAATCTGTGGTCATCCTGACTATGGACCGAACAAAAATTAAAGAATGTCCCCGTGTTACATTTAATGTTTGTTTAGGATCACATGGTAATGGAGCCATTGGCTTACAATGAGGTCCATACAAGACCTTCTTTGGAGGAACGTCTGGAGAGCATAATAAGCGGAGCGGCCCTGATGGCGGACTCCAGTTGCACCAGGGACGAAAGACGGGAAAGGATTGTGGCTGAATGCAATGCTGTGAGACAGGCCTTACAAGACTTGCTATCAGAATATATGTCTAACGTAAGTAGTCACTTTATTTATTTATTTATTTTTTAAATAATAGGCAATAAGCTGTAGCGTTTTTAAAGGAAAATTGATAAAAATCCCTAAAGTAAGCTTTTGTGTATAACTAGCTTGAATAAGACTTTATGCAAATTAAAATTATTATCATTATCATTATGATTAAGTCCCAAGCCCTTTCTGCACTTCTTTTCAATACCGTTGACTGGGGTGACTTGGGATGGTGCGGGTGACTTCGAACTTCGAACCAAAAAACGTGTGCAAAAGTTGAGAGGTTATGTGTTCAAGTTGTGGAATTGAACTCCACAACCTGTGCACATAACCTCACAACTTGTGCACAAGTGCTTTGGTTCAGAGAATTTTGCGAAAAAGTGTCCGAAGTCACCCCAGTTGACGGTACTCTCTCATTCTTAGCTCTACCTGACCCTTTTATATTTTAACTTCTCTTATAGCATCACATTTTAAAGTTAAAAAATTATGGCAATTTTGTTAGATAAAAGGATACTTAGTAGGGTATTTCACAAACATGTTTTTGAGGTGGGTGTTCTTTAAAATGCCCCAATACTGGTTATCCACATTACATTTACTACTAAAAATACAATAACTTTTGAAAGAATAATGATAGACTTTAAAATTGGCATGGATGTTACTTATTACATAAGAAATTATCCACAAATGTTAAAATTTGCATAAAAGCAGTCATAAGTTTGGTCAGTTTTGGTATTTTCATCACATTTGCTTCAAAAACGCTATGCTAAAGTTTGGTAGATATTAGGGAGTCCAGTTTTCTAAATTCGTATTCTAAAATCCCAAAGTTCCCTATCTCAAAATCCCGAAATATTAAAATTAATTAAATTAATTACTTTTTTCTAGACAAATTTAAAATGACAAGTAAGAATTTATACATATTAGCTTTTCTATGCACGCAGTGCACTTAAGTGATCACTAGCTTCACAGTTAAGAAATTCAGTCAAATCATGTATTTTCATTTTTTACTATACAGGGTGATATTTTCAAAGTGAATAAACTTAACCAAGTGAAAAGGCATAAAAAATAATAAAATAAATTTTTACATATAGTCCAGTCAAATAACGAGAAATTTCTATGTTAAATTGCAATAAATATACACGGGTTGATATTTTAAAGGGTAGTAGTGAATAGTAACAGAACACCCCTAAAATTCAAGATAGCGGACACACCTTAGGCAAATCACCCGGTGAAAAACTGACAGGAGTGTTCTGTTACCATCCATTACTACCCTTTAAACTATCAGCCCGTGTACATTTATTGCAATTTACATTTATTATTTGTCTGTACTAATAATTTTTTAATTTTATTTTATTTTTATTCTTTTTGAAAGGCCGCCCTGTATAATCATATCGCTCATGTTCATTTATACGGACAAACTTACATTATATTTACCCGACTAATTTTTGAACTCCCTTCGAATTTTCGGGATTTTTGGGAGTTCTGAAACCAAATTTCAAAATTTCAATGCCAGTAGATATGTTCCTTTTAGAATTGTGATACGTTTTTTTAGAAGTGTGACTTTTTTGATAGATTGTGTCAGTTCTGTGACGTTCAGTTACTTTTTTATTTCATTTATTTTTTTTTATGTTAAAAAAACAAATAATACAATCGGCAAAACAGAACATCCTTAGTTATTTTTTTTAATTAATTTTTTTGATAATTTTTGCGAATATACAGGGTGTGTTTTTTTGTTTTTTTTATTTTGTTTTTAATGACACACCCTGCATATTTTACTACTATACTAAATCGTATAGAATATAATTCTAAAAAAAAAAATAATTAATTTTGATTGATATGTTATTAATAATAGAAAAATAATCTGAATTAATAAAAAATTAAGTTATTCAACTTAAAAACAAGCCATTTTATTTGTTTTTTTTTGTATAAAGTATAAAAACTAATGCATTATAAAGTCTATGTGATCTGGGAAAGGCCTCACCCAAATTACAATTCAATCGACTCAGGAATAAGGGATTTATGAAGGAAATTCTACAGCGTGATGTCATTATCTTACAAGACATCATTCATATATTCAGATCTTATTTAAATTCGGTAAATAGGGCGTTTAGAGGCTATAAACGCCCTATATTAGCGCCCATTTATTTTAAAAAGTCCAAAAGTAAAACTATGGTTGATACCGTGGCTTGTTATCAAGTTGCATAACTCTATGACTCTTTTCATTTGTGATTTTATTGCTTAAAATGTGTTTTGCATTTAGCAGTTACAGGTGTTACGGGGAGGGAACAGGGTAAATATATAATATATAACCTTTTACATGTTATTTATATATGTGCACTAGGGTGTGTCAAAAAATCCCGAATTTCGAAATCGAAAAGACTCTCTGGCTCAAAAGTTGCTCCTTGGTAAAAAACGGTGGCCACTTAAAAATGAGCCAAATCGATTAATGTTTAGAAGAAGCTCAAAGGGCTCAAACTTTGAAAAAAATCGGTACCTGTTTTTCGGATAAAAACTGATTGTGTATAAAAATGACGAAATTTTTATCCGAAAAACAGGTACCGATTTTTTTCAAATTTGAGCGCTTTGAGCTACCTCTAAAGATTAACCGATTTGGCTCATTTTTGAGTGGCCACCGTTTTTTACCAAGGAGCAACTTTTGAGCCAGAGAGTTTTTTCGATTTCAAAATTAGGGATTTTTTTGACACACCCTAATGTGCACTTTTTTCTAAATGTTCTCCTATCTATTATTTGTACACACAAGGGTGCAACCAAATAATAAAAGATAAATGCTTAAAATAAAATAAAATGCCCTGTTAAAAAAAAACAAGTAGAGACCATTAAATACCAGTAGAAAACGAATCGGAATTTACTGAATCCTACTGGTCTCTACTTTTTTTTTTAACAGGATTCTCACTGAAAAATTCATACATTTCACCGTTCATAAATACATATTTGTTATTTAACCCTTTCGAGACCAACGGTACGCATTTGTACCAGGAATTAAAAAAATCACATGTTGTGTCAACAACTGACAAATTATACATGTTTTTACTCAGAATTTAATTCTGAATCAAAATATATAAAAATATACAGAGTGTTCCATTTAAAAATCAGAAGGAGGTATTTTCCGG
Organism: Brachypterus glaber; assembly: GCA_958510825.1. Lineage (NCBI taxonomy): Eukaryota > Metazoa > Arthropoda > Insecta > Coleoptera > Kateretidae > Brachypterus > Brachypterus glaber. The sequence continues at coordinate 16,499,774 of OY294054.1, read as the reverse complement.
CAAAACCGGAAGTGACACAATTTGTTTAAAAATGTAAAAAATGCATTTTATTTAATTATTTACATTCTCTAAATTTCATTTTGGTAAGTTAATAAACAAACAAGTAATAGGGGGGTACCACTATTTTGTGGCACCCGTAATATAAATATTCATACCAGCTGTTTTGTGGTTCCAACGTCTACCAGCAGTCTTAGTTACAAAACCGATGTTATTATTTGCAGGTATAAAATACCACCATACCATATATAAAGACTGGTGGTACATATTTATACCACTACCCGCACCCCATCCTGAGATAATTTTTTCATGCATACAGACTCAGAAGTGTTTATTGTATCCAAATATACCAAAAATTAAAAAAATCCGTTCTCACAAAAACAAATACGTCTCGAAAGGGTTAAAGCTATTCTTAAATTATACAATTTTGGCAATGTGCAAGTTTGTAGCACGACGAAATTGGCCAGTCAAATACGCTAAAAATAAAATCCAGAGATTTTATTGGTTAACTTATTCTTGCTACAAACTTGCGCATCGTTAAAACTGCACTATGCAAGATTAGCTTAACTTACTAAATATATCTTTTTTTAGCTAATTTTATAATAATTATTTTGTTGCATTTTTCACTTAGCTTGATATGAATTGCAATGTTGACAAAGGAAGAATGATCAGAGTACATTTTTATTAAAAATTAATATATTTATAAATTAAAAAAATATTTATTTATAATCATACGAAGTTTTAAGTACATTTGAGGCATGTTTTAATAACTACAACTTAGCTAAGTTTTGCAAAACCGCAAAACACTTTCATTCTTTTTGTATGAGACTAAACATTATTTTTTGGACAGGACAGGACATTGAACTGCCCTCAACACTTTGGTCAGCTATCTTGGCCATCGCTGTAATAATCAAACCTCTCCCACCTTAATAAGTAATATTCTATTCCTTACCATGATCATTTTTCGTGTCTCAGTATGTGAATGGTGAAGCGAAAAGGCAAAATTTACCGTTGCGTAATAGTCAAACAGTCCCTCAAACCTTTTTTATTTTCGTGACCATTCGCATAAGTACTTACTGCACCATTTTTCTAAGATGATGTACCACTATGACAACTATAGTACCTGCGACGGTTCCGAACCACTTCAGAACTGAGATTTTCGAGATTCAAACAAACCTAGTACAGACTGAAATCCGTAGGTTCGTTTTGGTTTCAAGTTCTAAACTTTCAAAATCAGTCTTGACCTTTAGAACTTCTTTGTTGTACCGCGTGATTGAAATTTGAATCTCTAGTGGTCAGGAGTGACTCGGACGGTTCAGAATTTGAAACCAAAAGAAACCTTATGCCATTCCATTATAATAATATAACTCAAGAGGCTTGTTCGGATTTTCCCCTGTCAGGCTGTATAGCTGTGGTGAACATCATCCTATAAAAAACTTCATGTTCTTTATTTTTAACTCTTTAGTGCTTGTTTCTTTAAAATTAAGACATAGGAATCGGAGAAAAATTTCACCTATTATCAATCAATGAATTATTTAGGCATTACACCAGAACTTTAGAACTTTTGCTTAGTTTAAGGCGTAAAGTTATTGAATCAATTGACTCACCTGTAGGAAGATTGATCCTAATTATTCGAAGTGACTTCTTCCTCCCTCCAGTCCATGCTTTGTAGTCAATTGCTGAGGTTAAAGGAATTGACTACAGAGAATGGAATGGAGGAAGAAGCTATGAAGCATAATACTTGTTTTTGTCATCTAGGAAATTCTACATCAGCCCCTAAGTATTTCAAATTACGTTACAAATATAAAACGCAAGATATTAAAAACAAAGCTTTAAGCTATTAATTGTATTAACCAAAATATTATAAAACTCTTGTATGTATGTATTTATTTGTAAAATACGAAACCTTCGATATTAATAAAAAAATAATTTAGAAAAAATCTTACAGATTGGTAACAAGGACAAGAGTGAAGGTCTTGGAAGGGCAATCGATAACATGGGAAGAAAAACGAGAGATTTAAGAAGGCAACTACGAAAAGCTGTTGTTGATCATATTTCGGACAGGTAAAGCGTTTTCTTCTTACTAGCCCAAAAAGCTACCTATATATGCTAGCTGTGAATTATTTTTTCTTTGTCTAGTTCAATTTTTTTATCATTATTGACCAAAGTTTTGAGCTCATTATAGTTAATAATAAAAAAAATGTACAATAGCAGCCACGAGTTTGGATATATGATTTAATGGCCAAAACTTGTAAAAACTGAGCTTTTTTGATAATAACATGCTTTAACCATATAGTTTTGAGGTCAGATTTGTGACGTCATACATGGGACGCATCTCAGACGTCGACAAGACGTCAGTTTTTGGTCATATTGGTCCCCGACGTACTATCGACGTCAGTTTTAGGTCATATTTGTGACGTCATACATAGGAAGCATATCAGACGTCGACAAGACGACAGTTTTTGGTCATATTGGTCCCCGACGTACTATAGACGTCAGTTTTAGGTCATATTTGTGACGTCATACATACGACACATCAGACGTCGACAAGACGTCAGTTTTTGGTCAAATCTTGACGTCATCAAAATTGTACGTCGCTGGGACGTCAATTTAATGCTGAGATTATAGGTGGCGCCACAACTTGTGTAAAACTAACATTTTGATAATAAAACTCTTCAACCTCTTACCATCATAATATGATATTATATTATTATATTATAATGATTGGACAAAAGAGAAAGAAGCGAATGTGGTCATTTAGACCTTTTCCGCGTATCAGTCAACACGTTTTTCCACTGCTGCTGTACAGAAATACGTACGTAACGCGCATTGCCAATATGGTCTAAAATTTTTGCAAAAACTACTTTTTAGACGGCCATAATCGAAAGTATATTTATTTGGTGCACGTACTTAAAAGCTCAAAATGTATCGATATATATTTATTGCATTTTTATTTTTTGTATAGCTTTTTGGAAACAAACGTTCCGTTATTGGTCCTAATCAAAGCAGCTCAAAACGGCAACGAAAAAGAGGTGGAAGAATACGCAATAGTGTTCCAGGAACATTCCAACAAACTAGTAGAAGTCGCAAACTTAGTTTGTAGCATGTCAAACAACGAAGACGGCGTGAAAATGGTCCGATATGCTGCTGCTCAAATCGACAATCTATGTCCAGAAGTGATAAATGCTGCTAGAATTTTAGCAGCGAGGTCCAAGAGTAAAGTTGCGCAAGAAAATATGGACGCGTTCAAACAATCATGGGAGAATCAGGTCAGAATTTTGACCGAAGCCGTGGATGATATCACGACTATTGACGACTTTTTGGCCGTTTCTGAGAACCACATTTTGGAAGATGTCAACAAATGTGTGCTTGCGCTGCAAGAAGGCGATGCGGATACTCTAGATCGGACTGCAAATGGAATTAGAGGCCGCTCAAATAGGGTGAGTACAGGCACATAATATATAATAATAAATGGACTTTTTTTTGGCTTATTGAAAAAATTACGATTTTAAATAACAGTTTTCCCCCCTGGTGCGCACTAGTACGAAAAATCCAACTTTTCGTACAGATTTATTGTAAAATCGAGGGTTAATTAAATGCGAAAATTTGGAACTATAGATAAGGACCAGCGCTAGATAAAGATATATTACCTTATTCCTTTGCAAGCTCTTCTGACTAGATCTAGTATTTTCTTCCCTGGAACGTTGGAGATACACCTTTATCCTAGTGCGCGCGATAGCAATTGTGGTGAGCAATTTGATTCAAAGGAATTTGATTCAAAGGAAATTTGTAGCTTTGATTGTGTGATTTTCGGGCGAAAACGCACCGTAAGTGGGTCGATTGAATGCTAATTACTGACTGAAGCCGGTGCGCTGACCCATATCTGTCGGTGAATGCTACCGTTTCGCTCGAGATCAAGCACCAAGAGAAGCAAAAAATTTATAAAAACTAAAGCAATGCTCCACGAAAACAAAATAAGAAAAATTGAGTAATATTTATAACATTGTTATTAATTTTAAGAAAATAAGGGAAGATTAAACATTTATCATGCAAAAAATTGGCGCTTTCGAGACTTCCAATTTTTTTTCCGAATAATTTTACATTTTCCTACTAGGTTTGCAATGTGGTGACAGCCGAGATGGACAATTACGAACCCTGCATCTACACCAAACGTGTTTTGGAGGCCGTGAAAGTTCTAAACGACCAAGTGATGCCCAAATTCACCCAAAGGGTTCAGGTTGCAGTTCAGGCCCTTTCGAGCAACCCCACAGCAGAGGTTGATGAAAATGATTTTATCGATGCTTCAAGATTGGTCTACGATGGGGTGAGGGAGATCAGAAGAGCAGTTTTGATGAACAGGGCTGATGAAGATTTGGACCCTGAAGATGTCGAGTTGGACGAAAACTACACGCTAGAAACGCGTAGTAAATGTAAGTATTGAATACACTGAGAAAAAATCTTCTGTTATCACAGGAAAAGTCAGACGATTTTAAATCAAAGAATTTTTTTTTTTTTAATTCTGTTTTTTTTTCTAGGATTTGTGTTAAATCATTGATAGTGAATATTTTTGATTATTTTGAATCTTGTGTTTTTTTTACATTTTGAAACATTTTTTTTTTTTAGCAAGTGCACATACTGGTGAACACGGAGTTGATGAATACCCTGACATCAGTGGCATTACAACAGCAAGAGTAAGACACTTTATTTTATACCAGTTGCTTCATAATATTTTACCCCTGTATTAATGTCCAAATAAAACTTTAAAGTCTTAAACTATTCAAAAAAATACTCACAAATTACAATGAACCACAAAAAGAAAAAACATTACTCGGTTGTAGACGTGAATCGGAAGTTTTCCTTGAAAAATGGCGCCAAATAGAGATCGATATACCAATCCGTTCAGGAGTTATCATTTTTTTAATAAAAGTCTAAAAATTGTACTTTTTCGAATTAGCCCTTAAAAATTTGACCTCTTATATGCTATGATATTTACATTACACCATAAGTGTGCAAAGTTTTGAAAAAACTATTTAAAAAAAAAAAAAATAATAAATGTGATAATTCCCAAAAACAAAACATGAAAGTGGCACTTATAGAGCCTTAAAAAATTACGAAGTATTGCAATTTGGGTTCTTTTACTCCATTTAGCCAAAAAAAAATCATGTGATGGGAGAATATGGACTAAACACAAATGGTTTATAAAGAGTTAATTTCCAAAAACAGAAGAAAAAGTTTTAAGCAAATTTTCTTTTTTTTTGCATTTAGGAAGCTATGGGTAAAATGCCCGAAGAAGACAAGCAAAAGATTTTGCAGCAAGTCGAGTTCTTCCGCAGCGAAAAACTCAAATTTGACAAAGAAGTGGCCAAATGGGACGACACCGGGAACGATATCATCGTTCTTGCTAAACATATGTGCATGATTATGATGGAGATGACAGATTTTACGAGGTAAGTGTTTTTGTAAATGGTGTTGCGTCCACATAATTTTTCACATTTTTTTTAGTAATTTTTCCTCCTGAATTTAAATCCGTCAATAAAGGAAACAAAATTGCGCCGTTTTCCTCCTAAAAGTCCAAACGAGAATTAACTAACAGTAAAAAATATGTTTCTATTAAAAAAAAAACGACTTTGAAATGATCTTGAAAACATAAATATCCGTAAAAGATAAATATGCCATTTTGTTTCCCCTATTAAAATAAACAACTTTCGTCCTTCATTTTTTTTTCTAAATTGCATAGTATTCAAGATATTTGTAAGTTTCATGTTGAAAAATAACAACCTGTATATATTCACAGCTTGTTTTTCCTACATTTTTTGTTGTTTTTTCCAGGGGTCGTGGCCCATTGAAGACAACAATGGACGTCATTAATGCGGCAAAGAAAATTTCAGAGGCTGGCACCAAACTGGACAAACTAACACGACAAATTGCCGAACAGTGCCCAGAAAGTTCAACGAAAAAAGATCTTTTGGCCTATCTGCAACGTATTGCCTTGTACTGCCATCAAATGAACATCACTTCAAAAGTCAAAGCTGATGTACAGAATATTAGTGGAGAATTAATTGTTTCTGGGGTAAGTCAAACTATTTTTCGCACGAGTATTGTCGTAATATTCAGCGTTTACATTTTTTTTTCTATAAAGTTTAAAAAAAAATAAGAATATTTTTATTTTATTTTTCAGCTTGATAGTGCCACATCATTGATACAGGCAGCCAAGAATTTGATGAATGCTGTAGTTTTGACTGTCAAATCATCCTATGTTGCATCAACAAAATATCCAAGGCCACAGGGAGTTGTAATGGTAAAAAAATCAAATAAAACATTTAATACTAGATTTTTCTGAAAAAATTACTTTGATTTACTATTTTTTAAAGTTTAGCTCCCAATACCTTTTCTGTTTTCCAAAAAAAATTTTTTTAATTTGGTATGATTGATCTTTTTAATAAAAGTAATTTTTCCTGAAAAAAATATTTTGATCGAAGTTTTTCTTGCACTATTTTTGATTTTTTTTTTGAGTTTTCACTAATTTTATTTAATCTTTTCAGTCTCCAATTGTGGTTTGGAAAATGAAAGCTCCAGAAAAGAAGCCTTTGGTAAGGCCGGAAAAACCTGAAGAAGTTCGCGCCAAAGTTCGAAAAGGGTCACAGAAAAAAGTTCAAAATCCCATTCACGCACTCTCTGAATTCCAAAGTCCCACCGAATCACTTTAAAAAAATAAACGAATTATTAATTAGGTAATGGGGACCTTAAGATATTTTTGGGGAGAACTTGGAGAAAAAATACGTGAAATTTCTTTTCAAAAATTGTCTAAAACTTTAAATATCTTGGCTCATAGAGTATTAAATTTAAAGTGGGTTAAATGCGAAAAAAACTGAACTGTAATTAAGGACTAGCGCTAGATAAAGATATATTACCTTATTCCTTTGCAAGCTCTTCTGACTAGATCTAGTATTTTCTTATCTGGAACGTTGTAACTACACCTTTACCATAGTGAGCACGCGATAGAATTTTGTGAGAGCAGTTTGACTATATATATATATATTTATAGCTTTGATTTTTGTGATTTTGTGCGAAAAGAACAATAATAACACGCGTTAACCGGGCATGTTGTGGAGCTATTGAATACTTATTACTGACTGACGTTGACCTACATCTGGTGCGGAATGAATGCTTGTTCGCAAGGTCACGCGCCAAAAAGACAAAAAATATATATTATATGAAAAATTCAATAATATAAAATACAATTGTTATTAATTTTAAGAAAATAAGGGAAGATTAAACAGTGGGAGACGTTTTCAAGGAAATTTTAAGTATATTTTAAGTAAGGTTCTTACAAAAGTGACTTAAGGTCACCATTAATTTTAAATCATTTATTTTATTCCATTGTAGATGAAAAAAGAAAGCATTTGTGTATTATGTGTAATTGTATTTATTAAAATTAATTAAGAATTGGACTGCCTCCATATCAAATCTCCCATTTTTTGGTCAGTCTTTTTTGATTTGTTTGATTTTATATAAAGAGTTTTTTTTAAACAAATAAAAATAACAAAAATGCCAAAACTTGTGAACTCTTTCAAGTAGAAGTTTTAAATTTTGTGTACAGTTTGATTACATAATAAGAAACATCCGTGCCAAATTTGAAGTCTTTAAAGCTATTCCTTCAATAGTTATTGTAGTTTTGGTAAATGTACCCAATACTTTTAAATAGTTGTCCACATTTTATCGACTAAAATTGCTATAACTTAAGCTTTGATTTTTGTGATTTTGTGCGAAAAGAACAATAATAACACGCGTTAACCGGACGTGTTGCAGATAAATTGAATAACTACTGACTGAAGTCGGTGCTGACCTATATCTTTCGGGGAACGCAACCGTTTCGCGCGAGGTTAAGCACCAAAAGACGACAAAATTTTACACGCTACAGACATGCTTCGCGACAACAAAATAAGAAAAATTTAATAATATTAAATAAAATTGTTAGCAAGTATTTTCATAAAAATTTAAGCGTTGCGTGCTTGTTTGTAAATTTTAGCAAACGGGTTTAATTTTTAACTACAAAATATGTAGTGAAATTTTAAAATTGCCATTATTTACCAAAATATTTTTTGTATGTAATATCCACTAAATGAAAAATTGCCTAAAAATGTGAGATTTGAAATGTTTACAGTCTGAAACTGTTTGAAGGGATATTGTTCTGTGTCAATTCATTAAGTCAAGTATTTAGTAGCACAGGCCTGCAATAAAAAAGTTTTTTGGATTCTGGGAACTGATATTTATAGTTTTTTGTAGGCTGAATAAAAATTAAATGTTTTTGCACCACTTGAAATTTGGTATGTAGGGGTCTAATGACAAACAAAAATCGATAAAATCAAAAAACAAGATGGCCGACCTGTCAAAGTGATATTTTTTGAACGAGAGGTCGTAGAAACTTGAAATTGGGTATGTAGGACCTGTCAGATTTTTCTTTTTCATTTAAAAATCCAAAAACGACTAAATTAACGAATTATGATACTTTTTAGTAGGCTTTTTCTTTTTCATTTAAAAATCCAAAAACGACTAAATTAACGAATTATGATACTTTTTAGTAGGCTGATTTCAAAAATTGACTTTTTTTTCATCACGTCAGTATTGCAAACTGAATTTAAAATTTAAATTTAATTTTCATAAAAAAAAACAATTAAATTTTTAAAATTATGCCGCAAGAACTAAAAGTAACGAAATTTGTTAATTTACTGGAGGTTATTTTTAGAATCAGTATACCAAAAACTATAAGAATTAATTCTCAAAATCTATACAATTTTTAGCCTATATTTTGCAGGTCTGAATAGTTATCAGTAACATAAACAATTTATTTCTCCTATTATTTTCATAGGCCATTTTAACGGCGGCCTTTTTTTAAAGTTCACAAAAAATTTACGAGATGACACTATTGGCAGGCATACTCGGCGCACTATAGAATTGTATTAATCGCCTTAATTGTAGATATGACTGGTACCCTACCGCTAAAATTTTAACGTACCAGTTATATGTAGAATGAAATTTTAAATATTGAAGTGGCCTATTTAAAATAATGGGTAACTTTAATCAGTTTTGTGGGGTCCATAATAAAAAAATACGTGAAATTTCCTTTGCAACGGTGTATCACACTTTAAGTTTGATGCCGTGTGTTCCGAGATATTTAGATTTAAAAATTTATACAACTATAATAGTCTAAGAGCTGGTGACCATAGAATCTATAATTTATTTGAGCATTTTTATTTCATTATTTTCTCCCGGCTGTATTTTATATATGTCTTAAAGTACATTCAAGTCAAGCTATTTCCAAATATCTAGGCTCCGGATCCGGTTCCTTTGGGTGCTAGAAGCTCCCAAAGCTGTGGCAATGAGTTACCAAGCTACAACTTCGGCAGTTTGCCGACATGGAAAGACAACTATCAGCTGACGTAATAATTGTATTTAACTGAATTTTTAAATTTGAATATCTCGGCTTACAGAGCATCAAATTTAAACTGTGAGACACCGTTTTAAAGGAAATTTATCGTACTTTAACTATGGAGCTCACAAAAAGATGTAAGGTCCCCACTGTGGTATTTAAAATAAATTGTTTAAAATACTGTTAAACATACGAATTAATTGTAGATTTGTTGTTTTAAAATTGTATAACATATCAACAAATTCTACAAAAAAATATAGATTATTCAGTATAGTTTATTGCATTTATATTATTAAATTTATCATGAGTGAAAAAAAAAATCATGTTACAATAAAAAAACTTTATTTCTAGTAGAATTAGAGCTTTTTAAAGTATATTTTACATTCATGTATTTTAATCTTTATACCAAATAAAACGCAACTTTAATATTTTTTTATTTTTTTCTATAACCAAAATATTTTTTTTTCATAAATCTAAATGCGATTTTTACTTTCGAGCGACCTATGAGAGAAGAAAATTATGGCGAAAAGTTTTCCAGATTTTCTTGTATTTATCCGTTTTAATGTGTATTTTTACGATTTTTTTGCTCAAAACCAAACTTTAAGCTAAAGGTTTTTAGGGGATTGCTCAGAAGGGGGTTTTCTTAGTTTTTCTTTAAGGGGTCTTTCTACCTTCAAATTTTAAAAATATATATTTTTTTTATATAGAAAGAAAAAAGATATAGTTCTCCACATGAAAGAAAGTCTCTGACGAAGGGGGAGGAATCATTCGCGCTCTCTTCTTTCCGCCAAGAGCGTTATAAGGCGTGCGTGCCTACAACGGGCCTTCCACTTGCACACACATTCCAAACATATTTCCCGTAGCCACAGGTCCGTGCGTCAAACTATATCATTGTGAAATTTTGTAGGTATGGTCGCCATGATTCCGGCCGTTTGGATCGACTAAACAAAAAACGGAACATTATTCAGTATTGAAGTCGCTATAGCTCTATCTAGAAGAAAAGTTTTTGGCCAAAAAATAACAAAATGACAGACGTTTTTCTTGAAAACTATTTAAAATTTTTTGAAAAACGTCCGCCACGTCGTTATTTTTTGGCCAAAAAATGTTCTTCTAGATAGGGCTATAGCGACTTCAGTACTGAATAATATCCCGTTTTTTTTTTCAGTAGATCCAATCGGCCGGAATCATGGCGATCACCCTTTTTTGATGTTTTTTTTTCAAAAAAAAATATGGTAAAAAATGACACTTTAAAAATCTAATTTTTTTTTAAATTCTTTAAATATAAATAAACATACCTAAAAAATTTCACAATGATATTTTTGCTTTCTATAAAAAAAATGTTAAAAAACAAAATATTTTTAAAATTTTGATGAAAAAGGTAGAAAGATCCCTTAATCTTCAAAATAAGGGAACGTTCAAGTATTACGTAACGCAAATTTTTATCATTTTGGATCACCCCCCCCCCCTGTAACGCTATTTTCCTATACCGTTAACATGGGCGTAACACTCCAAAATGACCCCCACCCCCCTCCTAGGAGCGTTACGTAATACTTGAACGTTCCCTAAGGGTAGTTTACTAATGAAGAAAAAACGAAAAATTCGACTTTCTTTACAATGACTTCGATTTTACTCAAATTTTGTAGTAAGCTACAAACAAAAAATCACATTAAGGCGTAAAATATTTTTTTTTGTAATTTTGGCAAAGGCGCATTAAAATTACGTCATTATGCCCCCGTCGTGAATTGTTTAAATATTGTATAGTTGTTGAATTGAAAATTTTCATAATCTCGTGATAAAAAAATCAAAGCTATATTTTAAATCAGCTTAAAAATGTCTATTTTTTTTTTCAATAAAAAATATTAGTTTTTTCGCTATTTCGCTTACCAGCCGAACGAGATGTGGTGTTGGTGGTGGGGAAATGGGGAGTGATTGAAAAAATATTCAAAAATAAAAAGTTAAATGGGGCATCGAAAAAAATAACATTAAAACTCGTTAAATTATTTAAACTTTTTTGTAATGTATTTATAAAAACATCCCCATTCATTAAAATAAAAAGAAAAAAATATCCTGACATATCCTGGATATCGGTTCGATTCCCAGTTAGGGCAAGACAAATTTTTACTTTTTTTCTTTTCAATACTCTGTCAAATATTCCAAGAACAACTTTTTCTAATAATTAATTATCCCCTAATGTTATAATTAATTAATGATATTTCAATGTTTATTTTGTTTAAATCAAGTTCTTAATTATATTTAGGTATACCGGGTGTCCCAAAATTTGTTTCACAAGTTTTATCCGTTATCCTTTTTAATAAAATAACGGAGATTAAACTTGGGACACCCGGTATGATTCTGACTATTTCTATTTCTTATAAAGTTAAAATTTAAGCTTTAACATTTAAAAGTTTAAGAGATTTGTGGAAGATAGCTTAAGAAATAACGACAACACCGAAAGATAGAAATCGTGTAAAAACAACTAGGTACTTATAAGTAGTATAGGTATATAATTATATAATAAGATGAGGAGGGACAGTTCCAAACTCGACATATCCACTCCAGATCAAAATTTAGTTTGATTTGTATGGTTAAAAAAAAAATAACAGGTGTTTGTGAAATGAGGTCTAAAAATGGAATGAGATTTTTATTTCATGCAAAATTACATTAAAAAAATAAAATGTAGTGAAACGTAAATCTTCATGACGTAAGTAAAGAAAATTTACGATATAAATACCTCATATTTCTATCTTTTCTGTAAATAACGTTTACAATACTGTAATGGTAAGTGATTTAGGGTAATTTTCCGAGCCTATATTAAATTGGCTTTATATTTATAAAATGTGGTGCTATAGGAGAATGTTGAAAATAAAACGATCAAAAGGTTTTATACCTAGTTAGGAGAAGGGGTAAAATGGAGGGAGCTGAACTTATGTTTTAAACCCAAGTTTAAACCTATAAAACCACACCGTGTCACATAATATTGCATTGGAAACGTTATTTTATAGAAAATATAATAACATCCCTGAACAAACAACGATTCTACAAAGCTTTGTGAAAGATTCGTTAAAAATAAACGAAACTTTGACGAATGTTTAACGAATCTTTTGATACATCGATTCTGCGGTGTTTCCAAGCCGTTTAACACGTTCACTGTCCAATGACCCATTGGACAGTGAACGTGTTAAAGAAGCTTTCCACGAGTATTTTCTGATTTTCAATAAGAATATTTTAAATGTTGTAATAGAACAGAAAACATTAAAGGTGCAATTTTTCTAACAACAATATTATTAGACGAACACAATACATACATTTGTCAAAGATTCGTTTATTTTTAACGAAGCTTTGACGAATCGTTTGTTCAGGGATCGTATCGTATTTTCGAGATGTAAATTTACGTTAAGCTTTTTTCATTTTTTCAATGTAGACAAGACCTTGCTAAATATAATATCCAAAATCATTCTGTTTCAAATTTAAACTTGTGTCAATTTACTTTGTTCGAAACTCGTTCAAAACTAAACGTGTCCTTCAGCAAAAGATCTAAAGATATTCAGTATAATTTTTAAAATAAAATTAATACCGCAAAAAATAAATATTATGGAAACCTAATTTAGGGTATATAAATATTAGGGACCCCTAATTACTAACTTTTATAGATTTTATTTGCACAACCTATAATTGTATAAGATTTTATTGCATACCTCAAAATAAAAGTAGACATGTTAAGTTTTGAAACACCACGCCTCACTTTAGGTTTTAAGCGTTATAAATTTTTTTCGACAAACCAAAATTTTTCTTTATTAATCGATTAGGGTAAAAATTAAAAAAAAACTTCAAATTAAAAAAAAGCGCCAGATAGATTTTTTTAATTTTCAGCCAAAATGTTCATAGGGTTCATAATCGATTGATAAAGAAAAATTTTGGTTTTTCGAAAAAAAAATTAAAACTCTAAAACCCTATAGTGGCCTCAGTTTTGAAAATAACATTTAGCAAGACGCCTAAATAAAAAGATGTTTTTCTCAAAAACTGTTAAAAATAAATCATTATTTTGTGACCAGTTTAACAGCCGGTTCAAAATGACTATTTTTTCAACAGTTTTTGGACAGCTTTTCTTGAAAATAAAAAAATAAAATTATGAAAAGAAAAAAATGATGAACTTTTTAAGTTTCGTGGAATATAGTATGAAGTCAACTATTAATTTTTTAAAAATTTCAACTCAGTCAAACTTTTTTTATAGTTTAGTAACTAAGTTATCAAATTAAAATAGCCTGTTTTTTCGGTAGGTAATCAGAATTAAGTAAATTATATAATTTAAATAAATTTTATAAAAATAAAAAAAAAATCTTAACGTCACGCGAAAATGGACCTGAAGGTAAAAAATATATTTTTGGGTTTTTGGATGCATTGGAATTTTTAGAACTAAACTAATCCAAACTTAACATTTCCCCCTCTTCAGGTGACTTACAAATAGATTTAAGGGGTCTTTCTACCTTCAAATTTTAAAAATAATCTTTTTTTTTAACATTTTTTTTATATAGAAAGAAAAAAGATATTGTGAAATTTTGTAGGTATGTTTATTTATATTCAAAGAATAGAAAAAAAATAGATTTTTAAAGTGCCATTTTTTGGCCATACATTTTTGAAAAACGTCCGCCATTTTGTTATTTTTTGGCCAAAACAAATTCTTCATGTTCGGGCTATAGCGACTTTTATATAATAACCTGTTTTTATTTTTTTTTCCAGTCGATCCAAACGACTGGAACCATGGCGACCACCTTTTTAATTATTTTTTTAATTATAATATACAAATGGCACTTTAAAAATCTATTTTTTTTTGTATTCTTTGAATATAAATAAACATACCTACAAAATTTCACAATGATATCTTTTTTCTTTCTATATAAAGAAAAGAATTATTTTTAAAATTTGAAGGTAGAAAGACCCCTTAAGTTCTAAATTTAGTTTTTTTTTTTTTGATCAAATGAACAACAAAATTTTTAAATAACTGATAATAGCTGAACATGATCAGAATGCGTGAAAGTAATTATAATTATACAGGTTGAGTTTAAATATATTAATATATTATTATATATTCATGATTTTGGCAATCATTTTCGCGAATTAGATTTCTGTTCGTTGGTTTGTCTGGTATGTTTTTGACCCCGATAACTCGATAACGTATTGACTATAGGCTTCTTCTACCTTAAGTTCTTGACTTGGAATGGTTTTGGTAAAGTGAGGCCAGGCTTTTACTGCGATGTTCAAGTAAATATTAAAAGTTCTTTATTTTCAAACATTAATAACCCTTCTGCACTCTTCCATAAAATTATGTCATTATGTAATGATCCTAATTAATTAGTTTTTTGCTTTCTTTTTGGAAATAAAAAAACGTAAATTGTCGTATCTCCAATCTGGTTTATATAAAATAAATGGAACCTCCAATTAATTAAATAAAAACACTTTTGGATAGTATTTTTATTAAACTATTGTAAGAAAACGAATTGAAACTTATCCAGAATTAATTTTCCAAGACGTTTAGAAAAATATCTAAACTCAATTTCGCGAAAATGGGATTTTGGAGACAATTCCAAGTCTGAAAACAAAAAAATCGATCTGTTTTTCGAGTTTTTTTATATTTATTGCTTATATCTAAAGCTACAGCACTCTTAAAAACATTCTCAAAAGCTGTAAATGCCATTTTTAGAGCGCCTAAAAAACGTAACTTCAGAAATATTTTCTTTTTAAATTTATTTGCTAAAATAGGGAGTAAGAAAACAATTGGTTAAAAAATGGCCAATAAGCGGTTCTTCGAAAAAAAAATGCATTTCGTTGATTGGCTTCGTTACTTTAAACTCACTCTGTAATTTAAAAGACGACAAATAAAAAGAATAATGCTACCGACGTCACAAAGTATTTATATTTGGTATTCAGATTAAAAGCAGGGCCTTGCTGCAGCAGTGCGATATGCCAACGCTAATATTAGATGGTGAGGCAGACGCACAATAAAAAAATGATGTTACTGCCAAACAATAATAGTTAATCAAAAAAAAAATACAAAAAATTCCAGGAAAATTTAATTAAAAAGCACAAGAAAACTCCCATTATACAATGATTTTGTCAAAATAACAGTTTTTACTTCGCGAGAAAATTTAGCGAATTTTTTTTTTTTTTTACTTACAAAAGACTTATTTTTTATCGGTTGCAAAGGAAGGCAACATGGCGCAGTGTAACAATTTAAAAATCTGTCCAAAATAACAAAAAACTGCTGCAAAAGTTTGCATTTTTAATTGTCCTTATGAGACAGGGACAGAAAATGTGTCTAATATATCTTAAAAATTATTTTAAAACCCTATGGACAGGTCGATTAAAATTTTTAAACGTGTTTCTAAATAACAATTATTTTTGTTGGCAAGGTATTGAGGATTTTTAGGCATTTAAAATAATAACCTAGCTATATACCTATACTATTGTATAGGTCATTTTAAATATATAACAATTCAAGAGCAGTACAATACGTATAAAAATTATTAAACCACGACAGGCCCTGCTGAAAACATACAGATCTTTTCAAGTTTTATTAAACAATAAAACTAGTCTTAAGACTACCCGGGGAAAAAAGTTTTTATATGATTATGCATAATTAATGCGGGACTTTGACAATCTATGATTTATGACCCGGTATAATCATACATAATTATGTATGATCATTGATCATGCATCAAATTTTAAATTTTGGCGAAGGCACACCATATCTGGCCATGCATGACAAAGTTTTTGTATGATTATGCATAATTATGTATGATTATACCTAAAATTAAGTACAATTATGCATAACTTTACCTAAAATTATGCATAATCATGCACGGGTCAAGAGAAAATTAACCAATCGAATCTCTGGCTTTTATTTTCAGCCAATTTATTTGATTGGCCAGTTTTATCTTGATACAAATTTGCATGAGATTAACTTAAGGCGCTATCCACAGACTCGCATAACCATAAACATAATGTTTTAAGCCTGCGCACAAGACGGCACATCAAGCCAATCACTGCATCGTATGTAATATAACATAACGTATGTTATGCGAGGCTCTGGATTGCACTTTTGGTGTTCAGTAAGTTATGAATAGATCGGTAGCTATGTATAATTCATATAAAGAACAAAGTTAAAAGGCCGCTTTAATTATTATTATTAACACTAAGAATTTGACGAATGAAATGTCAGATTTATTTGTCATTTCAATGGTTAAATTTTTAGTTTTGTGTTAATTATTGGGCAAACTAACCTAAATAGTTTTTCCTATGATTTTTTCGATATTTTTGATGGAAAACAAAAATAAAACGATGAAAAAGTGTAAGGTATGCCTGTGATATGTGGATCGATAGAATTAAGTTTTTCATGACAGATGTCCCATGCAGCTACTGACAATTTTATTTTTTTTTATACAAGATTTTAGGTTATTTTTATAGGAAAAATAGTTAACTACAAGTTGCCATAACTTTTTAACTATTTAGCGTGAATATTGCAAAATTTTCTGGAATATTAGCTTTTATAGTAGGTATGGAATACCCATGCCAAAAAAATGTTTCCCCTAGTTATATATTGCGATAATTTTAAATAAAACATTCCCACTATTTTTTTTAACGTAATTTATCTGAACCAAAAGTGCACGTAATCAATTAAAAGAACCCGTTTTTTCAGTGTAGTAAGTTTACTATTTTTTCTAAAAAAACACCTTGCAAGATTTCTATGTGAGCCATTCAGATTTAAGAGGGTAAAAATTTTTAAAAAACTTGATTCAAAATTTTTGCTACTGCGTGATAATTCTGAGGGGTTTTCGAGGTATTTTTCAAAAAAAAATTAAGATCTTAACCATTCTGTTGGATTTTTGGTTTCTTTGGAATACAATTTTTTTGCTAAAAATAATGAATACCCAGTAAAAGTTGCTTAAAATGGGCTATAATGAATAAAATTTTGATCATTTAAAGACTGAATGGGCCTCAGTGAAACATTGTCTCATGTATATTTGACAAAAGTTGTTTGTCTACGATAACTGACCCACTTACAAGCTAGAAATTGAAAAGTTTACATGCTTTTATATACACCGAAAAAGATACCTAAAAAAACACGCAGAAAAGAAAATTTACGATAGATTTCTTGTCTCCAAAATAACTTTTTAAATTCTGTAAATAAATCCATTCTAATTTTTAGGCAACTAATGTTATACCTTCATAACATCGTTATAAAAATGTAAATATTTTAAAATGCAATGTTTTCTCTTCTATTTCTGTGTTGGTTAACACGTTCGCTGCGGCACGAGACATATATGTCTCGTACACAAATTTTCTATTATATATATTTATTTTTTTTACTGGTATATATATATATATATTTTTCATTTTTCTGTATACAAAATATACGTTGGGATATTTACTAGACATATAAGTCTCGTACTATTCCAATAGAAAATCCTGTACGAGTTATCCTTGTCTCGCATCTTCCCCTCAAAATTTTACGGAAATAACTCCGCAGCGAACGTGTTAATATTTTCATTTTCATGGATTATGTAATTTTACAGTATTGGTAACGTCATTTTACAGACAATATAGAAATATCCGTTATCTATATGTAAATTTTCTTTTTTTTTTCGGATATTTTTTCAGTGTAGTTAAACAGCCGCTCGAAAAAAAAAGCGGTGCCTACAGACAAAGAGAAATTGGAAAATTGGCCGGTAAATTTTAGGCAACCGCTTTAATTTAGTAAAAACGGCAAAACATTTAGTAGATAATTTTTTTACTAGCTAAAAGTGCAGATACTGCTTTATTAATCCTTACAAAAATGTCACCCAAGTACCTATTGGCCAACTTAATGTTTGTTTCTATGGGAACAGTACTACTTTTTAAGGTAACTAATACTGTTTCCATGGTGACTAGTACTGTTACCATGGTAACTGGTACTGATACTATAACCATGATAACTGGTACTGTTATCATGGTAACCGGTACTGTATTCATAGTAACGTACTGTTACCATGGTAACTGATACTGTTAGTACGGTAACTGGTACTATAACCATGACTGGTACTGTTATCATGGTAACTGGTACTGTTATCATAGCAACTGGTACTGTTACCATAGAAACAATTATTAAATTGGCCGGTATCTAGGTAATTTTTTTTAGGAAAGTAGCAGAGTAGTAGTTAAACCCACTATAAACCCAAATGCACGGAAAACTGAATTTTTGATTATTTTTTTTGGAGATAATGCGCGAGCTAAGGCGTTCACTCCTAATATTTATGTTATATATGTAACTTATATAGAAAGCCTTAACCCACACAGTCACTACCACGCCGTTATAACTCTTAGCAGTACAGTACTACTAGTACTTGGTTTTAATTGAAGAATTCTCTTCCAAAAGGGACCATATTTTTCTTTTAACTTTGGGCATGCTTAATACCAACTTTTTGTTAAAAAAAAACAAAAAACGGCTGACTATACTCCTCGCAGCTCAGAGGAGTATTATACGTTTACTACGGACCCCGAAAAAGAAAATTTTTGTCCAAAATCAAAAAATTTTGTACAAAAGTGCTTACAATTATAAACAACTTTTAACAAGTCCTTCCATCCATCCATCCATGTCACGTTTTGACGTACGCACCAAATTTGAAAAATAAAAAATAAAAAAAGTTATAGGGGTTGCCACTTAAAAAATAGAAATCAAAATACAATTTAATTAAGTTTGACTTTACCAGGAAAAAAGGTACTTGAAACTGCGAGAAGTATATTATAGAATACCGGGTGGGTTTTATTTATGTCCACCCCCATAATTAAGATTAATCTTCATTCTATAAAAACGAAACTTTGGTTTTGGTTTCGTTTTTATCGAATGAAGATTAATCTTAATTTTAGGGGTGGACATAAATAAAACTCACCCGGTATATCTTCATGGCTTGTTAAATCTTATAGTAATTTAATTTAATCCTAAATCAAAGAAAATATCGTATACAATCGTAAAGGGTCCACTTTTGCAGTGAACGCTTCAATTAAAAGTAGTTTAACTGCAAGCAACCAGTATTAAAAATAAAACCTTAAAAAAGCAGGACCGGAACGATAAAAAACTTATGGGGATGCTCTAAAAATGGCACCTTAGTACCCGCTCTAGAGGTAATGACTAAAAATGGCCGTCATCACCAAAAAAAGAATCTACGAGGCTTAGGCAAAATGTCGTATCTGTAAATATCAAGGATTTCATAAACCAACTTGATCACGTATATTAAAAAAATTTAACCTGACTAATTTTTTAAGACATATTTTTGGGGCCCATAAAAAATGCTATTTTTTTATTAAAACGGTGCCTCACACTTCATTTTTTTTGGCCCGTGAATGTGATATCTAAATTCAAAAATTCTGCTATACATATAGGGTTATTCAGAAATAAGTTTGAGAAATTCAAGTTCCTATAAAGGTTGGTCCGGATATGAGGCCTAAGGGAGCTAAGACCCTCTTAAGGGTACCTAAATATAAAAAGTAGTTTTTATTTAATATTTCTGGAACCCTATAAACCACAGTAACAATTTTTTGCACATGCCTTAACATGGATAAAGGCTATCATGTCATGTAATTTTTATTTGGTAATTTTAACCAGCGACGTGCGAAATGGAGGGACGATGTCACTTTTTTGACCCAAACTTTTTTATCCGTAAATTTTTTGACATTTTCCCTAATCAAAAATTTAATACTGCAGGGCGATTTTACATTAAAAACTACGAAAAAAAAAATTCCTATACACAAATATCCACTTATCGCTTTTAAGGGAGCTACGGTCCCTTAAAAAGTGTTACTCTTAAGAGGCCATAGTACTCTTGAAATTGATTTTCGAACCTAGATGTTTACGAGCTTTTTTTTACAGTTTTTAACGTAGAATCGCCCTGCAGTATTGAAATTTTTATTGGTGCATTTTTTAGTTCCTATTTTTTATAATCAGATCGTGAAATTCCATCTTTAATTGCAATTTTCTCGAAAACGGTATACCGTAACGGTATACATACACGGTGTATTTGAAATAGCGTAGGAAATTTTAACAGATGATTCTACATGATAAAATATGATATCAGTTTTTTGTCCCAAACTTTTTTCTGTGTAACTTTTTTGCAATTTTATTTTTCAAAAAGCGTTTTTTCGACCTACATGTATGGAAACTTTTTGTCTTAGTTTTTGATGTAGAATAACATAGCATCATTAAAATTTTGGTTTTCGACATTTTAGTATTTAATTTTTTGTCCTCGAACCGTGAAATTTCACCTTCAAATGAACTTTTCTCGAAAACGGTTAATCCTACAGTATTACAACAAGAGTACCTTTTTTATGTATTTTGACCTGAGGAATCATATTTCAAAAATAAAATTGTAAAAAAGTTACACAGAAAAAAGTTTGGGACAAAAAACTGATAAGCCCCCCCCGTTTCGCACACCCCTGGTTTAAATAAGTACGTGAAAATGACATACAAAGATAGGCCTTATTGGGATTAATTCACGTGCAAAACCTCGTTATTATATCTCAACGGGTTCCTGAGTTGTTAAATAAAAACCGATTTTTTTAGCCACTTTCAAAGGGGCGTAGCTCCCTTATGACGCATTTTTAGACATATGTTTATAGGAACTTTTTGTCATATTTGATCATGTAGAATCACCTGTTAAAATTTCCTACGCTATTTCAACTACACCCTGTATAGGCTCTACGGTGTTACATAAAGAGTACCTTTTTTTATGTATTTTTAATTAAGGATTAATATTGTATTGAGAAAATGTCAAAAAATCTAAGGATGAAAAAATTTGGGGCAAAAAAGTGACATCGCCCTCCATTTTGCACGTCCCTGGTTAAAATTACTAAATAAAAATTACATGAAATGATAGTCTTTATCAATGCTAAGGTATGTGCAAAACTTCGTTACTGCGGTTTGGTCCCAGAAATATTAAATAAAAACTACTTTTTAGATGTACCCTTAGGGTTCATTTCCCCACCAACCTTTATAGGAACTTTTTGGACTTAGAATCACCTCTTAAATTTCTCTAACCTATTTCTAAATAACCCTGCATACAAGTATGACGTTTTATCACTGTATATGTACCTATAGCCGAAATTTTGAGTTAAAATATCTTATCTCACAGGGTATCAAATTTAAACTTTAAGACAGAAAATTTTACGTATTTTTTAACCATGCCCCCCAAAAAAATGACTTTGGGTCTTCAGTCCCTATCGTGCCGGTCCTAAAAAACCATATTGTATATAAAAAAATATTTTGCCCAGAAAAATAAAACTTGTGTGCGTACAAGTTTTAATTTATTATACTAATTATATTTTTTTAATATAATATATTATTATTATTAGTATTATTAATATTATTATGCTCAAGCGTAAGCATATTAATATTAAGACTATGAATAAATAAAAATACAGGTAAAAATAATACTAAGACTAAAAATAAGGCCTAAAACTAACACTTTATATAATAAATAAATAATTTAACACTGTTCGTTAATATAGACAGGGCCGTCTTTAACTCAGTTGGCGCCCGGGGCAAAAAAAAAATAGATCACAACCGAACAGAACTTCTTTTTAAATAATCTGTTGCCCCAAAAAAAAATTTCTTTATGTATCGCTCATTTTAAGTAAATTCTACCTAATAAAAATTTTAATAAAAATAGTTAACAAATTTATTATTTAAGACTTTTATAAAAATTAACACAGCCAACAAAAATCTTTTAACAAATTACTTAATTTAATATTTCTGTTAATAGTTATTTAGGTATTTTCTCTAATGTTGGATTGCTTTTTTAAAACCTGCAAAAATGTTACAATCGAATTACGCAGCGCTGTTCTGTGCCCAAGCGTTACGGGCGAATTATTTTTTTTTACTTTACTTACTTTAACACCCAGTGAAGAGTAAAATAACGAAAAAAAAAATCATAAAATTTAGTTTTTTTTCACTGTTGATACAAAAATATTGTTGGTACCTAATATTTACTCTCCTATATAGCACACGTTTTACGATGAATATCCCCAGGATATACTTTTGTTACTAAACGGGAATTTGTGACTTCCCCAGGATATACTTTTGTTACTAAACGGGAAGTCGAGCGACTTCCGAACTCGTATATCCCATGGATATACCTCGTACATCCCAAATGTCCATGTATCCCAGGGACGGCGCCCCATGGTGTAAACTAACCTTATTAGTTAAGGTCGTCTCTGAAAAAATAGATTTTTAGGAACACCCGGCAAATTTCTTTCAAATTGTCTAAAAATTACATGTACCAAATTTCAGGTCCCCAAAAAGGGGACATAAAACATATTCTTAGGGGTGTAAGCGCCAAACGGTACGTTCTATCGAAAACATTCGAAGAACAATAATAATTTATAATAAAAAATGTGTTTTTTAAAATCAAAAAATTAATAAAAGAATCTTAAATATATTTTTCCGAAAAATATATTTTTCATAGTTTTTTTTTTCTCGTTATTTTGCCCTCTAGTCTAACCGTGTAACTTTTTCGCCAACTCGAGTGATTTGCAGATTTTTTTAATCGGACATACAGGGTGTCCCAGATGAAGTAATAACATTATCCCTTCTTTACCGATTAGTTAACAACCCCCTCTCCCTAACCCGATATTAATCTTATCCTCGCGAACCCTCCCCCTCCTCCACATGAGTGTTAAATAACATTTTGGAAATAAAAAAAAGGAGAAAATGTGGTGGAACACCCTGTAGCTAATTGTGTTATAGTGAAAAAAACGATATTTTATAATTAATATTATGTAACGATTTATTACTATTTGATTATTTTTTTATCATCATTATGTTTTTGCTCAGTAATGACTCCTATAATTTTAATTTAGTTTTTTTTAGGGCCGCCCCCTACCGTGGGCTGCCCCGGGCCGGGACCCAGGCTTGCCCTCGTATAGAGACGGCCCTGGTTTTAGGGAAGATAAATTGTCAATCATATGCCTAACAGAGCATTACTGTATGTGGAACTGTTCCAAAATGTTCGTTTTGACAGCTAAACTCTATAATTATTAATGTTAGTATTTATTTGGTAAATAATAATAAATAACATATCTACTTTCTAATAATTTATTATTATTTTTAATATTACTTTGTCAGACTTTTTGTTAAATTATCAACCAATGTTAAAGCATAAAGCCTCTTACGCATGACGTCATTTATTGACGCAAAAAAAATAAGCATTTTTTTTATGGAATTCTTGTAAGATTATAATCTAAAACTCCTATAGTAATGTCTTAATATTTTTTATAGTTATACTTTGAGTATTAAATAAACTACAAGATAATTTCACTCATAGATTATTGGGTCTATCTAAAATACTGAACACAATATTCAGCTGAACGTTCAGCGTTGCGCATACCAGTACCGCAAATCACAGGTGCGTTCCAAGAGAACGTATACAGGGTGAATTTAAAACAATAATTTAAAACTAAACTTAAAAAGAGTCATTTTTGGTCAATCACAAGTAAACATAGGTTAAGCTTGGCTAGTTTAACATACGGGGTATAATAATTTCACTAAACAATAAAGATGTTGAGTGTCTGAAAAAAATAATTTATTTTATTTTTAATGTTCTTTATATTTGAATTTTAACCCCCTACAGACAAAGTGTATTTATTTCTGCTCTCCACGATAATATACAGGGTGTATTCATTTAACTCAACGCTAAAAAATCAAGCTGAATGCATGAAAAAATAGTAAAATTTTGTCTATCGCTACAAAACTTAAAATTTTATTTGCTTTTACCATTTTCTATAATATATTTTTACTTCAGCTCTCCGCGATAATATACGGGGTGTATACATTAAGCTGAAAGCTAAAAAATCAACCTGAACGCCTGAAAAAAATAGTAAAATTTTGTCTATCACTACAAAACTTAAAATCTTATTTGGTTTTACCATTTTCTACAATATATTTTTATTTCAGCTCATCGCGATAATATACAGGGTGTATACATTAAACTGAACGATAAAAAAACAACCTGAACGCCTGAAAAAATATTAAAATTTTGTCCATCGCTACAAAACTTAAAATTTTATTTGCTTTTAACATTTTCTACAACATATTTATATTTCAGCTCTCCGCCATAATATACCGGGTGTATACATTAAACTGAACGATAAAAAAACAACCTGAACGCCTGAAAAAAATAGTAAAATTTTGTCTATCACTACAAAACTTAAAATGTTATTTGCTTTTACCATTTTCTACAACATATTTATATTTCAGCTTTGCGCCAAATATACCGGGTGTATACATTAAACTGAACGATAAAAAAACAACCTGAACGCCTGAAAAAAATAGTAAATTTTTTTTTATCGATACAAAACTTAAAATGTTATTTGGTTTTACCATTTTCTACAATATATTTTTATTTCAGCTCTCCGCGATAATGTACGGGGTGTATACATTAAGATGAACGCTAAAAAATCAACCTGAACGCCTGAAAAAAATAGTAACATTTTGTCTATCGCCACAAAACTTAAAATCTTATTTGGTTTTACCATTTTCTACAATATATTTTTATTTCAGCTCTCCGAGATAATATACGGGGTGTATACATTAAACTAAACGATAAAAAACATTTCAGCTCTCCGCGATAATATACGGGTGTATACATTAAGCTGAACGCTAAAAAATCAATAAAATTTTAAGTTTTGTAGCGATAGACAAAATGTTACTATTTTTTTCAGGCGTTCAGGTAGTTTTTTTATCGTTCAGTTTAATGTATATACCCCGTATATTATCTCGGAGAGCTGAAATAAAATTATATTGTAGAAAATGTTAAAAGCAAATAAGATTTTAAGTTTTGTAGCGATAGACAAAATTTTACTATTTTTTTCCGGCATTCAGGTTGTTTTTTTATCGTTCAGTTTAATGTATACACCCGGTATATTATCGCGGAGAGCTGAAATATAAATATACTGTAGAAAATGGTAAAAGCAAATAAAATTTTAAGTTTTGTAGCGATAGACAAAATTTTAATATTGTTTTCCGGCGTTCACCCTGTATATTATCGCGATGAGCTGAAATAAAAATATATTGTAGAAAATGGTAAAACCAAATAAGATTTTAAGTTTTGTAGTGATAGACAAAATTGTACTATTTTTTTCAGGAGTTCAGGTTGATTTTTTAGCTTTCAGCTTAATGTATACACCCCGTATATTATCGCGGAGAGCTGAAATAAAAATATATTATAGAAAATGGTAAAAGCAAATAAAATTTTAAGTTTTGTAGCGATAGACAAAATTTTACTATTTTTTCATGCATTCAGCTTGATTTTTTAGCGTTGAGTTTAATGAATACACCCTGTATATTATCATGGAGAGCAGGAAAAAATATACTTTGTCTGTAGGGGGTTAAAGTTCAAATATAAAGAGCATTTAAAATAAAATAAATTATTTTTTTCAGACACTCAACATCTTTATTGTTTAGTGAAATTATTATACCCCGTATGTTAAACTAGGCAAGTTTAACCTATGTTTACTTGTGATTGACCAAAAATAACTCTTTTTAAGTTTGGTTTTAAATTATTGTTTTAAATCCGCCTTGTATACGTTGTTTTGGAACGCACCCGTGATTTGCGGTACTGATATGCGCAACGCTGAACGTTCAGCTGAATATTGTGTTCAGTATTTTAGAACTTCCCTAGATTATTACATTATATGAAATGGTTTCAATGGACAAGATTCAATAATTCAAATGAGATTCAAAATAACAGTTATAACCATTTAAACTTGTGTTATTATTATTTAAATATAAAGATTATGATTTTTACTTTACCCTCAAGAGAAAGTATCTGATCGACCTAATATTTCTGCTAAGTCTTATTATATTATTCACAGCGTCTGCACTAGAATAATATACGGTAGTTTCGAATTTCCCAAAATCGTCAACAAACGTCCTAGACAAAAAATTCTTGGATACAAATGTGTTTCATGAAAAAATAAGGAACTTTGAAAATGTCCGTCGTCCGTCTGTCCGATGCTACGATTTTTGTAGACACGATAACTCCAGAACGAATTATCCGAACGACTCGAAATTTTCAGGAAAAATTAAGGGGAAGATCCCTATTGTTTTTCAAAGTAATCCCCCCCAAAAACAAAAAAGTTATGGGGGGTAAAACTTTTTTTAAAAACAAAAACTATGATTTTCAAAAAAAAAATTATTTTTTCGTTTTTCGCAAAAAGAAAATTAAAAAAATTGAAAATTTTTGATTTTTTTTTATGTTTTTTTCGATTTTTTTTTTCTTTATGTGTTTTATTTTTCAAAAAAAAATATTGTTTTTATATATATTTTTTTAATATTTGGGAAAATGCAATATACCATTTACTGTGAATAATATATAATGGAATGCGTAGAATTACATATGCTCACGGCTTCTTTTTTCATAATTCGTGGATAAATATCAAAGAAGTTGTAAAAAAAATCATGTCTGTCTGTCTGTGGACACGATAACTTTTGACCCTTGGAACCTAAAAAATTCACATTTTACCACAACTTGTTTATATGAATATCTAGATGGGGATTGTATATGGATAATATATGGAGGGTATATTTATATTGTGAATATAGGGCATTTTGCAGTATTTCTCTAAAAAATGACATCAGGAGGTTTTAGAGGTTGCTACGAAAAGAAAAAATGAATTAAAACAAAAATAAACATAAAAAAATAAAAAAGGAATCTGTTTAATTTCTTTTCTTTGGGAGCAAGTCCTTTAGCCCTTACAACATAGATATTTTTAGAAAAAATCAATAATATTAATTTACATTAAAGAACTTTGGCAACGGCCCCACATAGCGAAACGCTATAAAATATTACTTCGTATTAATAATAAAAATAAATAATTTATTGAGGAATTTCATGCAGAATATTAAAATTATTTTTAATGTATATTTTATCGCGTCAAAATATTTGCAGCTTTTCCGGATTAGTCATACTATAGCCAACGCTAACAACGACAATAAAAAAATTATCAGAAAGTGAATAATCACCTTAATATTTAAATAAATAATACACAGGTTAAGCATATCATATTACTTAAATACAAGAAGTGCCTAAGTAATCTGTGATTTAGAGCAAGAGATGACCAAGTCCATTATTATTTTTACATTTTTTCTAAACAGAAAATTTTGTAAATCACAATTTGTGACTGACCTAAAATTTTAAATTTATTTTTTTTTCTTAGTCTTATTTTATCATAATTAATCATTAAGCAAAAGTTTTGTGCAATGTAGATATCCTAAAAGGTATCTCTAGTGCAATGCAAAATTAACCATTCAAATTCTCAGACATTAAGATTCAGAGATTTGATTGGTAAACTTCATCTTTTCTAGAGGCTCAATGTATGAAGGATTTTAAGTTTGTCTCCTGTTTTCAGGATAGAAGTTGTGAAACAGTTCCACATAAAATAACAAGGTTCCCACAATTATTAAACTTTCAAATTCCCTGACTTTTCTAGGGTTTCCCTGACTAAAATCAAAACATTTCCTGCCGCAAACTTAAATATCCTGTTTTCAGGATGGAAGTTGTGAAACAGTTCCACATAAAATAACAAGGTTCCCACAATTATTAAACTTTCAAATTCCCTCACTTTTCTAGGGTTTCCCTGACTAAAATCAAAACATTTCCTGCCACAAACTTAAATATATGAATGATAGTTGTTTCATATTTAACATACGTTCATACAAAATTTGTATTTATATTTAACCCCTAACACACCACTTTTTTCAGAAAAGTGGTTAATTTTTCACCAATTTTTTTTTTCTTAATTTTTAGTCTACACTGAAGGGCAATAACAAGTTATGTTAAAAAAATTAAAAAAAAAACTAATTTCTACAATACAAGTCCGCCCGAGTTAACACGGGTAAGCGGAAACGAGCAAACCTACTTTCAAAAAGTTAACTCGGGCAAGTGCGTTAAGGCGTTAATGAGTTTGGTCAGAGGTCTGTGCTTAAATTTACAAGTTAGGGGCTGAATCTTGAGTTAAATAAAGTTACTGCAAGTTTAGATCAGGTTATAAAAAGTAAATTAGTACATTACACAAGGATCTGATTTCCTGATTTTTAGTATTTTCCCTGACATAGGCAAAAAGTAGCTAAGTTCCAGGTTTTCCAGATGTCTCTTTTTAATTCCCTTACGTTTCACTGATTTCAGTGATCTGTGAGAACCCTGATTAATGCTCTAAAAAAATTTCTTTTGGTGATGGTAGGATTGTCGAAATCTGGCAACAGTTCCACAAAGCAAAATGCTCTATAAGTTAAAGTCTATAGCCCATAATGCATGGGCAAATAAGTAAATTAAATAAAGTCTCTCACTTGTCTTCAATAGAACATTATGTTGTTATTCCTTGTGGCAGTGAATTCCATATTCATATCATAAAATCCAGTGAGTGTTGCCCTTTGGTTGTATAAGTATTTTCAGGGAAGGAAAGTTTTTCGATTATTTTGGAAAAAAAGAAGAGTATCACTATTGAGCCTGCGGATCACATTGCAGCAGTCTAACTATTGAAGGATCGCTCTTGGCACCTTCGATAAATTCCTCGAGGCTTAATTTTCCATCTTTGTTACGGTCCATTTGGCGGAAAATCTTGTCCGTTCGCTTTTCTGGCGTGCTCTCGTCTTCGGGCATTTTCATCACTGAACCTACCATCTTGTAGATGGCCGTTACGATTTCCAGCATTTCCTGTCGGGATATGAATCCGTTCCCGTCCAGATCATACATGGAAAAGGCCCATTTAAGCTTCTGCTCCAGCTTTCCTCTTGAAGTGACCGACAAAGCACATAAAAACTCTCTAAAGTCAATTGTTCCGTCGCCGTTCGCGTCGAACGTTCGGAAAACATGTTCTGCGAATTTACTGGCATCGCCATAGGGAAAAAAGTTCATATAGATTTTCTTAAACTCATCGACAGACAGATGACCACTTGGACAATCTTTGAGGAATCCTTTATACCATTCTTGGATCTCAGCGTCTGAGAACTCGGTATTTTGTTTTAGATCCTCCAAAACTTCGGGTTTCAACTTACTATTTTGCTTTCCCATGACTAGACTCGGTCGACCACACAATAAACTTAATGATGCTCCATCAGTATTACAACAAACACGAAATTTTTTAAATGTTTTATTCACCCGGTTTTTAATAACTTGTTTTCGTTCAGACTATTGCTTTAACCCGACAATCGCCATAACATGGCAGGCATATTCTGTGCAAAAAGACTGGTTATCACTACCGCCATCTAACTGTTACTACTTATATTAATTAGATTTCGCCAAACTAAAGAAAACTATTTTTACCATGATTTTTTACTATTTACATACTAGGTCTGTTCGTTGGTGTTGCACTTTACAGTCGAACAAATTGTTTGTCATGTTTAAAAATCAGGGCACAAATACAGTACTTATTTGGTTGGACGAAAAGTACGTCAGTGCAAGAAAGTGCAACACCAACGAACAGACCTACTGCCATTTGACGATTAGTTTTTTCCCAAACTATAGAAATCTATTATTACCAAGATATCTTACTACCGCTATCTAACGATCAATAAAAATACTATTTAAATATTTAATGACTGGCGCCATCTAACAATAAAAAGTTAAACCATGAGTGTATAAGCACAGAAGCAAACCCGGGTACAGTTCCTTTTACTTAGTGCAGTATTCGACTGTGAGATGGCACCAAAAAAACTGAAAAAGAAAAATTGATTTTTTTTGCAAATAACTTCATTCCGCTTTGAGGCAGACCCGCCAAAACTAGGTCTTAAACTAAAAAACACATTCTGAATTTAAACATAACGACCTTGCTCTATATTTTATAGGTTTTGAGATATCGTAACTTATTTTTTTACGAGTTTTTTTATCTTTAGAGTTAGAAGTGTTGAAGGCTCAATTGATAGAGAATTGAACGCTGCATCCAACAAAATATATATAATTTGTTTAATCTTCCCTTATTTTCTTAAAATTAATAACAATTGAGGAGCATTATTTCAAATCCCTCGACAAATCCAATATACATACATACATTATACATTTTTTTTAACCTCGTACTATTCTACTTTTTTAAGCATCCCAGGACTTGTGTGGGCTAGTTGTAGAGGGAACCACCGGCTTTAATTGACTTTCGAACCAATTTATAGGGAGTGTCCGCTTCACTTACGCCTTCGCCAAATTTCAATTATTAATTAACTGAAAAAGGCAAATCGGCGCCGGTGAGAATCGAACTCACGCTATTTGGGTAGTAAACTCGTCAAGTACGACGCGGTAGTCCACTACACCAATCCTCCCATGTTAAGGATTTGTTAAGTTTTGAAATAATGCTCAATTTTATTGAATATTGATTTATTTTTTATTTTGTTGTCGCGAAGTACAGGGTATACCCTATAGGGCATAGGAACCAAGTGTTTTTTGATTGGGTGGTACTCAGTCATTAGAAAAGGGAGGGCATGTTACTGTATATTTTTCGTTTTTTTGACATGTGACCTTGCATTCATTCCGACACCAGATATAGGTCAACCCTTTGATATTATTGTTCTTTTCGCACAAAACAACAAAAATCAAATCTATGAACTTTCTATAAATATACATACAGGGTGATCCATAACTGGCATGCCAAAATTTAAGAGGTGATTCTAGATCCAAAAATATAAAAAAAGTTCCTATAAAGGTTGGTCCGGAAATGAGCCCTAAGGGATCTAGGGCCCTTTAAAATTGTAATAAAAATAAGGTTTTTAATTAATAACTCGGGTACCGTTTAAGCTAGAGCGGCGAGCTTTTGCATGTATACTAGTATTAATAAGGGCAATAAGTTTATGTTAATTTATTTTTTTAATTTATCCAGAGGCGTGCCCAGACGGACAAAATATATGAGGCTTAAAACATTTTTGCCCCAAACTTTTCTATGTGTATGTTTTTTTGGATTTGTTGTAAAAAATATAGATTTCTAGAGTAAAAATACATATAAAATATCATATAGTGTAACACTGTAGGAGCAACCGTTATCAAAAAAAATGCAATTAAGAGGAAGTAACATTTTGTGCCACCAAAAACGTTACTTTTTAAAAGGCTATTACTCCTTTAATATTAAATTTAGGTGTTTTGGTGTATAATACTTTTTTGCTCAGTTTTAAATGAAGAATCACCCTGCAGCATTAAAATTTTATTGGTGCTTTTTTTTGTTCCCCATTCAATACGTCATCTTCGAAGGGCCGTAGCTCCCTTAGGGCTCATTTCCGGACCAACCTTTATAGAAACTTTTTTTCATATTTTTGGATGTAGAATCACCTCTTAAATTTCGGTACGCGAGTTCTGGAACAGGCTGTATATTCAAACTGCTGTCACAAAATGCTATCGCGTGCTCACTAGGACAACATTCCAGAGAAGAAAATACTAGATCTAGTCAGAAGAGCTTTCAAAGGAATAAGGTAATATATATCTTCATCTAGCGCTGGTCCTTAATTGCAGTTCAACATTTTTCGCACTTACACCTTAGTGTTTACATAATGTTTAAACTAAAAGTTATTCCCTTTGATTCTGAAGGCTATAAATATTAAAATAAAACACAAAACTAATATAAAACTTATATTTACATAAAACTAAGACTGTAATACAAGCTCTTTTTAAATAGCTATATAGTAATAAGTAAAAGAAAAAAATTTTGCAAAGACCTATGCAAACATATCACATGACAGTATTTTTGTTATCAAAAATTTTTAACTCTTAATATATATAGCACCTATGCAGCCAAAATGGCACAAATGCATAAAACTTCACAGCCAAATCTTAAAAAATTTCAAATACTGACGAAAAAAAAACCTAATCTAAATGTATTTTAAGAATGAACTTATGGCCAAGATAGGTGCTACATGGGAAGAAAAAATACATTAATATTAAAAATCTGATATATAATATTTACACTATAAATACAGAGAAATTTACAATTATACATTTATTTTTTTTTTTAAGTTTGAAAAGGATCGTAAAATTTTGCATGTTATTTTTTTCTATAAACTTTTGGTACAAAAATATTTAAAAAAATGTAATTATTCATAACTTATTTACAAAATAAATAATTTAAGAATAAAGTTTTTTTTTTGAAAAATACAGTAAAGGTTTGAAAAAAAAACCATATTAATAAAAAATAGTACTAAACAAATGACAATAATTTTACAAATAAATAAAATGTTCTTTATAAAAAATAAACTAAAAAATATTTCAAAGGCAAAATAAATGAGTTTAAAACACTGAATATCAGTTATATAAAGAACGAATAAAACCTATTAAATATGAATAAAATAATATATACATAGTACTTTTTTTTTGTATACATATAAAATATACATTTACAATATCTTTTGATCTCCAATAATTATTGGAAAACTTTTTTTAAATACCTCTCAACAAATCTATAATTTCCATTTGTAAAATTTTTATTTATAATTAAAATTTCTTGATATATATAAAAACTCTTCTCTTAAAAAATGTTCAAAACAAAATATTATTTTTACTATACACAATGACAAAACTTGTACAGCCTAAAAACTGAAAAAAATGGGATTTTTTAACATATGCTTTTAACATAATGGGGACCTTAAGTTATTTCTGAGCATCAGAGTAAAAAAAAGAAACTAAAACGGTGCCTCACACTTTAAAATTGATGCTCTGTAAGCCGAGATATTTAAATTCAAAAATTCAAATATACATGGTTTTTGCAGTTTTACGGCATATATAAAAGGTGACGATTCTGTATTGGTTTTTCATGATTTGTGATGTGGAATTGTCCCCTTTAATATATGCCATAAGACTGCAAACACCGGGTATCATCTGATGGATGAATTATAGTTGTTTTTCCATCTCAGACGGGTGCATACAGTTTAATTTTTAAATTTAAATATATCGGCTTAAAGAGCAATACATTTAAAGTGGGATACACCGTTTTAAAGGAAATACATATCGCGTATTTTTTCATGATGTGTCCACCAAAAAGGAGTCAAGGTATATAGTTGTATTAATAGTGGAAGTCGCTTGCAAAACAACTTTACACTACGATATTTTAAGAACGCTTTGACACAGAGACATATTTTGGACCAAAGATTTTCAACATAGCAAAAAGCTTTTGGTAAAAAAAGTCTTTATGTCAAAGCGTTGTTGAAATATAGTGTAGTTAATTTGCAAGCGATCTGCACCATTAATACGACTTTACTGATAAATTGTACATTATTTGTAAATATTCGGTAAAATTTAATGCATTTATTTATTTGAAAAATGTTGCAGTTCAACGGCGGTCAAATTTAAAAGTTCACAAAAATTTTACGAGATGACACTACTGGAAGACGGAAATCCATTACTTAAGTAATCTATTATTCGCCGCAATTCGACATATGACTGGTACTCTGTGTGTTAACATTTTAGCGGAGGGTACCAGTCATACCGGGTGAGTTTTTATAAGATAAAAACGAAAACGAAAACGAAAAAAAAGTAAAAAAAAACAAATCAGTTTTTTTATACATAGATTTTTCGGAAGAATTAAAAAATGTAAAAAATTACAGGGTGTTATGCCACTTTCGGTTTCGCAAAAAAATTAAATCCGCCATTTTATAGCCAATGTAAAACTAAAATCACCCAAGTTTCGTTTTTATTTAATGAAGATTAATCTTAATTTTGGGGTGGACATAAATAAAACTCACCCAGTATGTAAATTTGTGGAGATTGATAGAATTCTATAGTGCAGGGAGTCCACCTGCCAGTAGTGTCATCTCGTAATTTTTTGTGAACTTTTAAATATGGCTGCTGTTGAATTCGTATATATTTTTAGTTTTGGAAAAAAAGTTGGGTATAGCAAAAATATAAATTTGTTCTATAAAACTTAGTTTCAATCACATTTAACCATATACAGGGTGATTTGAAAAGATATCATAAAAGTTTGATACTTTTTAAAATCTTCATGTATAAATTTTCATATCTTAACACAGTTCGTCTGAAGAGTAAATTCCACAAAAAAAACCCTTTTCCCATTTTTTTATTAAAAAAAACAAAATTTAAAATTTTGCTCAAAAAGGAAATATGCAGGTGTACTTTGTAGAATTTTTTACGCTGATTTAAATCGTTTTTTTTTAATATCATCATATATTAGTATTTTTTTTTTGATTAAAATTTTAATATTGAAATCATACATGAAAACAATGGGAATATTTATCTAAATCGGGAAAAAAGCAAAAAATGTACATTGTTTTTGTGTTTAGTAATATTCACATAAGTAATTTTTAGCATTTATTTCCACAATAAATAATAAAAACCTGGATAAAACAGATTTTTTTATTTAAAAATAGAGTTAAAGGGTTGTAAAGAAAAACCTTATCAATAAAAAGTAATACGAAATAAATAAAAAAAATATATAAAAAGTAAAAACTTAAATAATATTTTTGATGATAGGTAAATATTCTTTGACACAAAATCAATAAAAATCATCCACATTATTTTAAAAGTAGCTTTTTCTATGAATGAAAAAACAAAAGTTTTTTTTTGTTTTCTTTGCCCTTCTTAAAAACTGTGTTTACACAGTGCTTTTCTGGATAAAAAAACACTTTTTTTTAACAAGTTGATTTCCTTTCCCATATTTTAGCAAAAAAGTAAATACAAAAATCGTTCTGACGTTTTTATAGAGTTTTTTTGATTAATTAAATTTTTGTTTCACACACAAGAGATTCTTTCTACACTAAAAAACCAGTTCATTGGGCATACAAGGTGTATTTGAAATAGGGTCCAACCCTGTAAATCCGAAAATGCTTCCTAACGGAGCTACATCGCTTAATAAATAGCTTTTACAGATTTATAAATGCTATCTTTAGAAAGCTGTAACCCACTAAGAAAGCGTTTGGGATATATGGTCATTTAACTTTTTTTATTTTTTTTTTTTAATTTGAAATGCCCATGTGATACCAATGTCAATGTCATATAATGACGAAGCCAAAGTAAGATTTTTTAAAAGGTTTTTGCTAAAATTGTTTCTAGTGGGTAAGAAAACAACTGGCCAAAAAAGTTTGTTCTCCAAAATAAAAATTTTTCGTCCAGAAAAGCACCGTGTTCCCTAATAGCACAAAAGTTCTAGGAATATTCTAAAAATGTTCTTAGAATCTTCCGAGAATATTCTAAGAAAATTCTTAGAATGTTCTAAGAAAATTCTTAGAATGTTCTAAGAACCTTCTTGGAAAAAAGTGTGCTATTAGGGATTCTTTCACGATTTTATTAATATCAGTTCAAAAATTTTCTGCAGCGCCTCGCACCGCACGTGCAGGGTATTTTGTCCTCCTCAAATGGAAATTTGTAATCGTACGTTAATTCTTCTCCGATCAGGATCTTTCGCAATGCGAAAATTATTATGTGCTTGTGTCCAAAGATTTCCACTACTTTTGAGTAACAATTTGGCTGTAAAAAAGTAAACAAGCCGTGAAGATATGTAATGCTACGCATTCCATCATATACTATTCACAGTAAATGGTATATTGCATTTTCCCAAATACTTCTTCTTTATTTTTCACATTTGTATCCAAGATTTTTTTGTCTAGGATTGTGGGAAATTCGAATTTACCGTATAATAATATTCTAGCGCTACGCGCTGTGAATAGTATAAAAACGGACAAATGAATAACAAAAAACAAAAAAAATAGTTTTTTTTCGAGAATTTTTTTTGAGAAAATGCCAATAATTTTGCTTTCCTCTAGTAAAGTACTACCGAGTGTACTACAAATTGATTTTTTATTGTTCTTTTTTAACGTTTCTCGGCGTTTTATTTGTAAAAAGCTCGATTTACGAAAAAAAAATCTGTATGTAGGTCTGTATGCCCGAAAACTCGAAAACGCTTTGAGCCAAGGACTTCAAACTTTGAACATAGGTTTCTTATTCAAAACTATCAAATAGGATTCTTTTTTTTTTAATCGAGGGTAAGGGGTCAAAGGGGGGTAAAAACTATTAGTTTTTGCGATAGCTTGGTTTGGATACTGATAGGATGACAAAAATATTGTAAAAGGCTTAAGTTACTTTTTTTTATTAAAAAATATATATATATTTTTTTTGTAAAAATCGAGGCGTTTTTTTTTTAATAATAATAAAAAACTGTCGTAATACTTACATCACAAGAATGATTAATAAATCTCGCGGCGTTTCCCTTCATTGTTGCGTCGACAACAAAATTATCGTCCACCCTAAACATATAACAACCTATCCCTTTTGAATCGTAATGCTTCTCCCTTTTGTCGGTTAAAAGAGATCTAATAACCTGTAAATAAAAAAAAAACGTTTTAGATTTGGCACTAAAAAAATGTCAACTACTAGAAGTCTTGCGTTTGGATGTTTTAAATTTAAACTAAAAATCTCAGCCTTATAATACATCAAATTTTATTTTAAGGCGTCTACCATCAAATTTTAAAAATAATCTTTTTTTAATTTTTTTTTAGAAAAAAGATATCATTGTAAAATTTTGTATGTATGTTTATTAATATTCAAAGAATACAACAAAATTTTCTTAGATTTTTAAAGCTCTATTTTTTGGCAATAATTTTTTTTTTTTGAAAAAACGGTGATTGCCATGATTCCGGCCGTTTGGTCGACTGAAAGTCGCTATAGCCCGTTTTATGATGTTTTTTCAAAAAAAGTCCAAATGAACAAAAAATGGCACTTTAAAAATCTAAAATAATATTTTTTTGTATTCTTTAAATATAAAATTTCACAATGATATCTTTTTTCTTATATAAAAAAATGTTTTTAAAATTTGAAGGTAGAAAGACCCCTTAAAACCAAACCTCTTAGCTGTAACTGCTCACAAATTTAACATATTTTGACAACATTTGGATCAAAAGCTCCAGATCATTTTCATAAGCGATTTATTTGTTGATATTTTTTGCTTACCTCTCCAGCATATTCAATAACCATTTCACCAGCTTCAATGTCCTTCAAGCAAAACAGTCCTCTTCCATGGATGCTCGATCTGTAGACGCCCACGAAATATTTCGACGTTTCTTTCAACTGACGGAACTTCATTGCCACAGGTAGATTAGTTATAGAACCCCTCCTATTAATAAATAATAAATTTAAAAAAATAAACAAATAAGTTACTTATTGTACGAGAGAGGAAACCATGAGAAAATTAACCCACACGACTGGAGGCAGAGTGGGCTAACTTTCGAGAGGGCAATATGAATTTCTTCACGAGTGACATACAAAGTTTTATCCAATAAATAGCTTAGAAATTCATATTTTATTAAAAAGAAACTTCAACAAAGGATAAAAATTAGGCTACACTAAAATAAATTAAATTTTCGTTCTTACCTTGAAATTGCAACTTCATCGAAATTGCAAGTCCCTGGTCTCCTATGTTTCGAGCTCAACCACCCAAACATATCGTATGGTACCCTGGAACCGTTCTCCATTGGAGCACATCTAACGGAACCATAAATATGCCCAGCAATGAAGTCGTCTTCTAACTCCGTCAAATGGGCGGGGAAATTAAATGTAGGCTTGTATTTTGTACATTTAGAAGCGCCAGGAAGTTGTTCAATTAAATATTTTAAACCATTTGATTTTAAACCCAGTATATTAATGCTGGTGGTTCCAGCTTCACTTGGTAAAGGTGGCATGTTGTGAGCTTCTCTAGCTGTTTGAACAGCTTCGAAAACCTTATCCCAGAGATCAGCTACTGATGTTGAAGAATATTTAAACCCGTCTTTAGTTTCTATAGTGTACAAAATGGAAGTGTTTTCAATTTCTTTTTTGCCTATAATGGGTTTCGGAGGGTTGTTATCCATTTTGTCGTCTTGCTTGAGTATATTATCAGATAATGGCAACATGTGGTCTTTGATATGCTTAAAAGGTGGCACCACTGGAATAACTGGCTTCAAATTGCTTACTTTGTAAGTTTCACCTTGCTTTTGGAAAATCATCTTCAAGGATTTGTCCATCTTTTCAGCAAAATCTAAACTTGTGTTTTGAAGATCTAACGAATTAGCTTGTGTATCCAACTTTTCTTCTTTTACTTCCTTTACTAGGAGTTTTGGTTGTATCTCCTCTGGAAGTTTTGGCTGTATTACCTCCAACTTCTCAATTTTTATTGGTTCTGATTTAGGCAAAATACGTTGTTCTGACAACGTTTCAATTTTAATTGGTTCAGGCTTAGGCAGAATACGTTTTTCTGTTATATTTGAAATTTTAAGTTTGGGCTTGTTCTGGTCTGCTAAAACCGTTGCTGGTATAAATGTGCACTGTTGTACGTTAATTTTGGGCGAAGAAATGAACTGTTGTACCATCCTGGGTGGAGAAAGTAACTGAGGAGATGTTGTAGGTGGCAAATCAATACAAGGTAAGCTTGGCTCAAAAGTATATAAGCTTTCCATTCCTTTATAGTTACTAGGCAATTTTTCTGTTACAGATTTTGGTTTATTAAGAACCTTAGGTTTTAATGTATTAAGAATTATAGGCTTGGGCTTAGGCTCTTCAACTTTTATCTGCGTGAGTTTTTTAGGTTCTTCTATAAATTTAATCTCCTTCTTAGGTTCTATATATTGCATGACTTTTTTAGGTACTTCAATAAACTGCATATGTTTTTTGGGTTCTTCAATAAACTGCATTAGTTTTTTAGGTTCTTCAAAAAATGGAATATTTTTTTTGGGTTCTTCTATAAACTGCATGAGTTTTTTAGGCTCTTCAATAAACTGAATATTTTTTGGTTCTTCAATAAATTGCATGACTTGTTTGGGTTCTTCAATATATTTAATTATCTTCGGGTCTTCAATTAATTGTATGATCTTTTTGGGTTCTTCAATATACTGCACGATCTGTTTAGCTTCTTCAATGAATTTAACAGGTTTTAATTCCTTAGGCTCTTCATATACTATTTTAGTCTTCTTTGGCTCTTCATATTTAAGTTGTATTTCGTGTTTTATAGGTGCAGGTTTTTTGCTTTCTTTTAATATTTGTGTAAGAACTTTTTTAGGCTCTTCAAACAAGAGTTTTTTAGTTTCTTCCAAGATTATCTTTTTCTTTTCCTTCAATGTGTTAGTTTGCATTGGCAAAACTCTACTCATAGGCCTATGAGTTGAAGTGGGAGGTTTAAGCGTTGGAACTACGATATTAGTTGGTATACCTTGCTCAGGAACAAAAGGAGCTGTAGGTAAATTAATACTAGTAGTAGTAACTGTGGCGGTTTTCTGTGATGTGACTGGTTGTGTTGAGTATTTAACTAAATGTGATGAGGTTTTGATTTCAGGATGAGCATACATATTGCTCACCATTGTATTATTAGCAGGTTGAGCTTGTGAATACTGTGGAACTTCTTGAAGTTGTCCTGAATTGACTAATACATAACTATTTGACGATACGTCCAATACTGGTTCTAGTTTGCTAGTTTGGAATACTTGAGTGGTTGTTGAATAACTACTATTGGCGGTTAGTACGCCTGGAACTGTAGTTGGCAAAAACTGCTGAGACTGCATCACAGTATTTTGCACGATAGTTTCGAAACCGTAATAAACTGGCTGTACAGTCTGTGGAGCCCATCCAATACTTCCATTGCTATCCAAAACCATCCTCGGTTGCTGAATAATCATGGTCGGTTGCAAATTGGGCACTATACTTATAAGATTATTATCAGGCTGTATCTGCATCATCGGTTGATTCATACCTGGAGTAATAGCAACATATTGTAAATTTTGTCCAGTTTGCTGGTTAAATGCTTCAACAAACGTGGGTACAAAATTTTGGGACGGAAGATGTTGTACTATAACTTGTGGCGCGGCTGTATTTTGAGGCATTATCAACGTTTCAACTTCTTCGTAACCAGTTCGTTTGGCAGCAATAGTTCGGCCTCTGGGCCTTTGCTTCATTGTTTTCTGAGCTATAACTGTGGGTTTAGAGATGGGTTTAATCCACTGATTACCAGGAACATTGACAGTTTGCATTATCGGATTAGTTATGATCTTCCCGTTTAATGCGAACTGGTTTTGTGGAGCAACGTTTAGTTGAATAGGACCAACGTTATTAGTAAATGGCACTGACTGTATAGTTAAGGGGGCTTGATGATAATCCATAGGCTGGTGCATGGCATTTGGCTGATTAATCTGAATAGATCCTTGCTGATTAATAGATATAGTTTGATTGAGAAGCTGATTGTTGTTCATGATCTGCTGAGGAGCATGGTTGACTTGTATACCATTTGCTAATTGAATGGGTTGATTAACGCACAATGGAACTTGATTAACGCAATACTGCGTAGGTTGCTGTGGGCCGGTGTGTTGCAAAATGTTGTTTTCTGTGATGTGAATGGTGGGGTGATTAATATATTGCGATGCTTCAGTGACTTGCGGAATAGAAATTGGGGCTACTGTGTTTATTGGTACGGATTGTTGAATTGTAGGGTGCATTATAGATTTTTGATTGACGTGATGAATATTCATATTCTGCATGTTTGCTTCGGTTGGTTGTGGAACTGATATCAGTTCGGCTGTTGCCTTTGAAGTGACAAACGTTTGAGTATTTAAAACTGAAGTATGAATTTCTTTCTGATATGATTCGTATGATGCCACCATTAGAGGTTCTTCCATCATACCTTGGCCTTCCATCATACCTTGGCCTTCCATCATACCTTGGCCTTCCATCATAACTTGGCTTTCCATCATACCTTGGCCATCCATTGTGGGATTGGTTGTGATGTACCCAATGGTGTTGTCATGTTCTGAGTCGCTCTCACTGGTGCATGACCCTTCGCAAGTGTCCAAATGTCGTTTGAAACTTGCCTGAGTACGGTATGTGTTTAGGCATTTTTCGCAAGATACCGGCTCTTCGATAATGTATTGGTTACCCCAAGGATCCATTTGGGGGGCAGTTGGTGATCCGCATTCACTTGAGCTACTATCGTCCATGTTTCCATCTAACTGCGGCACCAAGTTATTTTTTACCTTAAACGTAGAAGATAATTTACGTTTCTTCATTTCAGGGCTTAGAGTAAGGGTCAAGCTGCAAGATCTTCGGGTTTTAGGAGATTTAACCAAATCCTGATCATCCCAAAATTCAATATCACTATCTGATGGTGAATCAGATTCACTAAAGCTGCCGTCATCGCAATTACCATCCACTTGAAGGACTTGAAAAAACAAGTTATTTTCCCTAGTTGTAGCTGCCATTTTACGTTTTTTAATAGCTGGAGATAAGGAACTGTCAAGTTTGTAACTCAATGTTAAGCTGCACGACCTTTGAGGTCCACGAGATTTTTCGAACCTGCCCGTATGTTGCATAATTTCTGATTTACTTCTACGCAATTCTCTGCTGTTTGTTTTCAAATCAATATCCATACCTTCAAAATCAAGATCCGTCTTTTTGAACTGATCACTAGCTGATTCCGAGTTGCTCATGTCAGACTTAAAGTCCATACCCATACTGAAAACCAGTGGACCACCTGTAGGAAATATATCTTGGACTGATATGCCATCTAAGAGATCATGAGGTAACTCCTCTAAAATTGCATTAGTTAACTCAGGAGAAAGTAAATCAGCACCGTTTTGAGGCTCCTCATAATCCTCGTATTCATCAAATATCTTCTTTCTCTCTATTTCCCTTTGCCAGGAGACTATCTCTTTTAACTTTCTCTCAACAGCAGATCTATTAATTGAATGATCTACAGTAAAGTTTCTATCCACATAGACTTGGTTACTATGAGAACTATAGATCGTGGTTGTTATAATATATGGTACCAATTTCCATGGCTCTACGGTTGACCAAAAAAGTCTTGTGCAAACAAATCCAATGGGTATAATAGCTTCCATACTGTCTGATATCAAAGGATTAATTTTTCCCAAATTGGTAACACATAACGAACCAACCATCAAATTAACCTTTTCAATATCAGCGAATTTACGTTTCTTTTTGTCGAGTTCCACGTAAATAGCACGATGTATCTCAAAATCTTTTGAGTTAGTTAAGATATGTGAACCTTTGATTTCGTGTACGGAACAAAATACGGTTTTGTCGTGCATAAAAAAGCAGTTAGCCTTTCGTGCACAAGAGAAGTGATATGTTTCGTAGCAACCTTTGAAACAACAGCCAACGCTTGCGCCTTTTTGCTTGCAAAAAGCGCACCTGATGAGTCTTCCGCGAGATAAGGCACTTTGGACGTTTTGTAATGACCCATCTATTTCTTCGTAGACTTCCGAGGACCATAGGGCGCAATTTGCGTGGACCCATTCATTTTGGCCACAGTATAACAACCGAGATTCTTTGTAAGAAAGTCCATCACCAAAAGTTTTACAGAACGCACAACTTCTAATATCCTCAAACTCGTATTCAACTTCTGTAAGTTGTTCCTCCAGTTTTTCGCTCACAGGAGATTCATCTTTGACCAGAGATTCATTGCCTTCGCTTATGTCATCATCCTTGCTTGGAATATACCAAGGAAATACTTCTTGGAATATGGTCTCGTAAATTGTCTTCAACTGATCAGAATGAGTATTTTTTAAGGCTTCCTGCATTTCATTGTTAAATTCTTTTATGGAATTATATTCATTCGAGTTTAATTTTGTTTTTATGTTAACCATAGTTAAAGCATTTGCTTGTTTGGTTAAATTTTCACTCTCCGCTTGCATCTGTAACTCATTTTCCTCAAAAGAATAGATTTTGTTGATATCTGTGACCTCCTTACTGTAGTTATTGTTGTCCAGGTCAAGGTCAACGCTGGAAAACTGCAGTTTTCTAACGTGTGTAATTCCTTTGTTCAAAGGAGTATGAGTATTTAAAGGACTCCATTTTATCATGTTGTGCGCTATTTTGTTTTTGTTTAAG
Source organism: Brachypterus glaber (assembly GCA_958510825.1). Taxonomy (NCBI): domain Eukaryota; kingdom Metazoa; phylum Arthropoda; class Insecta; order Coleoptera; family Kateretidae; genus Brachypterus; species Brachypterus glaber. The sequence goes on along the minus strand of OY294054.1, from coordinate 16,456,484 downwards.
AGACGTATGACATGGTTAAAGCAAGATTGCAACTCTGTATCTATGGATTTTCTCCATATTTGTTTCGGTTTTGGAGTACAAAGAGAGCATGAGTATTCAATGGACTCGGGGAGAATACTTAAGATTTGATATTGTTCTTCTGATAAGCCTTCACATTGTGAATGGACCCATTGCATACAACTCGCACATTCCATCATCTAATAGTAGAAAGGAAAAGATTACAATAAATGGAAAATTTACAGAAAAAAGTTACCGAAAAAATATAAGTCATGAAGGGTTCGTGCACAAATTACGTGAGACCTTTTTTTAGGTATTTTCATCCCCCCACCATGTAAAATAATTTACCTATACCTCAAGAATAGATAGTAAGATTTTTCGGAAAATATTAAGTATTAGAAGAAAAACTTTATAAATGAGCCATTAGGCGGTTCCAAAAAAGACTTTCATTTTTCTTTTTTAATACCCATTTAGGTGTACCTCCGACATGACGAGAAAATTCACCCTGCAAAATTGCAGCCCAATCTGATATCGTTAACCCTTGCCGCAAAACGAGTTTTTTAATTTATTCGTTTGATCTAAGTATATGTTTAATAAAATAAAAACTAAAAAAGTCCTACCTTTGAGCAGCATTCATTGTCATCGTAGCAGTGTTGGCAAATGGGGCAATAGTTGCCCTTTTTGCGCAGTTTAAAGCATGAAAGGCATAATGGCGTACTTCCAACAAACTTGCTTATGCTGTCCGACCCGCAGCTTTTACATATCAAGCATTTGGAACATACCTAACAAAGATTTGGTAATTAGAAAAAACTAACATTAATTTAAAATCCTATTAATTAAAGCACTTCTATAGCAATAAGTTTCGTTTTTATATTTTTTAATAATTTTCTGATAAAAGTTTTAAAAAGAAAATATATCATCAAGTTATTAAGGCTGGTTTCAAGTAGTTTTCCATCCCACCTTATCCCTAGCCAATTCTTTTATTCCTCTAAAATGTCTACACCCTGTATCCTTTTAAATCTGTGAGCAGTATTCCATCTAGGCCTGCCTACTTTTCTTTCAAGCCCAGCCCGATCTTCTAAATATTTTAAGTAAACCCTCACGTCTAAGTATGTGACCCACCATTTGATAGCTTTTCCTACTATTTTTTTTAACATTCTTAAAGAAAATACAAATACATTTTTTATTATTATAAAAGTGTTTTAACTAAGATTTTAAATAAATATTAATTTTTAAGAACAAGACAAACTATCATATAAAATTAAAAATACTAAAATATTTTTTCTATATCTTATAAAAACTTGAATAAACTAATAAATTATTGATATTATAGTAAAATCAGCAGTTGATAAAAAAAACTTTAGATTAAATAAATTTGTTTGTTTAAGATTAACTAATTATAATCAAATCGTGGTTTACACTAGTTTACAAGAGATTCAGAATGTTTTGTTAACAAATAGCCGAGGTTAAAATTTACGAATATGTATTACTATTTGTTTTTTATGAAAACTGGAAAATTAACCGTTTTTATTAATAATTTTATTAAAACAAATAGCGCCTTCGACAAAAATTAAAGAAAAATAAAATATAAATGTTAAATCCTTTTCACCAAACTTTTCTCGTCTTGCGCCTGACGTTAAAATTTAACCATCGAAAAAAATGCGAAAAAATAAGCCATAAGCCAAGAGAAAAAAAACATGAAAATATTAAAAAACCAATTTCTTCCTGAACAATTTCTTTACATAATGCAATAAAACTAATTTTAGGGTACTTGTTCCAAACATGGGCCAGCTGGTAATATCGACCGAAGCTTCCATATTATTAAGTTTTAATTTGACAAAATATGTGAGTGCTCACGCGAAAAGGGATCTGAAGAGAAATAATGTTATACTATAAAAAGATCAAGTTATAGTTCACCAACAATTTTTCCCGTTAAATAATAGTTAATTAGTTTCAAAGACAATAACCGATGTTCGCTTGTCCTGTGGCCAACCCAAGAAAAAAAATCGTGTGATTATGAGCTTATTATACAACTCTAATAAAACAAAATAATAAAAAACTTACCGTAGGTCTGTCAACAATGTTCCATTTCTTATTGAAGCATTCCGGATGATATGCCTTGGAACATTTCTGGCAATGAACCTTGTTCCTGTCTGCCAATCCACAATCAGAACAAATGGTGCATTTTGGACAGACCCAATTTTGACTGCCAAAATTTTGGGACCGCTGCTGCTCCAAACAAAAGGAATGGTACGTTTCGCAGCAAATTGAGCAGTAAATGAGAGATTCACGGCCTCCACTGCCGCACAAGAAACATATAGATGGCATTGGCAGTTGTTCGGTGGATATTATGCAATATCCACTCTGGCAAATATCGTCTGGATCATACCCTTCCCAGAAATCGATTGATATACTATTCGAGTTTTGCTTCCTTTCAGGAACATATTTAGGCTGCAAAGAATGTTAAAGCTGTTATTTTATCTCATGAACACTCAACCGCATTAACATAACGTCACCGTGTCCCATCTTAAAAACATTCTTTTTAGCAAATGGCTATGACACTAAATTTCAAGAATAATAAAAATGTTCCTAAGATGGAGCAGGGTGGAATCAAGGCTAAACATAAACGACTAAAAAGTGAGTTTTGGCCACAGAAAAACCTCCTATGGTCCATACTGCGGTAGTTTGAAAATGTTACAAACTAAGGGTAACTTTTACGCGTTTATATAAGATCACTTAACGATATGCAAAAAGCTTTCAAATTCGCTTTAATTGGAACTTTTTTTTGCTCCTACCTCCCCCTTTTGTTGTATGTTTCTTACCGTGTGTCAGACTATATGGTGTTTGTTAATTACTAGTATTGGTTTGTCCATTGTAGCCTTGTTCAAAATATCATTTTAAAAATAGACATAGCTAACTTTTAAATTGCAAAATATTCTTGGTAACCCAACTTAAAAATGCGAAACCTAATATATATTTATGGATCATGCTATCGGTTGTGTGATATACAAATAGTTTATGCTATTTGATATAAAAATATGTGTATATCACACAGTATGCACATAAATGTGTGTATGATATACATTACAGTAACATAAGTCCACCCCACTCCATCTTAATGGCAAAGGCACTAAATTTTATTAATAATAAAAAAAAAATCCCTAAGATGGGGCAGGGTGGTGTTATGTTAATATGCACTCAAGGCTGAACGTTTATGAGACATTGTAACAATGTAATAATTTAATAGGCACGGACTTTTTAAAATCCCAGGGGGATTTCAAGTCGATCGGATTATTAGTTCTGGAGTTATATCAACGGCAGTGCCCCTCATTGGCAGTGTTCAAATTAGATGCGCGTTGTTTTGCAGACTGCAGACGCGACGATCACCGAAACGACTCCTATCCCTACTACTGCACTGGCGTTGGGATTCCCCTATCCCCTTCAAATATTTTGCTTTGTACATTCTTGCCCACTCAACTTAACTATCATCATTAAAAAGTGTTTCGTACTTTTCACGCGCGCTTATAAGCGGCTTTGTCCTGACTGAATGAATGAATGACTGACTGACTGACTGACAGAATCAACGCCCATTTTAACCCTATTTGAAATCCCCAAAAATTAATACAAAAAAATATGCGGGCAAATAGAATTATTTTTAAAATTTAAAATAATAACACACGACCCCCTTTCAGTTAAAAAAATGTCCCCTCTTGCCCCCCTGTCTCCATTGTGCATTGTAAGCATACCGAAAAAAATTGGGTTATGTTATTTATGTGTTCTAAATTTCAAGTTGATATCTTAAGCCATACAAAAGTTAAAGGAAAAGGGGGCGGACTTTTTAAACGCTCTGTAGAATGCGAAACAGTATGCATCTTCACGGCTATTTAAAAAGTTATGAAAGGAAATCGGTAAACATAAACTATAAGTTATGGTTACTATTCTTCAAAGAAAATTATGACGAATATTTACAGCGAAATTTTATTACCTATAAAATCAATTTTAAAATTAGAAAAACAATAAACAAAATATTTATGTGTGACACATATAGACTAAAATCTGCCAAATGAATAAGTAAATTCAAACAATTAAGCAATTTTGCATGCATTTTAAAAAGTTATTACGCAAGTTATATGGTTTTATTGATTTGATATAACTCTATGTAGTCATCCATAAATTAGGCAAATTTTTGATATTTTAGAACCCTGCGCCTCTCGTCACGCGTAAATAGTTACTCCCGTTTATTTAAACCAACCTAAGCTGGAACTTAGGCCCCTGTGGGAGTCTCCCAATAATTTAAACAGTCCAATCATTTTAGAGTTGTCACATTTGTATCACTTTATCCGGTTTTAAATTACCCCCTTTCTTTCTACATGCGAAATCATTTATGAATGCCCCCTATTCAGGGACGGGCCAAGCAAAAAAAGACACCAAATTTTATTGCATCGAAAATTCAAATAGTATATTAAAGCACTTATTCCATAAGACGTTTTTAGCGCACCAGTACTTTAGAAAACTCGCCGCAAGCTAAACTTGTACTCGTGCGCTAAAAACGTATGTTATGAAACTAGTACTTTAATATACTATTTGAATTTTCATTGCAAAAAAACGTTACAAACTTCAGCTTCATGATTTTGACCAGAAAACTTGTGATTTTAACCGAATAAATACTGGTTTTAACCACTTAAAACCGCGTTTATTTCAGGTTTTGCAGCCCTGACCTAAATATATTTAATAAGGAATTTTTTTAATAACAAAGAAAACTTCTTACCTCTGTCGAGCTTGCAGATGACATAGATTGTTTTTGACTCTTCTCCCTCTTGGAGTTAGCAATCACATTTTGATTAAGTAATTTCATGAACTTATCAGTGTCCGAAGAATCTGTCTCACTACTATTTGATTCACTTTTAGTGTTAATATTTACAAGAACCTTACTTTCAATAATCTTATCATCTACTTTGATTTCTTTGACTACAGGCTGAACTTCTTCAACTATAGGCATAATTTCTTCTTCAACAACAGGCTTAATTTCATTAATCTGTTGTTCTTGAGTATCATGTTTCTTTTCAACCTCACTGCTGAAGGTAGCATAAGGCTGTCCTAAAACTATGGAAGCACTGCGGCACACATGCTTCACTCTAGGGCCCTTCAAATCGATTTTCTGTCTTTTAATATCAGAACTTTGGGGAACTGGGGCAGGTACATTAGGAGGCTTGGGGTTTTTAAACCTTACTGGTCGTTGATTAATTTTCGCTGCTTGGTTTGGTTCAGGGGGGCAATCTACAGTGCTTTGCCATAACAATGGTAGGGTACTATTAAAAATAATATCAGCCCCTTGCATATTTTGTGGTAGCATTGCAGAGAGACTTTGCTTTAAGGACATAGGCATTTGAAATGAACGAAGGCACATCTTTAACCAACAAGCTGGACATCTAGCTTTATAAGCACATCGAATCAACTTCCACTGTTGACTACGAACTATAGGAGGAACATGACAAGTTCCCTGTCCTTTTAGACAAACAAGATTGTTTACAGCTTTTCCACATGACTGACGTTTGATCATTTTTGAAATGAACTTTCTGCATGACTCACAGCTGAATATATTAAACTTTCTTGCTTGTTTGACAAATCGGTAGAATCTAACTGCACCACATACACCACAAGTAACTGTGCCAGGGGGTGAACCATTGTTGAGATTACTTGAAAATGGGCCTTCTGGACCAGAAACATTTTCATTTGAGAGTTTGAGTCTAGCTTGCCTTAAAACAACACGACCATTTGAAGGAACTTGTGTTTTTTCACTATCACTGTTAGGGTTTACTCTAAAATTGTTTTCTTCCTTAGTTTTGGCTGTATCACTGGCTTTTTCCGCATTTTCTTCGAGTTTAAGTAGTCTCTTGGTTCTGGACTTCTTTTTTAGAGTAATACTTTCATTTGGATCAACATTAAGAAATCTTTTGTTTGGTTTAATAACCCTTGATGAGTGGACACTTCTAGTTGGTAAGACAAACTTGCCAGCCAAATTATTCGGTTCTTTCTGTTGATTGCTCCTGATATTTGTGCCATTGGTTGAGAATGCGCGTACTGAACGGAGGGCCAGCTTCGAGCTCCTTGTGACTTTTTTGTTGATTTTTGGTTTGATACCGGATTTACCGCACATTTTCGACAACAAATTTCGTTTCGATGCATTTTTGCTCCGCAAAGTTGTTTGTATATTCCTCCTCAGTCTTCTTTTGATTGAAACTTTTGTGTTTACAACATTGTCATTGACAGTACTTTCACTATCATTTTCCTTAACTTCTTCGTCCTAAAAGAATGAACAATAATGTAAAACATTTGATAAATGATAAAAGAGGGGAAATAACGTGTAGATTACGTAGAAAATATATAAATAACGAATGTTTACCTGTTTGTTTTGTATAACAGATTCAACTGTCACTGTGTTGCTGCTAACAACATTTAATGTTTCCCTTGTCGGGGGCAAAACATTCACCCTTTTTCGATTTGTGTGTTTACAGGGCTTTCCCGGAAATTTTGATCGGCCCATTTTAGCTGTCTTCTAATAGTTTACATTTTAATTCACGTAAAATTTACATTGAGAGCATCACGCATTCTTCGCGTAAAGAAACAATCAGAATCGCTATGTCGGTAAAACAGAACTCCTATGTCGGTAATAAAAGCGTACCAACATAAATTTTAGCGGTTACACTTAAAAAACCGTTTATATTTATAAGATAATTATCTTTTTAATGCTATCTCAATCATCTACTTAATCTTAATTCATTGTCTTAAATCATAAATTACTATAATATCCCATTAACCAATCAGATTTCGCATTACCCCTATTTAAATTTAATAAAACAGAAAAAAATTAAACATACAACCATATATTTAGTATCTCTCGGTAAAAATATATCCTATTTTTAATATTTAACGATAAATAATTTGCATAATTATTTAAATTAACATATTATTAAATAAAATTTATTTGAAAGTTGTGAGAACAAGTAAAACATTGACCTATTACAAACATCAAGGTCTTAAAATCAATAAAGTGGTTTGGTACCGCTGCTTTAATTTTATTAATTTATTAAAACTAGATAATTTATATTTAATTAGACGATAAACATATAAGGAATTCATTAAAACAACAGGAATTTATTATTTTAGTCAATATTTATATGTAAAAAAAACAACAGATGTCAAAAAATCCTTAGGTGGTACCACTGTTTACGAGAGATGCGCCATCTTAGAATGTAGTGTGTGTATCTGGAAAAATACTTTAATCATATCAGAATGAATTTTTGATTGCTTGGATCGAATCAAAATAGTTTATAAATAAAATTTAGTGTGGTTATTATTTCTGCAAACGTAAAAACAGTTTTTGTCCAGTTTTAAGTTATCTGTCGAAGTGTTTAATAATAAAATGACAGCTATGTAAGATCCAGGTTAGAGTCGTAAATTAATCTATTAATTGAACAACTCATTTGTTCTTTATTAATTAATCTAAAGACTAATTATGTGTTCTAGGCAGTAAAACTATGGTATACCTATCTAAATAAACCATGTGTTAATAAACAATAAACATTCTATAGTCATATTTTAAAACAATAGGAGGATTTTGTATTTATACAAAATGATGGCAAATACTTTTGATCATGAAGATAAAAATAGGTAAGTTACTTGTTAAACAGGGTGTCCAGAGGTCTGGAAATTTAGACAGGGAAATCTCAAGGAGATTTATACGTTTTCTGGAGCTTCCTATTTTTTCCTACCACAAGCCTTTTTTTACATATATGACAATTCTAACTTGTAAAAACTGCAAAAATTGTAAGACAATTTCCCAATAGGGGAAAGTACCCATGAATGGGACATATTGTTGAATGGGACAGTGCCTGTTTCTGAACTATGCTTTGTAATTTTTGGTTTTTGTTACCATGCTTAGATGGCCCTACATGTGCATAATAAAAAAAATGGCAAAGTTTAGGCAGCTGGGTTTTTGAAAAATTTTACAAGTCAGTTTTACCAAGTCAAAAGTAATTTTTTTAATAATTTTGAAAGAAATTTTATTGACGAAAGGCAAAAGGAAATTGTTTAAATTTGGTTTATGTAATAGTCTAGAACAACAAGATCCCAAGATTTTTTCCTATAGTTCAAGTCTATAAAAAAAATAATAAAAACAAATCTTGACAAACAAATAAATAAAACAAAAATTTACAAAAAATCATGAAAACATTGTACTTTGATTTTGACTTCTTCATAACAAAAAAAATTGCTTACAATAAATACAAAAATGTCTTTAATTATGAAGCTGAAGTTTGCAACGTTTTTTTGCATCGAAAATATAAATAGTATATTAAAGCACTTATTCCATAACACGTTTTTAGCGCACTAGTACTTTAGAAAACTCGCCGAAGGTGGCTTGTTTTCTAAACTTGTACTCGTGTGCTAAAAACATATCTTATGAAACTAGTACTTTAATATACTATTTGAATTTTCATTGCAAAAAAACGTTGCAAACTTCAGCTTCATCTTTAATTGCCTTACCCTGCCCTATTTTTTTTAGCTAAAATCAGATTTTTTGCATTAATAAACATAAAAAGCAATATTTTTTAAAATATATCCTAAATAAAATAGTGATTTTTTTGCGTATTTTTTTCTTGTAAAAATGGACTATAGGGAAAATTCTGTTCTGTTAGTTTCTCTTTTTTCTTTTTCATTGCACAACTCTTAATTTTTAGTTGGTATTTTGGTAATATTGGTAGACAGGAGGCACAAGATCTTTTAATGGCTGAGAGAGAGGGTGGCGTTTTTCTTGTGAGAGATAGTGCTACAAGTGTTGGAGATTTTGTATTGTGTGTTAAGTATGTACATTTTGATTATTTTTTTCTTTGGAGGTGGGGGGCTTAATTTGAAAATTTTTAATTAAAAAAAGTAATTGACCTAAAACTTATACAGGGTGATCAATAACTGGCATGCCAAAATTTAAGAAGTGATTCTACATCCAAAAATATCAAAAAAAGTTCCTATAAAGTTTGGTCCGGAAATGAGCCCTAAGGGAGCTACTGCCATTTAAAATTGTAATAAAAATAAGGTTTTTAATTAATAATTCTGGTATCCTTTAAACTAGAGCGACAAGCTTTTGCATGTATACTAGTATTAATAAGGATAATAAGTTTGTTATTTTTTTTTTTAATTTATCCAGAGGCGTGCCTAGACCTGAGGCTTAACACATTTTTGCCCCAAACTTTTTTATGTGGATTTTTTATAAAAAATATAGATTTCTTGAGTAAAAATACTTAAAAAATTTCATATAGTGTAACACCAACCGTTTTCAAAAAACGGGGGGTGCCTAAAAATCTATTGTTTATTGACCACCCTAATGTCACTCAAATTAATAATTTGTATTTGTTTAGGGAGGATAGTAGAGTTAGCCATTATATTATAAATAAAACTCAACAAAATGACCAAACGAGGTACCGGATTGGGGACCAACTGTTCACGGACTTACCAAGTTTATTGTCATTTTACAAACTCCATTATTTAGATACAACGCCATTAATTAGGACTGTCGCCAAGCGCGTGGAACGCGTAATTGCCAAATTCGACTTTACCAGCAATGTAAGTAAAATATTTTTTTCACGACTGAAACAACGCTGAGCGGTGGACCACTATGGAAATTCTGTGTACAAATTTTCGGAAGTCTTTTAAAAATCTTTCAAAAACCTTGACAAAAATCTCGAATAACTCGGTAATTTTCATCAAGATTTCAAAAAAATTTCAGAAAAGTTGCTAATATGCTTAAAAATCAGAGATTTGTATGTCAAAAGTTCGTAGTCCATTTACAAATATTTTGTAGTGGTTCATTCTTTGAACAACCCAAAAAGAGATTTTTTTTTAGTTAAACAGTTAAAAAATTTAACCTGTATGTATTAGGGTGGACCTTATATTTATTTATTATCAGAATTTTCATTTAGGTGTAACTAAAAAATTCTGAAAATATGAGAGTGATCAAACTTATCCTAATTGGGCCCCTGAAATTCCTAAAATTACCCATAAACCGTAAAAAATCGTTGAAAATTGTCTGTAATTTTTGTATGTGAAAAAATTTAAGGTCTTGAAATCTTATTTTTTTCCTTTTGAGCATACAAAATTATTTACCAAAATTCAAACTGATCAAAAGATTCTAACCCGTGCCGAAAATCCGCCAAAGTTGCCCCTAACACTAAAATTTTCGAATTTCTATCATAAACGTGAGTCAACCTGTAAACAAACTTTTAACCCCTTGACGCACCACTTTTTTTCGAAAAAGTGGTTAATTTTTCGCCAATTCGGCAAAATATAAGTCGCCCGAGTTAACTCGAATAAGCGGAAAGGAGCCCAGCCTACTGCCCATGAGTTAACTCGGGTGATTGCGTTAAGGGGTTAAAATGGTTCAAACTGGAGTGAATTTTTTATTTAATGCATTCTAATAATAATTCATAATATTTAAATGATTTAACTAAAACAAAACGAGCTAAGCGCGAAATAAGGGCTCCTAAATAAGCCACTTTGAGGTGTCCTTATTTGGCGCTTAGCTCGTTGTGTTTTAGTTAAATCATTTTAATATTATGAATAATTGTTACAATGCATTAAATAAAAATAAATTCAATTCAGTTTCATATACGTTAAAAGGTTTGTTCACCGTTTGACTCACATTTATGGTAAAAATTCGTAAATGTTAGGTTAGGGGCAACTTTGGCGGATTTTCAGCACGGGTTAGAACCTTTTGATCGTTTTGAAATTTGGCACATAATTTTATACGCTCAAAAGGAAAAAAATAAGATTTCAAGCCCTTTAAATTTTTCACTTATACAAAAATTACAGACAATTTTCAACGATTTTTTACGATTTATGGGTAATTTCACGAATTTTAGGGGCCCAATTAGAGAAGTTTGATCACTTTCATATTTTCAGAATTTTCTAGTTATACCTAAATAAATATTTTAAGATAATAAAAAATATATAAAGTTCACCCTAGTGTGGGTAATGCAAGCACAGAGATTCAAATTTAAAGTACTAGACACCATTAAAAAAAATTATAATAAATAACAAAAACGACAAAATGTTCTCACGTTTTGTTTTTTTTTTTTAAGATTAAAATGTTTTTTTTAGGAAAAAGATGATTTGAGTTTTAAAAGAGGAGATATTTTAACAATAGTTTATAAAGAGGAGGAACAATGGTGGACTGCCAGAAATAAGGAAGGAAAAACTGGTTTAATACCAGTTCCATATGTACAAAGGGTATGTTCAAGTCTCAAGTCTCTAGCTGCTAGTTTAATCAAGTTATTATTTGTTTTCCTTTTTTTTTTAGTATGATGAAGGGCAGTGTCCAATAGAAGTTCCTAGACCTAATGCAGAAGGTCCTAACTTGCAACTAGAAGCAAGGCGAAATCAAATACAGGTACTAAATTAGTTTTTAATAGGGATCGATCGATATGGATTTTTCTGCCGATACTGATCATCGGCCGATACCGATATGCTGTAGTCTATTTTTTAAACTTTGAAAGTCTACTAGGATAAGGCTTATATTTTGGGGAAAATCTAAAGAGATTGAATCATTTAAAATGTCAGAAAAGAGTCTTACGCACAATTCTAGGTTTGGATCAAATAACATCCTAACGGTTATAGGATTGTATACCTATGAAGCCATTTTGTTCTTATTAAAAAATAAACGTCTATTTCAAGATCTAGAACCTAACAAATTGCCTACAAGTTTTAAACAAAATAAGAATAAGATCGGCTTTGAACGAAAGACTGACAATGTTAAAAATAGGCTGTTTTCGGCCCATTCATGCAAACATATTAAACATATTAATTCGTATAGATTTGGACATGTGGAAGACTGTTTTTTTTTTCGTAAAAAGGTAAAATTAGGTCGATTTTGAGCTAACAATGCCAAGTATAAAAAATATATATTTTTTATAGATTAGGACACGCTGAACACGATTACGTTCTCAAAAGTGACAGTGGTAGAATCGACCTAATTTTACCTTTTTACAAAAAAAAAAAAACAGTCTTCCACACCGTTTCTGTAATTTTAAAGGCCAGAATCGTATTCAGTATGTCCAAATTTATAGGAATTGATGTTTCATACGTTTGCACAAATGGGCCAAAAACGGACTATTTTTAACATTGTTCTTTGGACCAAAGGTTTCTTATCCAAACTCAAAGTCAGAGACTTAAGAGGAACTAAGAGACCTCCGCTGGGCCAATATCCTGACCTTTATTGAAAGGACGGGCAGGTTTAAGGAGGACTCAAATTAATAAATAGCTGGGATTGCCTTGAGTAACAAAAAGTTCCATAAATGGCATAGTTGTCTTTGTTGGTTTTGGCCAACCCAAAAAATTACTACTTCTACTACTACTTATTGAATGCTTACTTTTGGCTACAGTTCATTTATTCTTGGTCAAGTGACAAAAATGTTGTGTTAAAAGGCTTTTCATTGTTTTATTTTTTTTTAGCGGCAACTTCCAGCAAAAGCCCGAGTAAAACAGGTCCGTATTCCGAATGCATACGACGAGACGGCTTTGAAATTAGAAATTGGTGATATTATAACTGTAACAGCAACAAACATCAACGGTCAGTGGCAAGGGGAGTTAAACGGTAAAGTGGGATATTTTCCGTTCACCCACGTCGAGTTTATAGACGATGAACCTGAAAATTAGTCATTAGCTGTTAAAGTAAACTCAAAAAATAAGGTGACGTAAAAAGGATACGCAGAAATAAAAGAAGCGACAGTCGAAACTTTTTTTAAAGCTAATTGTTGCCATTATTATTAATTAAAAGTTTTACAAAAATTTTACATTATAAATTATTTTACATTATACATTATTTGCCTTAAAATTTTAGTGGTAGTGTAACAGTCATATTTACGATTGATAGAAATCTAGTGCACGGAGTCCGGTTGACAGTGGTGTCATCTCGTAAAATTTTTGTAAACTTTTAAATATGGCCATCGCTGAACTCGTTTATTTACATAAAATGTGTAAAAAATACATAAAATATCCTAAATTTTACAGTATTTCTTTTCTTTACTTAAACAAAAATCTATAATATATTCAGAGAACATATATACAAAAAACCTACAGATTGTAAAAAATATAGTATTTTACAATTTATATGTAAAATTTTAAAATGTAATTTTTACGTATAATATTTAATAAATATATACTGTATATTAAATATTTTACGAGTTTTCAGTAAAAAAAAAAAATAGATTTTCTGTAAATTTCAGATTTATGTAAAGAATTACGCATTCTATATCTTCATTTAATTTGTATATGTAGATAATACGTTTTTTTTTACAAATTATACGGAATAGAAATAAAATATCCTAATAGGGAATAACTATTTTTTAAAGTATACAAAATTTTTACTTAATTTTATTTTTCTTTATATTGTATTTTAAAAATTATTAAATTCTACATTTTATTTATATTACTATTAAAATATATTTTAAAACAATTTCTAAAAACAGTGGTTTTCAACATTTAAATACTGGATATTTAGCCATTATTGCAATAACTTGTGAACGCTTGTATTACAGCCTTTTAATTAGGTGTCTAGGTGTATTCATTTAAAAGTTATTGTGTGGTATAAAAAAATATAGTAGTATTTAAATACTACTACATGTGATAAAAAATGCCAAATTTCATGTCTTTAGATCAATACACTCAAATCTTGGCAAAAAAATATTAACAAAAAAAAATATAAAATGTACAGCATTTAAATAAGTAATAAAAAAAGTTTTTGAACTGTCGCTTCTATTCATTGTGCCTATTTTTTGCTTAAATCAAAATATAAGGTCCAGGTCTCATCAAATATGAAAATTTTCGTACGTAAACATAAACTACATATTGTATAAATAAGTAATAAGTATAAATAGAAAATCTGTTTCCAAGGTGAGAGAAAATTTTTGTTAATGATTTTAAAAAAATATGCGTGATACACTAAAAAAAAAAGGAATGAAGCTTGATAATTAACCGTAGGTATAAGCTTTATAAACCAATTTTGAAGCTTAAAGTTGTCTTATTCAGTAAGTTTTTACACGGTGTTTTGAAAGACAAAAAAAAACATTTTTTTTTGAAGAACCAACTTTTTTAATTGTTTCCTTGCCCCTAGAGACAATTTTACCCAAAAATAAAAAATAAATATTTTGAAAATACGTTTTTTTTTATACAGTTTTTTGTGTTCTGTATGAAGTAACTCGTGTGTCACTTTTAGGTAATCAAATTTTTGGTATCAAACGTAGATTCTAGGTTAAAAAATAAGAAAAAAACATTCAGTGGACAGATATCCGCAAATCCTTCCTAAAAGAGCAACAGCGCTCTAAAAAATAGCATTTACAGATTTGCAAATGCTATTTTCGGGCTTTTTCCTTATTTTTCAAAATATAATCTTGTGATACCAAAAATTAGATTACTCAAAGTAACACACCTCATGTCATACTAAGCACAATAAACTCCAAAAACGTAGCATCAAGATGATTGTTTTTTATTTTTGCTAAAAAAACGTGTCGAATCGAACGATTTTTTAATTTTTTTTTACTAAAATCTCCTTCAGTAGGGGTAGAAAAAAAATTAATAAAAGAAATGTGTAAATAAAGCTTTAAAAACTAATTAATCTAAAACTGTATGAATACACAAGCTTTATAGCTTAAAAAAAATGTTTGTGAAGCTTAAATTACCTAATTTCCTTTTGGTTAGTAGGAATTATTAATTCTAAATAAGAATGGTTCACAAACAGAGGCCGGACTTTTGGTACTCATTTACCGGAAGCTCCCAAAATTTACAATTTTTTAAAATATTACATAATAAATGCAATTATCTTAGGTATACCTTAATAACCTCTCCAAACCATATGTTAGTAAGTGGACCACCATTTCGACGCTGCTGTTGTACCTTTTTGAGATTAAGCTAACTTTCCCTTCGGAAATTATACATTTCCCACTCGGTATGTAATATACTTATTTCCGATTTAATTAAAAAAGTCTTAATAAAATTCTTTCTTTCGCGAGCTTCCGCTAAATAAATACCAAAAGTTCGGCCTCTGTTCATAAACTAACACAATGACTAATCTGTTTGAAAACGTCGAATCTTAAATATACTATATAACTTTACGGAAATTAGAAATTATTGTTTCTAATTGAAATAAATAAACTCAATAAAATTGGAAATTACAAAGGCCTAGATGGGATAAAATAAAAAAATATATAATAGCTTTAACATAAATCTAAAATTCTCAGATAAAACTCGGAGTTTTAGAGTAAAATTCCGAGTTATAACCCAAAATTTTATTTTTTTGTTGAAATTTTAGTTATATCTCAGAATTTTACATAAACTCAAAATCCCGAGATAACTCAAAAATTAAAAATTCTGAGTTATACCTAGGAATTTTAAGTTTACCTTAAATTCCGACTTATAACTCGGAATTTTATTCTTAAATTAATATTTTTTTTTTAAATTCTTGCTTCCCTTCTACGCATTCTACGTAGTATACACCTTTATTGTTGTTTTAACAAAAACATTGTTTTTAAAACATAGACGTTATTTAGTTTAAAAATCAAGAAAATTTGAGATATGACGTTTTCAAATAGACAAGACGATAAACTGAATATTTGCTAATGTTGTATAATAGCTGCTTCATTGTATATTTATTATTAATTTTATTTGGCACTAACAAACCATAAAAAATATATTTATATATGTGTTATATTCATTATTTATGAATTACACCATTTTTGCTGTAATTGTCAATTTGTATTTTTATTAATTACATATCAATATTTAGGTAGTTGTATTTTTCCTTATTCCAAATTTTCCTTTTGAATGTTGCCTGTTTGGTTTTATCAAATAGTATTTCTTCTAAGGGGCCTTTCATAAATAATAGCACTTACTGGAGGGGGGGGGGTGTCAGCGTGTTGCAATTAAAAATGCATAATGGTACTCAAACTGAAAAAATACGTATAATTTGGTTCTAAACAGCGGCTCACACTTTAAATTTGATGCCCTGTGGACCGAGATATTTTGTTCAAAAGTTCAGCTATATACAGTTATGATGTCAATCAACTTTCCGAGATGGAAGCACTATAATTGTGCTATCAGATGACGCCATAATTGTAAATATCTGAATTTTTGAATTTAAATTTCTCGACATAAAATATAACTGCAGGACATAAAATTTACGTGTTTTTTTTTTTAATTACGGACCCCACAAACATTACTTAATATGTACCTACTTCTATTTGTATAGCAGACTAAACAATTTAAAAAGTATATAATCTGGCAATATTTTTTATTATGCTTTTACATTTTTTAATTACTCCAAAAATATAAATGCTTAATGGTTTAAATTGGTGTATACTGTACACCCACTTAAATACTATAAATAATTTATATTTCTCATAAGCATTAAAAGTTAAGGCGAACTATTGTTTGTTGTTAATTTTGTGAGTAATATAATTCTTAGAATTTTAATATTATAGTTTAAAATATACTTTTTAGCCTATAGGCTAGTCAAAATTAAAAATATATAAATTTACAGGACCTACAGTAAAAGTCTGTAATTTTACATCAGCATTGTAAATTTACGAAAAAAACCCTATATTTACAGGTTTTTCTGTAGAAAATTTTGTTTAAATTTTATATACGAAGAAAACTGAAGAAAAGTATATATACTTTATAGGCCTCTAGGCTCGCGCCCTGAAGCAGGGGGTTCACTTGATTCATACAAAGGCCGGCTCTGACGTTAAACATATAGAAGAAACACAAACGGTTTTGTGATGACAAACCACTAGTGGTTTGGATGTCCAAACCAAACCACCAGCTGGTTTGTCACAAAACCGTTTGTGTTTCTTCTTAGAAGATTCTGATACAATAAATAATAAGTTTAAATGAAACACAATTTTAGTATTATAGGGTATTATTTTTATTAATACAGTTACTTGTTTAAGTCCGTTATTTTTAAAATAACACTCATTAGATACAAATAAATTATTATAGCTTTTATACAATCCTGCAGGACATGTTTAAAAATTAAAAAACTTAACTTCTGAATGGAAAGAAAGAAGAAAAAAAGAATAAATTATGTTCAAAATACATATGTATATTTTGTAACTGAATTGTGTTATGCAATAATATGTTAACTCACCAGGCCCGACGAGAGGAGGGGTCGGGGGTGATTCCCCCGGGCCCGGAGTTGAGTTGAACTTCGGGGTTGGGGTGATGACTTTTTTTTCAGGGACATATCTTTTTTTTTTTGGCGAGGGGTAATTTTTTTTTTGTAGAAACTCTCTGGGACAAAACTTTTTTTGTACAGTCGGGGAGGGGGGGGGGGCGTAGGTTAACCTAGTAAACTATCCCCCGGGCCCCGATTTGCTCGCGACTGCCCTGTAACCCATAAACATTGTAAGTTGACAGTAAGTAGTGGAACTTGTTTATTAATATCTTTTAAACTTTTGTGACTAAAATACTTTAAATTAAGTATTTACTTTACTTCCTCATGTATCACAAAATGTTGAATCATTGAAAACTTTAATTAGTTTAACAGATATTAAGTAAAATGTTCAGTATCCTACTGTCATTTCATAATGTGGATTAACATATATATTATAATATATGATTATTATTGCAAAACACTGTCCAATTAAAAGTTCAATTATTCATAAAAAAATCCTCGAAAAACTAAGGTGGCGTAGGGATTATACCTAAAATACATAGGGGGAGGGGGTAATGCTCATCGTTACATTGATTTACGAGGGATAGGGGGACTGATCCCAATCAGCCAATGTACGTCTTAAATACGTTTTATGTACGTCTACACAAGACGTACCGTACGTCTTATGTACGTACGGTAAAGACTTATAGACATCTTAAAGACGTACTCAGTACGTACATTTTCCACACATTTTTGCTTATATCTTGAAAACGCGAAGAGATACCAAAAAAATAACGAAAAAATCGATCCCCCTAGACATACGCCCCCACATAATTCCATTTTCAACAACTTGATGACACCGAAATTGAGGAAACCGGAAGTGGGGTTGTTCCCAGTGGGAATGTTCTCCAAGATGACTGGATGAACTAGTTCCTCTAGGCTAAAGCCTCCAGATATCTATGGATAACCATACCAATCCGATGTGTATCGAATTAGCTGACTAGTAAGTTGTTAATAATATATCCCTATAATTGTCTTTAAAGACAGCTGTCTTTTAATACTAGTATTCTAAGAAAGCGACTATGCGTTTAAAAAGTTTTGCTAGTGGTAGGAAATAACATGTGGCGCCACCTATAGCATAACGCTGTAAAGTGCACTGAAATTAAAAAATTACACAAGACTGTACTAAGTAACATCTATAAAAAGTCACATAATAATGTTAGAAATGTACGTACATAGTACATTTTTTATTGGTTTGGACTTTTTGACGTATGTACGTAAATATATCATAAAATGTACATCTTTAAGACGTACTGTGCTGTTTGGGATGTAGCGTTATGTAACGCTCTTTATTATTTTAAAGAAATAAAACTTTTTTCACCATTTTTTTTTAGAGGTCTTGCCTGCTAGGGTTACGTATTTTTAGAGGGGGTAAGTCGCAGCGTTACGGGGGTAAAAATATAAAAATTGCAAAATTTTGCGTTACGTATTTAAAGTATATGGCTTGAAATTGGCGCCCGCGGCAAAATTTTTTGGCGACCCCCACATTTATAGTTTTTCTAAATTTTGAATTGTTTTTACAAGTTTTAAAATCATGTGGTGACTTAAGGCATATATAATTATAAGGTTATAAAGTCGTTATAGCCAATTGAC
This sequence comes from Brachypterus glaber, assembly GCA_958510825.1. Taxonomy (NCBI): domain Eukaryota; kingdom Metazoa; phylum Arthropoda; class Insecta; order Coleoptera; family Kateretidae; genus Brachypterus; species Brachypterus glaber. The sequence continues at coordinate 16,437,640 of OY294054.1, read as the reverse complement.
GGCCCCTTTATAAAGAATTTCTTGTTTTTACTACAAGTCTCACAAAAATGACTTCAGGACCTGAGTTCAGGCTTCCATTAATCTCTACAAAGTAGATATAAGAACTTTGTATTTGTATACAAAATTATTATTGCATTTATACAGTGCGCTCCAAAAAGGCACCCCCTCTTACATTTTTGAACGAATTAAAATATTAACGAAAACCCAATAGAATAGAATTTAAACTATCTTTTGGCATGTATTTGATATTTTTAGTTTCTAAAGTGTGGGCAGAGGTGCGTGGGGGCAATGGGCTGTCGAGTTATTCAGCAAATTAAAAAAAATGGTGTTGAATTAGTTTTGACAATTCTTATTTTCAACCCTCTCAAAAAATGTCTAAAAAAAATTATGGTCGAATAGAGACCCTTCTTTACATTAAAAAATACCATTACGCTTGCCCACATTTTAGAAGCAAACAATGGAAAATACATGCCAAAAGATATAACCCAAACAGCACAGTACGTCTAAAAGATGTATATTTTACATCATTTGACCAATAAAAGATGTACTAGGTACGTACATTTGCTACGTACATTTCTAACGTTAATTTGTGACTTTTTATAGTTAAAAGTTAAGAGGGGCTGAATTTTGTACATAAACAAAATGTATAATGAGTCCATTAATACTAAACTATAAACAGGTAACAATTAAACATAAATACAACAATTAAATTCGGCGTGAAAAAAAAATAATCTTGGGACAGGGAAAATCTTACAATAAATCTGCTGACCTGTTTCGTTTCTTTATTTGCGCTTCTTCAGAGAAAAATTTAATAATTACCAGTCAATTTATTACTTGAATCAGTAATTAATTACTAAAGATAAGTGATAAAGGCGATAATTAATTACTAATTTAAATTATATTTTTGCGAGTAATTACTACATTTGGATTATTGATATGGGAATATAAATATTTTTATACATTTATTAATAAATGTATAAATTTATACCTAAGATGGTTTTTATAACTAAAAATAGTAATTATTTTGTATTGGAAAAAAGTTTACTAAAAATGTATGAAGGTAGAAAGTATTAAGTTACATTTTATCTCTGAAGAAGTGCAAATAATTATTTTTTATCCAAACCTTTAAAGGTCTTGACGTAGTAGATTTATTTTTCCTACACTGAAAAAAATAGTCAAAGAATAATTGACGAAAACAGATTATTATAGAACAAATATTTGTATATCGTGTATAAAGTGAAAATCCATTAACACGGTCTAAACCCGAAAGTGAAAGTTCTTTATATCTTAAGGGCCGTGAAAGCTTAAAATCTAAAATATTTGTATATTGCCTGAAAAATAAATTTACTTACGTCTTGTAACAGGTCTATTTTTTTCAGTGTATGTTTAGATTAGAATACAACTAATTTTGAAAAAAAAAATCGATGTGTAATTTTGACTAAATTTAGAAAACTAAATTTAGCATAGTCACAGCCACATTTTATATCAAACAAATTTAACAAAAATTATAAATATAAAAAAATAAATAAACTCACTTGTGTGACGCAAAAATAAATATATAAATTCTTAATTAATTAACCACAAATTAATTATCGTCAGATTAATTCTAACTATAAACCTAAGATAAATTAAATACGTAAGTTTTTTTTTTTAATTGACATAAGTACAAATAAACAATAATTTTTAACAGGTACGTGAAAAAATAAATCGATTTTTTGAATTATACCTTAAATATAATATCCATGTTTCATGGATAAAAATTGGACTTCCGCACATCTATAATAGATATCCAAAATTTATTTCCAGTAGATGACCATTGGGTGTTTTTTTACATGGGGTATAAGCCATAATGTATTACTCAGGATTTCTAACTCAGTTAAACTGTATTAGCTACTTTTATACTTTGTACAAGAAGCTAATAAAGTTGAAAATCTTAAGTTAAACATATCCAATCGTTAAATATTAATTATTAATATTTAATTAAATATTATTTATTAAATTTAATATTATAACCTTTACCTATAAATATTTTTTTAAAGAGAAGTGGTAAATTTTTGGAAGCAATGCCTTCTGACTACTTCTACACTAACTTCTCCACACTTAATGTGTTTAAATAAATTTACAGCTTCATGATGGTTTAAACCTTTCAAAATAGTTCCATTTATGCTTAAAATTTCATCCCCTAAAATAAAAAGATAAAATAAAAAAAAATACGAAAGATGGTGTTAAAACACACATTTTTATACACGATTACGTGTCAGCATTTTTATGACAGTGTATGTATGTAAATTCCAGAAAAGGGCTTTTTATTTTCCCTAAATTTTAGAAGAGCTTTAGTTTGTTTTCAAACAACAAGTTTTGGTTTCAAAATATAAAAGTTTAGGACTGAACTTTTTTAAAAACTAGTCTAAAGCTAGTCTTACATTAATCCCTTGATGCACCACTTTTTTTCGGAAAAGAGGTTCATTTTTCACCAATTCGGCAAAATATAAGTCGCCCGAGTTAATTTGGGTAAGCGGAAAACAGCCAACCTACTGTTAACTCGGGTGAGTGCGTTAAAGGGCTATAGTTAACGCGGGTAAGCGAAAAAGAGTCAACCTACTGTAAACAAGTTAACTCGCGTTAAGGAGTTAAACAATGTTGGTGATATTTAAGTTTTTAGTAAGATAAAATTTAACCATCGACTGTTGATTTTTATTTTCAGAACATTTGATTGGTCATTTTCGTTTGGACTTTTTCTTTCTCAGACTAAGGTAAGACTAGCCTAAAAGTTTTAAAATTTAGTCAAATATTCCAGTGAGTACTGGCCAAATTACATTTACCATAATTACAATTAATTTTGAAAGATAAACACTAAAAGTTTCAACTGTCGACAAAACTAAAGCATTTTACATAACAGCTTCATAATTTACGGTACTTTTGGTATTTCACCAACTATGAACAGAAACGGTCTAAAATTCTAATTTCTAACCTTCTTTTAATTCTCCTAAATCAGCAGCTTGTCCTTGTTGAAAAATTGTTTTGACGTAAATCCCCATAGGTCCTCTGGGCGAGTCCTTACCACCAACAACAGAAAATCCTAGTGACTTAAAACCGGGCCCTTTATTAAACTTTACTATTTTCGTATTATTTGCAATATTTGTTCTGTTTGTTAGACTTTTTGTCATTGGTAGATTGTTTGTTATAGGTAATTTACTAGTAGATTTAGAAGAACTGTTTGACAGTGCTGAAGAAGTAGATGGTAGTTTAGTAGAAGGACTATTCGTTAATGGTGAAGAGCTGGAGGGTAACAAACTAGTAGACTTAGAACTATACATTGTGGAAGGAATTTTTATTGGTGAATCGCTTGTGTAGGAAAATTTCCTCATGCCAGTTAATTGTTTACCCCTCGAGATAGTGTTCGAAGGATAATCGATTGGTTTCGCAAATACTGGTTTATTTTCGATGTGGCTTGGTTTTTTCTCGCTAAACGTTACCCTGCTTTCTAAGTCTTCATCTGAACTCATCGATTTTTTCAGAGTTGGTAAGTCTGCTAAGGTCACCAGTTTATTTTTACTAATACTCGGTTTGTCTGTGGTTACTATACTGTATCTTCTACAAGTTTTTGTCATCTCTTTGTCCTTTTTGATAGTGCTTATTGGTTCTAAGATAGTTGAATTACTTCTCTTATAACTTTTTCCTGGGTTTGTATTAGAATTTTGAAATCTAGAGATAATTATTTCTAATTCACCATCTTTTGGAACTAAATGACTTTTCACGTTTGATTCTTGAGTTCCTTTTATTCTGGTACCATTTAATTTTACTACTTCGTCTCCTATTCTCAAGTTTCCATTTCTAAAATTACAAAAATTTAATATACAGAATACTGAATATTGAGAAAACGAACTTTTATTAAAAAGCTATGAATTTGGTAAATGTAGATATTATCAGTCGTAATTTCGAATATGTAGGTGCTGTTTTTTTATTAAATTTAGCCAAAAAAAACATTAAAAGATAATTGCTTCAATAGAGTCCCTGAATAGTAAGTTTATTTTGTAACAGTGAATATCAATTTTCGATGGGTATTTGCAAAGCCTGACTTTCCAACAAAGAGTCTCTTTACATATGCATATGTCATATACAATTGTTTACCTACCTTTCAGCTGCTGAATTTGATTCAATTTCCGATATGTAATACGTAATAGTATTACCGACCTGATTCGAAATTAGCTTTATGCCAATTATATCGAGTTCGTTTAATCTCAGTCGAACGCATTTAAATTCTTTATCCAATATATTATTCAAATGGTCGTTATTCGTTTTCGTAGTTTTCTTGTTTTCTTTTTCCTTGTCTTTTTCAGGATTCAGTTTTAATTTGTTCAATTTATCGCAACAGGTTTGACTTAAATCCTCGATTGACATTTTAAATTTTTCCGCTTTGCTCGGCGATTTTTTCAAGCGGATGCTTTTTCTTCTGGAAAACGAGTCTGATTCTTCGCTGTTCGATCTGGATCGTTTTTTGCTGGTTAGTTTTCGTATGGATCTTCCGAATTTTCGTTTCGGAGATATCGGTTTCATCTCCTCTTCATCTGCCGTATCAGTGTCGTCGTTGTAGTTAGTTTTTTGTTTGTTAATATCATCATATTCTTTTTTGTCGTTGTTGGATATATCTGATAAGGTCGACTTAATAGAGCCTCTAGGCGAGTCAACACCTGTAGTTCTGGTTGAATCGCTTCCGTATCCGCTTTCGTCTGATTTAATTTTGGTTGGTAAAACTGGCGATGAATGCAAAGATCTTTTAGAGGGTAAAATAAAATTAGTTAGACTAGTTAGGCTGCCAGTAGAAGATAATATTTTAGAAGGTTTAAATTCGGATTCATCGTCAGACTTTGAACTTGATCTCAGTGAAAATAGATTTTTCATTCTAAATCGGGATGGTTTAGATTTTTTTTCTTCAGATAAAATACCTAAAAATATAAAAATTATAAAAAAGCCCAAGCGTTAAGGATAATTGGGCGAACAGATAGACTTTAGTTAAATGTGTATACGTTTTGTAACGAGTTTTGTAATAATATAATAAATTTTGATCTGCAATATTAAAATACAGGTAATTTTATCTACAGAATGTTGTTGTTTTGTTGCAAAAATAAAGAAAACCCGATGAAAAACAAATATAGTACCGTCAAGTGGGGTGACTTCGGACACTTTTTCGCAAAGCCCTCTGAACCAAAGTGCGTGCTCACAAGTTATGGGGTTGTGTGCACAACTTGTGCACACGTGCTTTGGTTCAAAGGGTTTTGCGAAAAAGTGTCCGAAGTCACCCACACCGTCCGAAGTCATCCCACTTGACGGTAACATTACATTATTTAATAATAATAATAATAATCATCATATGCACTATTATAAATGGATTTTCAAAATTGTTTACTGTTTTTGCAAAATAATGAACCAAATGTTTACAAAAACTGAAACCTCGACTGAGCACATCACGTGTGGCCTGAAAGAGGCCTTACCCAAATTTAAAATAAAACAATTTTTTTGTTTATTAAGTTTTCTCAATGTTTTTGTTTCATTTTTTCTTTTGTGTGGGTAAATTTTTTTGTTTAAAATTTTTGGAGCCGATTTTTTTTTAGCTCATTTATTTTTGATTGGTCAAACTTTTTTAATCAATTTTATTTTTTGTTAGAACTTCAAGAACAGCGTAGCTCACACCGTGACCCATTTATGTTATAGTAATTTAATATTTACCTAATTTAGAATTTTTCTGCGTAGGTGTTTCATCCGACACCTGATTAAAAATTTGATTCAATTCTTGATCATCCGGTTTCATAAGCATTAAATAATCTAACAGTTGCTGCTGACTCAGTTCTATGTTATCAGATATACTCTTAACACGTCGCTTTGTTTTTAGGATTTTTTCGCTTGGTGATTTTTCGTTCATGTTTTTATACATATCGTAGATCGTCCTCAGATCGGTTTCGGAGAGTCGTAAGTCCTTTTTGTCTTCGGAATCTGAGGAATAATTGGTTAAGAGGTTTTTGAGGGACTCCACCCTTGAGATACGTTTCGGTAATATACCATCTTTCGGTTGAGACGGCGCTTTTTGCAGTGGCGACCAATTTCTGCGTCTGGGAGTCACTTGGAGTAACTCGCTCGAATCACTACGCTTTATTTTGTCCCATTTTTGACCCACTTTTCTACCCCATGTCGCCAAATCTAGAAAAAATAACAATAGAGATTAATTTTTGTGTTAAAAATTAATCTATAACAAAAATAGAAAAATTAGCCACAAAATTACTGAATTTTTCTCGATTTTTTACATAAGGTGAAATTTAAAAGAAAGTTTTAATAAAAATCACTTGAGATATAAAATTGGATTTTTTGTAAATTGAATAGCCAGATTTTCTAACACAAACAGAAAATCTTTTCAGGTATTTTTTTTTTTAATTTTTTACAAGAAAAACAAAAGCTCTCACTTATTCAACAATTTTAAATGAAAAAATCTCTGTATTCATTTTCAAGCGACTTCTGAAAAGAGGATGTTATCCTCGACATTTATGTATCTTTTTTAGGTTAGTTTTGGGGTTATACGTACTTGATTTGGTTGTTCCGGTTACGTTTTCGTTACTTGGTACCCTGGATGATTTGGATAAATTCTCAGTGTCTGATAAGGGTGATAAACTAACTAACTGGGGATTCGGGTCGGAACATCGTCTTTTAAACAATCTCATCTTCGTTTTTTCTAAAAACAAAAAATAATTAAAAAAAAACAAAGAACAATAAACAAATGACCGAGGTTCGGATTCCTCGTAAAACTGTAGGTCCCGGGGGTTGAGGGAAAAATCCTCGTTAAACTTCGAGACAGGCATTTAATTAATCAAAAAATATATCTGAAATTTCGCTGGTTAAATTCTGAATTTACTGAGATTGAGAGGTTTAATGTGTTTTAAAAGTGCGAATTTCGTTTTTTTTTGTCGTATTTCTCTGAAAATATATATCTGGGGGTATTAGTGGTTGCTAAAAACAAAAAACAAAAAAAAAACAATTTATATTAAATTCCTCACAAATATTTTAAACAAGCCCTGAAGATATGTAATGCTACACATTCCATTATATATTATTCACAGTAAATGGTATATTGCATTTCCCAAATACAAAAGTCCAAAATAAAAAAAAAATTATATTAAAAAAAAAGATCTTTTTGAAAAACGAAAAATCAAAAAAGAAAAAAAAAAAAAAAATAAAAGACAGTTTTCAAAAACTTTTTTTTTTTTTATTTTTCAATTTTTTTTTAATTATTTTTTTTACGAAAAACGCAGGCGCTGTGAATAATATAATAACGAATAATATAATAACGAATAACGAAAAGGTAAAAAGTCCAAACCAATCCACCTAAGAGACTTTACGAAAATTAAAATTTTTATAAAATTTTAGGTAAATATCATTAAAATTTTAAATGTTGAATTTACTAAATGCATAAACAATATAAATTAATCATAAATAATTTGGAATATATCAAATAAATATACCTATAATAGGATTAATTATTAATAATAATTAATAATTAATTCTATAAATTATTAATTGATGCCGTACATTTAAATAAAACAGCCTGTGAAGATAAATGCTTCGCATTCTATGGTATACTCTAAGTAAGCGGGTTATCGCAAAAAATATTAGTTTTTGCCACTTTGCCCCCTTGCCTTATCCCAATGTTAAGCATATTTAACGTCAGGCAAACTACAAAGGTCCTAAATCGCACTGTGAAATAATTTTTTTAATCGGTCATTTCGTTTGAAAGTTACAGACATACGACAGACAGACCGACCGACCATGAAACAATAATGCGATAGAAAAAAAAGATACGCACGTTGGCGTTGGAGATACACATTTTTGTAACGGGCTGTCTGGCGTTATTAAAGGATGTAGAGATTTCATATTTTGGCTACCCCCCCCAAATAGGGGGGTGTTAGGGGGGTAGCCAAAATATAAAATCTCTACAGCCTTTAATAACGCAAGAACCGGGGTATGAAGTGTATGAATTTTGGTACAATTTGCGTTACGTAATATATGGACAGCCCCTAATAGTATACCTACTGCAAAAATAAACTGATCGAAAAAATTTAAGGATATTGTTAAGAATGGTGCTTTCTTGGGAAAAAATTAGTTTAGGAAAAAAATCATAAAATGTCCATATTCTCTAATCATTTCTAAAAAACAAATAAATTAAATCAATTCAAAAATATTTATATTTGGGATTTAACAATATGTTTTCTTTAATCAAACAAAACAGAAATTATTTTAAAAAACTGAATCAATTAATACCGAGTAATTTTACCTCTGTTGGCTATAACCGCTTCAACTCGCCAAGGAATACTTAAAATTAAGCGATTTAACTGATTTTGGTCCCAGATATCCAATAAATCCGGAAGAACTTGCTAGTTTCCCTACGTCATGAAAATGTGATTGACGATTAATAACTGCTCTACTAAACATGTGCCAGAAATGTTCACAATACAGTTAAACAAGGTAATGAGACAGCAGCGGGCTATTTTTTGTTTTTTTCGATTATTTTTTCTCAGAGAAACCAAAATATCCCCCGGATATCCTCTCAATGTTCTTTTAATGTCGCATGTCCCGGGACATTAGTCGTATATCCCAAAGATATTCTGAAAGGTATGCCCTGAGGATTTACTGCCGGTATATCCCAAGGATATACGGGCAGTATGTCCCCGGAAAGTACCCCTAGGGACGTCCTTGGGACACACGAAGGACATTTGGGATGTGCGAGGTATATCCATGGGATATACGGGTTCGGAAGGCGCTCGACTTCTCGTTTAGTAACAAAAGTATATCTTGGGGATATCCACCGTAAAACGTGTGCTATATGGGATCCTTATGTAGGATCGTCATCTTTTTGAAGACGATTATATTTTTTGATGATTATAATAAAAAATGAATGACGAAATGATGATTACGATATTTTCTCTACGTTCTCACGGGCTATCTTATATTATGTCACTTTCTTAAAAGAACTGATGAGTAAAATTAACTTGCACAAATAAACATTTAATAAAAGGATTTCCTACATTGATAATAAATAATTACTCAGTTTATTATTATTATTAAATTATTGTAAATGTACTTTAGGGTGGTCCTTAAAAAAATTGCTTCCATAAAAATAATGTGAAGGTACCCTCGTATGTACCAAATTTCAGGTCGACAGCTCAACTTGAACACGTGCCTAATTAAGCCCTAAAAATTGTGCATAAAACATATTATTAGGAGTGTAAAAGCCAAACGGCACGCCCTTTGGAAAAAATGCACAGAAGAAAAAAATGTTTAATTTAAAAGTTTTTCTTTTAAGTTTTAAAAATTTCTGGATATTTGAATGTCCTAAAACATTTTTAAGGACCACCCTAATGTACTTAATACTAAATGGCTAATATGAAAAATTTCTAACTATATAAATTGCCGCGGTCCAGTTATTTTATAGAAAATAAAAATCTACAATTTGCCTTCTTAAACAAGTGTAACATTAGCTTACTTATTAAAATGTTTATAAATACAATCAACAATTACTTCTCATTTAATTGTATTATTCAGCATATAATTCAAATTTGACTTTCATTTACTTCCTTTTGCTTTCCCATTTAAGATTTTTTCAAATACGGAAAATTGGTGCAAAAATCTATTTTTTTTTTTGCTTAGTGTACGTCCACAAAGTAAGTCACGCATTTGAGATATCCATTGGATATCTATTTTTTTGACCTCATTAAAGTATATTCACTAGATATCTACTATATATCCATCATGGATATCCATGGATATCCTGGATATCCATGATGGATCTCTAATGGATATCCAGTGGATATACTTTAAGGTTAAAAAAATAGATGTCCACTGGATATAGGTGGACATTTGGATGTCCATGGGATATCTAATGGCTATCCAGACTATCCAATGGATATACTCTATATCCAGAAAGTATATCCCCTGGATATCTAATAGTTATTATGTTCTGTCTGGGTTGAACCTGTAGTGTATTTTTGTTTTGTTTTTCAAAGCTTGTTTATTCTTTACCATTTATATATATTAGGTATTTAGGTATACTAAAAGGACTTCATGTTTAAAATGTAATATAAATAAATGTTGTTGTCTGAATATTTTTTGTCGAGATACTTTTTTGTCGGGATATTTTTTTGTCGGGATATATTTTGTCGGGATATTTTTTTTCAGGATATTTTGTTGTCTTGATATTGTGTCGTCAAATATTTTGGTTCTGTCCGTAATATAAAAAAATATAAATAAATATAAAAATATAAACGTGCTAATAATAACCGCAGCGCCCGTACTAAGAAAGGGTTTCACGCGTAGTTTTTAAGTAATAAAATTATATATTTTTTAAATTTAATATATTAATTTTATTAATTAAATGAAAATCCATAAAGTATTTATTACCTGCCCATTATATTATCATTGTTATTTCATAATAATAATAAATTTATCCATTCAATAAAGGCAGGTTAAAATTAATATAAGTTTAATTAATATTATAAGTAAATAATTTTATGCGTGTAAAAAAATTTGAAAACAAGACGTGAAGATATTTTATTTGGTACATTACACTTCGCATTTTATAGTATCCTCCTCGCATTTGCGAAGAGTTTTTTCCTAGTGAAGTTTTAAACTAGATTAATATTCAAGTTTATTATTATTATTAATATTATTTATATATTTTATTGGGACTTTTCTATTTTTTAAACGTCTTTCGCTATAGTATATATACTGTCGTCAATTATAAGTAGGCCCATATTCATGACCCTAAAGTTCCTTAAAAAAGATCAACAACTAGACAAGAAACGCCCTATATTATAGGGCTTAAAGGCCTTAAAGGCTTGCACCCTTAGGCAGCCGCCTGGTTGTCTTAGGTACCCCACCCCATGGTGCTGATACTCATTACAGCACGTAGTACACGTAATGGGGAATTAAACGACGATCACGATAAGTCGAGAACGTTTTCATCTGAAGACTTTAAATTTGGACCATGATTACTCGGGTTTGCTAATTTTTGGTAAAAATCGGGGTTGGGTAAGGGGCTGTCCATATACTACGTAACGCGCCTAGGGGGGAGGGGGTCACAGAAAATGTGAAAGTTTGTGACAGGGGGGTCTAGGAAAATGTTACGTAACGGACGTTGATTTAAGCGAATTTTTGGAAATGTAAGAAATAAAGAGATCTGTAATGCCGTTTGTCGACGTGAAAAAATACATGACCAGGGTCGTAGCTATAGAGGGATGGGGGAGCCTTTCCCCACCTACCTTGAAATTCGAAAAAGTTGGAAATTTCATGGGTTAAAAATAAAAAAGTTGTAATTTTTTGTATGATTATGCGAAATCATGCAAAATTTTGTATGATTACGTCTGGATTTTGACCATGTATGAATTTTCACCCGGTATGATCATACATAATTACGCATGATTATGCATAATTTTAGGTAAAACCATGCATAATTATACTTAATTTTAGGTAAAATTAGACAGAATTATGCATAATTATGCATAATCATACAAAAACTTTGTCATGCATGGCCAGATATGGTGCGCCTTCGCCAAAATTTAAAATTTTATGCATGATCATACATAATTAGGCATAGGTCTATGTATACTTATACCTAATTATGCATATACCCATACATAATTATACATAATTATGTATGATCATTCATTCAAAATTCATACATGGTCAAAATCCAGACATGATCATACATAATTATGCATTGTTATGCATAAGTGTATGTAAAATTAGACATAATTATATATAAATAATTTTTTTCCCCGGGACTACTACATAGTAAAAACGTTTTTTTTTAGTCATCAACTTTTTCGTCGAAGGAAAAAAGTTGTAATTTGTGGATCTTGAAATTCTAAAAAGTTGTAAATTTTATGGGGCAAACATATGACAGTTGTAATTTTAGCAGTAGTGGGAACGTTTTTTTTAGCCATCAACTTTTTTGTCGACGGGATAAAAGTAATTTTAGACTAAAAAAATTGTTTTCTTTTGAAAAATTGCGTTGCGTAATTATTGCTCTAAGCATGTAAGGGCATTATAAAAAGCAAACGAAAAAACAAAAAAATATGTTTTGTTGAGTTGACGTGAAACTCACGTGCAGCACGTGTGCAACTCTTCTCGACTTTTTATTATTGTATGTCTGTTGTATTTTTATTAATGCTTGTTTTTAGCCTAAAAACAGATTTAATGAAAAAACGAAAAAAATATGTATATATTTTACTCACAATAATTTTGTATAATAATCCCAAATCATTGAATACCACAAAACTATGTTCGTTTAAAGCGATTATTCGCGATTATTAAGCAAAGTCCCGGTCTTAAACGCTCACTCGCACAACTAAAAGAACAAATAAATACTGATTCAAGAAACCGACAAAATGCTCACTTTTTGCCCCGCTATTTAGTTTTTGCATTTTATTATAAATGGATGCCTACAAGATTAATTATTTTTTCAAACTAGTATTAGATAAATACAATTATTGCTTTCTCATTTTGAAAATTTTCCAAATTTTGGGAAAGCCTTGCATTCGTGCAAAAATAAAAAAATGCGTATTTTTGCGTTTTATGACGTTTTATATCGATATAAATCAATTTCCAGCAAAAAAAAAATTGTCGATTGGTCGGTCGATCGATCGGTCGGTCGTTCTGTCCGGGAAATTTTGTGTACACGATAACTTAAGAACGCTTTAAGCTAGGGACTTGAAATTTGGCATACAGGTATGTTACCAAAAGTTCTCGCTCGGTATTGTTTTTGGTGAATATTGGGGTACGGCAATGGGAGCAAATGGGGAAAATATTTTTTTTATAAAAAATTGAAAATTGCTATAGGGGGCTTTAAGGTTGCTGAAATTGAATCTGATAATAATTTTTTTTAAGGGGTAAATATTTTTAAATATTTTCAGTATTTTCGTCAACATTGGTATAGACAGGTCTTTGGGTTCGGCGAATCTGAATCTGATAATATTTTTTTCTAATTTCACCTGCTGAGGGGTGGGAGGTATTTTTCGTAAAAATTAGTATATTGGGGTTTTTGAGATTGCTGAAAGTAAATCTAATAATAAAAAATCTAACCCCGACCCCTGAAGGGAGGGGGTAGTTTTCGTGAAACTTGGTATACTGGGTTTTTTAAGGTTGCTGAAAGTGAATCTGATAATAAAAAATCCATTTCACGCGCGGAGGTGACAAATGGGAAAGCTCTTTTACTAGGCAGTGTACCCCACATAGTATCATCCCCGACCAAGATCTGAAAAAATCGATAGCCTTACAAAAATAAATAATAGACATAGATCAACTAGGGGCAAATACTAAGGGGGGTAGCCTACAAAAATCCCCTGCGCTAATGTGGCTTCTAAATTAAAAATTACTTCTCGCAGCATTACAGAATGCTGCTGCTATAGCAGAGAATTATTATAAGTAAAAAAATATCTGCTACAAAATAAAAAAAAATTATTTCAATTTTCTCAAAAAATATGACTGACTTAAAATTTCCAAAAAAAATCACGTAATATATTTAAATTAAAAAGACCCCCCCCCCAAATATGGAAGCTAAACGTTTTAACAATGAATTTTAAGATATTGTAACTTTTAACAAATTTGATTATTTCCCTAACCGTTGGGGAAAATTTATATTTGAGGGGCTAGGTCCCCCTAATTCCGCCTATGCTGATAGACATAGACAATACGATTAATTCTTTGTTAAATAGTGCAAAGAAAGGCACATGCAAATTTTCTGTTTTACTGTTTGTTAGCAAAAACATATATTTTAAAAGTTTATGGTTAATGAGCATAAAGAAGAAAATTAGCTTTTTTAAATTATACAGTTAGGTAAATTTATTATTTTAGACATTAATTTGCAAAAATTGTAATGCATATTTTCATTTAATTACTGCAAAGTATAAAAATTTAATTACGAGAAATACGGATTACCATTCAAATTCTCGGGAGTCTAAAAATAAGGTTTATTATAAAGCAGTTTCCTTTAAAAGAAAATACTGCTGAAAAGGCAGGAATAAAGATCTGTCTCTTTCTATGCCTATTTCTGCAAAAGTAGGGGAGAAAAGTCCAAAATGCTTCATAAAAAACGTAAAATAAAAATCGAGGTTTCCATTTTAGAAAATCTCCTTTTGAGTTATACACATCTTTAAGAAAATTTCCTACTGTTTCCTTTTTCCACCGATACTAGTAACAAAACATTTCTTTAACCTTAATTTTTTTAATCGTTGGTTTACGTTGGCTTTTTGGCAGGTTTGGTGTTTTTGGTTTGGTTTGCTATAGCATTATAATATGGGGGTCATTTGCGTGTTTTTTTTTTTAATTTTTATAGTATTCACCTGTAATTATCACTTTTTAGTTCAATTCAAGGTAAAAAAAATGAGTGTCATAATGATATTGTTACTGAGTGTCCTGATTTTTTGGAGTTTGGAGAAAAAATAGTTTTTATAGTTGAAAAAGTAATGCATACGATAAAAAATAAATGTTTTAGATGTATTTTTAAATTTTAAAAATATTGTAAAAATACCTTAGTTTACAAATTTTACTATACCTGATTATGTTACGTTATGTTATTAAATAATGGTTCATGGAATCTTTATTAAATACATATTGATTGCTTCTATGAAAAATTTTACGAATCGGTCTCTGGCACTATGTGCACTACTAAAAAACTTTAACGTGCGGCCTTAGCGCGACCATAATTATTGTATTTGCGTGGTTATATCTAAGACCAGCCGTTTAAGTACGGGAAAGCGACAATAATTTGTATTACTGCCAATTAAGTTAGTTTCACGTAAAATACAAATTATTACTAATCAAATTCTTAGAAATTTAAAAAATAAAGATTTGTTATAAATAAAAAAGTATAATATTTTTATAAGAATATGCTTTAATTTGCATGTAAAATTGGAGTATCTACAGTTGTTTTCAACATTAACGTTTAAGTGGGATGTAAATATAAATAAATTATCACTATGGGACAAAAAAATGTATTTTGCTATTCCTTAAATCTTATTGGAAGTGGAAGATTATACCCGCGCAGACCCGTAATTTTCAATAGGGTTAGGTTTGTGGGGTATCGGGCGATATTCAATTAAAAAACTTATTTTCTCTAAATTGTGACGTTTCGATAGGGCATTTTTATTGTTTTCGAACAAATTAAAATTCAAAGTCTCTCATCTACAAACATTTTACCATAAAGTTGGACTTTATTCATCCTATTTTAAATACATAAATACAATTTTCTACATAAAATTACAGATATAAACATTGACAGGTTAAAATTTTTTGTTCTTGCGTTTTTAACCTGTCAATGGCCAAAGTCCAAACATCCGGAATCATGTCGACCACCGTTTTTTTGATGTTTTTTTTTCAAAAAAAATTTATGGTCAAAAAATGGCACTTTAAAAATCAATTTTTCTGTATTCTGTGCAATGTTTAAAAAAAATTTTTTTTTACTGTTTAATTTTAATCGTATTTTTTACAGTGTAGCTTAAAAGTGCTGTTTATTAACTTAAATATTTTCAAACTTGTCGAATTCGGAATTAAAGACAAATTTCAATATTTTTTAAAAATATTATCGCTCACTCGTTAGCCGTAAAGAAACGTTTTCCATCTCAGTATGTAAATCAAAGAAAACCAATTAAATATTTTACCGCCCTGTATGTAAAAAATGGTTTACCTTGCTTAAAACCTACTCAATTTAACGATATTAAAATATAATAGTAATTAAATTCTACGATTGTAATTATTTAAATGAAATGTAATTTAATTAATATCGTATTTATATATAAATCAATTATTAAATATTGATCAATCCATTTGCTTCCTACCTGTAAAATTGTTTTTCACCACATAGTATAACATTTATTTTATAGGTATTATTTAAATGCTGTCAACATAATTTTATATAGGTGTTAAAAAGGTATATTATAGATTCTATCATAAATAACATTTACATAGGCATAGCCAAAGAGTAATGGCGCCTATACCAAACAAAAATTCTCTAGGTCAAAACGCCCTAAAATGGGATTGTTTTCAGCCCGACCAAAGCATTTTTTTTTCTTAACAAGATTGTAAGATCGAAATG
Source organism: Brachypterus glaber (assembly GCA_958510825.1). Lineage (NCBI taxonomy): Eukaryota > Metazoa > Arthropoda > Insecta > Coleoptera > Kateretidae > Brachypterus > Brachypterus glaber. Next base: position 16,421,508 of record OY294054.1, on the reverse strand, counting down.
GCCTACAAATTTTTTTTGCACTTCCGGTTTCACCGGAAACTAAGTTAAATTATTATTTTTAAATGACACCCCCTGTTTATTTTTGCATTTTTGGATCCAGAAAACAAATTTACATAAAAAATATCATTTAAAAAGTTTTTATTTTTTAGTAAGTTTTACATGGCCCCCATGTCCCCCTTAATCCGCCCCTGTTGTATTGTGGTGGTTGGCACATACACAACTATTTACTGCTGTATTCTTTAACCTAATTACGCTATTGCAGGGCCGTAACCAGAAAAAAATGTAGGCTCAGCCTCCAGGGTGGCACCCTTAAAAAAAAGCTTTGTCCCTGACGGTTTCAACCAAAACTTGGCTAAAATACAAAAAAAAAATTTCGCTCAAAAAAATACCTTTATGAAAAAAAGCTTTATCCTGTCCCTGGCAGTTTCTACTCAACTTGGCGCCCCTACAAAAAAAAATTGGCTCCCAAAAAAATTCCTTCATGAAAAAAAGCTTGGTCCGTGGCAGTTTCCACTCAACTTGGCGCTAAAAAAAAGAAATGGGCGCCCCAAAAATTACCTTTAAGAAAAAGCTTTGTCCCTGACGGTTTCTACCAAACTTGGACCCCTGCAAAAAAAAAATTTGCGGCCAAAGGTAGGTGACTTAAAGAATACCAGGGGAGGATCAGTGAAAACGCCAAACCAAAGCCAGGGGGTCTTAGCCCCCCCCCCCCCTAGTTACGGCCCTGCGCTATTGATTACGATAGTATTCTATGAGAGTACTAAAATTGCATACAGTGCGGTCCAAAAGTCACCCCCCCCCCTCTTAACTTTTGAACGAGTTGAGATATCGATTTCAAATTTAGAACTCTTAAATAAGACAACTTAAACTATCTTTAAGCATATATTTGATACTTTTATCTCTTAAAATGTGGGCAGGGGGGCATGGGGCAAAATTTTTGAATGAAAGGGGGGTCGTGTGATACATCATTTTAAAGCCTTTAAAATTCTCTATATAACCATACATTTTTAAATTTTTTAAACATGCTTTTTAAGGTTTTGATTTTTCAGTGTTTTGTGCTAAAAAAATAAAGTTTTTTTTTTGTTAATTTTTATTTATGTCAACTAAAATTAGTTGAAAAGTATAATTTACTTTTTTTCATTATGAAATTAGTCATTTTTAAAAAATTGTTTGGATTTTTTAGAGAAATTTTGACAAAAATATCCATTTTCAACCCTATTTTAAACCCCAAAAAAAATGTTTAAAAAAAATAAAAAATATACAGTTAATCGGAGAATTTTATAAGCTTTAAAATGATGTATCACACGACCCACCTTTCCATTTAAAAATATCGCCCCCACATTTTAAGAGCTAAAAGTATCAAATATATGCTTAAAGATAGTTTAAGTTGTCTTATTTAAGAGTTCTAAATTTGAAGTCGATATCTAAACTCGTTCAAAAGTTAAGAGGGGGGGGGGTGACTTTTGGACCGCTCTGTATATTTGAAGAGATTTGCTAGGAAAGCACAAAATTTATTGTAAAATGATTTATTTGAAAATAAAATTTAACTGCCTACTTACAGTTTGTTAAGAAACAGCCAAGCTTATTATTCATACTATCCTGACATTTAAATATATCCCTTTCTATTCCTGACTTATTACATTAATTATTAGTTTTTGTGATTTAATGGATACGCCAACCTGCTAGTAGGCCAGTCGATAGGTTGGCATATCCATTAAATCATCATTGGTAAATTGAGGGGTACAGTTGGGAAATCGGTGCGTACATTTCGTCAGGGGTAGAGCATTTTTTCGTGAGTTGGGAAAATTGGACTTTTTGATTTAATGGATACGCCAACCTGCGAGTAGGCCAGTCGGTAGGTTGGCGTATCCATTGGTAAATTGAGGGTACAGTTGGGAAATTGGAACCTAAGAACCTTTCTTCTGTCAGGGGTACAGCTTTTTTTGTGCGTTAGGAAAATTGGAATACAGTTGGGAATTGTTTCAGAGGTGAGGACCTTTTTTTTAGTCATCAAAATTTTTAGTTGGGAATTTTTCAGAGGTGAGTCTTTTTTTTTCTTTTTTTGTATAAATAAATGGAGAAAGTAATATTTTGTTGGCGGCAGCATTTATGGTGGGACAAAGGATGGGCTTTTTTAGATATGCCTAGGATGCATTCAACCCCCCTAGATACGAACGTTTTGCAAAACCACCTATCAAGTGGACTATTTTGATAATATTTTGTACCTCTTATAAAGGCGTTGATAATATTTTTATATTATTTTTTCACTGGTAATATTGATTTGTTGATCGTAAACAATCTGGAACATATGCCAATAATTATTTATAAACAAAATAGCAGGTAGCAATATTCTGCGTAGGATGTGATTTCACACACCAATATTAATTTAGTTTTGATCGAAATAAATGGTTTAAATTATAAACCCATAATTGAGTTTTATGGGTTAGGGGCTTTATCTAAGGGCCACTTGCACCAATGATGGTTTAACTTTAAACGGATTAAATTGAAGGCCAATCAGGACGCAGCATTTTTAACTTAAACTCGGTTTAGCTGAGATAATCCCAGGCCAAAAGTTGGTGCAAGTGGCCCTAAATAAACCACGCTTAATCCAGGCTGGTAGCCAAAGAGCTCCTTGGCACCTTGGCACGTAGGTGCCAGGGTGTACTCTGGGAGTGCTCAGCACCCGTGTGAAGATTTGGGGGGGGGGGAGATGAAACAGTTTGGTATGCAGTTTTTCTTTTGTAGTGACGTACCATCTATAACAACAATAAATAAAACAAAATTAAAACTATATCAATACATCATTTCGCCCCATCCCATTCTGCCCTAATTGCGTACTACAGTCAAAAGCGAACGTAAACTTATTTTAATCATCACGAACAGAATTTCTGCAAAATAAATAGTTAAAACAATATATTACGAACTTCCCTAATCAGGCCTATTCACATGTACCATTGAAATTTTATTCAATATTGATAAAAATTACAATACCACGAAGTTTCAATACAGTTGACGTAAATCAGGTCTATTCAGGTCTATTCACGTGCGTAAACAATATTGCTATTTTGACAATATCGGCAAAAATCGCATGCGATATTTGCCAGTATTGCCAAAATAGCAATATTGTTTAGCTAGTGAATCGACCTGAATGACTTTACAATTTTTGTCAATATTGCCACAAATTTCAATCTCAATGGTACATGAGAATAGATCAGGTATCATAAATATAATAATCAATAAAAATAACAGGACTTACCTCGAATCAATATCCATTAATATTATAAATGTACGCAAGATTCGACGACACCTGTAAAAATCGCGGAAAGCGCAGAACTACACAAAAAATAAGCACGCCAGTCAATTGTATCTCACTGAATTTTTAAATATGATAAGCCACACATCCTTGCCCTATAAAGGCTATATACCGATCCGCCCCGTATCCTGATCCGCCCCGCGTTCCCCTATACACTAAGGAAAGCGAAGCATTTAGTCTTCTCGACTTATTTCACACTTACTTATTATAGTATGCAACTTTTAAAACATTATTAAGTATTATACTTTGCCTATAGTATACACCAAACACATTCTGTAAATTATAAAAACAGTGGCGGACTGGCCAGGTTTGCAAAATCCGAGCTGCTACACCATGAAAGGACATATTTAAAAAATGTTCTTCCAGGCGCCTTCGAGTGTTGTTCTGGGCTTTGATCTTTTTGGTTACTTTGGGCACCGCGAGGGTTTGGGGGCATCGGTGTTCCTATTTTTTTCTAATTTTATTCATTTTTGGGACCCCTTTGGGAGGGGTACACCGTTGAAAAAAAAAGTACACCTGAATTCCTTCTAGGAGGCAATCCCTTAGGATTTCCTTAAAATTTCCTTTAAGATTAAATTACGTCGAAAATCTTGAAAACTACTAAAAAAAGTTTCCAAGTTACCTCCAAATTTTCATTTGTACACAGTACAGTACACAGTGTACAGTACACCTGAACTCCTCAGCGGTTATGTTGTCTAATATAAAAGTTTTTTGCTGTATTTTTTTCCTGCTCATTATTACTTTTCCCAGGAAAAGTCTTGCATTCGTAAAAAATTGAAAAAATTGTATTGCTTTCTCGACTTTTCTGCTGATTTCCGCGAAAAAATATGTGTCTCGGTCTGTCTGTCTCTGTCTTAGACAGAGACAGACAGAGAGCGGTCAAGTATTACGTAACGCTACTAGGGGGGTGGGGGTCATTTTAAAGTGTTGCGCCGGCGTAACATGGGCCCATGGGCCCATTAACATGCATGTTAATGGTATTGGAAAATAGTTTTACAGGGGGTGGGTGGAGGTCCAAAATGTTAAAAATTTTGCTTTAATTACGTAATATTTTTTAATTTAAACATTTTTCCCATGAAACAAATTAATTAAATTAAATAATAAATTATCATTAATAAATATTATTTTTAAAATTCCTAATCAATCATCAAATATTTGAAGTTCACAATTTGTTATAAACCAAAACTAATTACTGTTTAATTAGGTGTTAACATTAATTACTGTAAAAAATATTTTACCATTTAAATTAATATACCTATACTTCCGTGCTTAACCAGAAATCAGTAACTCGTAATACTTGAACGTTCCCTAACCTGCTAAAAAAAAATAGATACAAGTATACTTTTTATTAAAAATTAAAAAAAAAATAATTGAAAAAAAAAAAAATAAAAAAATATATTTTTTTTTCAAAATTTTGGTAAAAAGCATTGACGTTTGGCCCAAAATCGTTTGGGTCTTGAGTAATAAATTTTTAGTTTTTCTAGCGGAATCACTGAGTTTGAGGTCCTTGGGACAAAAGCCTGCTTTAAACCAAATAAAAATTTAAATGGCATACATAAAAAGCTCATAGATTTGAGCCAATCAAAATAAAACTTTAGGCTCAAGGTTTTAAGGGAATTCATCAAGGGATTTTTTTCTTGTTCCTGGTTTAATTTATTTGAAATTTGTTTGGATATTTTTATCAATATCTTTTTTTAGATTTTTTTTTACAATATTCTTCTTAGCAAAATGGTTCCTATACATAATATTGATAATAATTTTCATATATTTAGGAATAAATGCCATAAAAATGGCTGGTGTCGCCCAACTGCTATACTTTTGGAAATGAATGATCACCTAGTGATGACTGCTAAATGGTAGTGAGTGCTAAATAGTATATTCTATAACTAGTATTGAACTGCGAGCGCGGAATGACTATTCCGTACGTGTTGTAGACTATACTTTTTCTTCGACTGCAAATATGAAACACTGTATGGCTTTAAACTGCGGACAAGGTTAAAAACAATGTTTTTTGTGACTCGACATGGCAAATGCAACAAAACACATATTTTTAAATAACGCAATTAATGTTATATAATAATTTTCCTTCTTTATGGCCTTTATTTATAATAATTTTATTAAATCAGTACTTAAAAACGATTTTTATTTAATTTTAGCACATATTTACAAATTATTACATAAACATAAAACATAAACATTGAAGGTTATGTCAGATCGTTGTGACAGACATCAGGTTAAAATATTTAACAATAGATGGAGCAGTTTTAATTTTTTGAACTAAATTGAGAAAAACCTGGCCAAATATTAAGAAAAACTCTCGGAAAAACTAATAAACTTTATGTAATTTTAACGCAAAACTTTAAATTGCATTAAATTATTCAATGTGTCATGGTAAAATATATAATTTGCTAATTTTTCTACAGTTTTCTTTACTTTCATAAACAAGAGATGGCACTACATGTGCTCATTTTAACACTTGATACGGAATATTCATACCGTATCTAGAGCTAGAATGGATTCATTCTGTGTTTGAAAAGTGTGTGTTTTTGCTTACATTCTAAAGCAGTCGTAGAAAAACAATTTTTTCGATGTATAAAAGATATCGAATATCCAAATCTATAGAACCAAATTTATTTTAAAACTTAATAAAAACTTAGGGCACTTCATGAGAATATTTTTTTATACGGGCAATACATAAATATTTCATAGGATAATAAAAACAAGCCGTGAAGATATGTAACGCTTCAAATTCCATAGTATACTCTTCACAGATCGTACATTGCGTTTTCTCTCGATATACTTCCCAAAATATAATTGCTCTGATCTCGTGCTCGTTCTTTATACTATTAAAAGTGGCGCCCCCTATAACTGTTTTGTTTATTAATGGATTTTATTTATTGGTAAGAATATTTATATATTTTTTTCTGAAAATTTGAAGTTTATCGGACTTTTACTTCTATTTTTGATAATTTTTGGAAAAAGTTGCGCCCCCTATAACTTTTTATTTTTTTTTTTGATTTTTTTTTTAATTGATAGGGTTGATCCTTAACGCGTTCGCTGCCAACAACCCGCCCGACGGGTCCATCCCCTCAGGGCCGTAACCACAAAAAAATCTAGGGGGGCTCGGCCCCCAGGGTGGCAACTTCAAAAAAAAGCTTTGTCCCTGACGGTTTCAACCAAAACTTGGCGCCCCTGCAAAAAAAAATTGGCGATCCAAAAATTACCTTTAAGACAAAAATCTTTGTCCCTGGCGCCCATGTAGGTGACTTAAAAAATGCCAGAATGCCAGGGGGGGGGCAGCAAAAACATCAGGGTGGCTCAAATCAAGGCCAGGGGAGGGTTCGCCCCCCTGGATTTGCATTTTTTAAACCTGCTAAGAATTTGATAAAGAATACGACTAGGTATGTGAATTTTTGATTTTGGCTAATTTTTTACTTTTTTTTTTGTAATTTGAACTTATAGCTTGAGCTTTGAAGAGTGGGTATAATAAAACACATGGTATATATGCGGGTTTATAATGTAAGTTTTATCAAACCCTAATAGGGTTACTCTATTTATCATGACATTTAATTTAAGGTCATAGCTATAACTAATTATAACTATATTAAGCTTTAAATTAACTATCTAAGGGTATGTCTTTATCAAGATTAAATTATTAATATTCTATAGTTGAGATATCGGTATACCCATCGAAAAATAAAAAAAAAATCTTAAAAAAAAAATTCGAAAAAAACTTAAAAGTTCAAAATTTTTCATTTTTTTTTAATTTTCTTTTTTGTTTTTGGGGGGATTACTTTGAAAAACAAAAGGGATCTTCCCCTCATAGAACTTGATGTTTCCTGAAAATTTGAGGTCAATCGGATTTTTCGTTCTTGAGTTATCGTGTCTACAAAAAACGTGACATCAGACAGACGGACATTTTCAAAGTATCTTATTTTTTTCATGAAATACATTTGTATCCAATAATTTTTCTAAGACGTTTTTTGGCGATTTTGGGAAATTCGAAACTACCGTATAATATTATTCTAGAGCAGGCGCTGTGAATAATAAATAATAATAATAATATAATTCTATAAAATATAATTTTATAATTTTAATGAATTATATAAATGCATATAAAATGGATGCAAATGAAATTTTAAAAGTGAGATTTCATCAAGAATTAATTATCATAATTAAGGAAATCATTTAAAAACAAGCCATGAAGATATGTAATTCTTTGCAATCGTGAGTGTATACTCTCCGCAGTATTTTAAAATGGTGCGCTTTCCAAGTTTTTAATAATAAGTGTTTTATAGGAAAATAATCTCGTTGCCTCAACTAGAAAAGCAGTAAAATATGGCACTTACGAGGATTGCATTACATATTTTTTAAGCTTTTTGGTAAGCTTTCTGAGATTTCTAAAAAATCGTCGAATTTCGAGATTTTTGTCAAGATTTATGAGATTTTGGAAAGACTAGTCGCTTACCTCCCAATATAGCACACAACATGCCCCGAGACATTAGTCGTATATCCCAAGGATATCCCGAAAGGTATGTCCTGAGGATATACTGCCCGTATATCCCAAGAAAATATGGTATGTCCATCGTACATCCCAGGGACTTCCTGAGGGGATGTCATTTGGATGTCCTTTCGGGATATACCTGGGATACCCTACGATGGCTTTTCCTTCATTATTTTAAATTTACTTTGTGTTTCGTGACTTTTTGTAGATAAGTTACTAATTATTTACAAATGTCCCCGACAAAAGTGGCTATTAAATAGTAATGCTTTTATTATTTTTTCGTAAAACTATTGGCTTACTTTAATTGCACCTACTTAGGTACAAGCTGCTAACAGCAATATTTTACAAAAATAATGATAAACCCACTTTTGTCGGGGACAGTTGTACATAATTAGTAGCTATCTTTAGGACAGACGTACAGTATATCCTCAGGACATACCTTCGGGATATCTTGGGATATACGGTTCGAAAGTCGCTCGGCTTCCCGTTTATTAACAAATTATATCCTGAGGATGACCTACGGATATCTATAGACGAAATCGTATATTCTGGGGATATCGGAAATACCAAATCGGATATTCTGGGGATATCCATTGTATAAACCTGTGCGACCTGGGTCCTGGTCAAATCTCGGAAATTTTAAATTTTAATAGGAACTTTTCTAGATAAACGCTGTGAAGAGCGTAGCAGTCATTGTAGCAATAATAGTAAGATTCTTTTACTATTTAAAACAGTTAATTCATTTGACAATAAGTGTTATGTCATAATAGGTCCGAGCCCACCTTCGAGTGGGTGGGAGCCTTGATTATATACCCACTTAATTACTTCCAGTTAATGTTAATACATACATCATATTTCGAAAAGACTAGGGCTATGTAAAAAATTCAAGTAGTTAGTGTCAAAAACCGGTATACAATAATAATAATAATTTATTAAATAAATATTTTTATGCATACTACACGGAGAAAACTGTTTCAGCAATCGTTACCACAAATTAAATTTTTGGTAAGCTAATTAGGATTTATTACCAAAAAAATTAGCATTTATTAGTAGGGTTTCACGAGACTCGAGAAGTGGAACTTCTCGTCTCGATTGTCCAGTCTCGATTTTCGAGCCAAGAAAAAGGCTAACTACCTTGACCATTTCTCGACGATTAACTTGTCTCGTCCAGCGTGAGTCTCGATGATAAAAAAAAACCATTTTAAAATTGAAATAGACCATCAACATTCTCAAACTTTTTTGTGAAATTTAAATTTTAAAACTTTTTTAAAATGTAAACAGGTTCAGTTCAGAACTCATAAAACATTTTTTTTGGAAGTTGTATTTTTACTTTCTCATGAAAGAAAGTACCTGTTGTGAAAATCAATTTTTTTTTGCTTAAATCTTATTTTTTCCTGTCGGGAAAAATCAAAATAAGCAACAAAAAAAAAATGGTGTCCACAATAACGCTTTGAGCTAGAGACTTGAAATATGGTATGCAAATGTATTTTTAAATTATCTTGGACAAGGTCACATTTCAGCAAAATCGGTCAGAGGGAAGGGGCCTAAAAGGAGGCTCGTAATTTTTTTATTATGTACAACAGAAAAAAAATAATGAACCACATAAAACTTTAAATAAAACTACACAAAAAATGTTATTGTAATTTTTTCCAGCGTCCCCCACCAAAAGTTAAAATAAAATCACACAAAAATTTTTATTATCATTTTTTTCAAACCCCTCTCCCCCCAAAATGTAAAATATGTTTCTTAACAAAAACTTCTTTATTATTAAAATCAGAAGAAACATTTGAAAATTACCTAAAAGGTAAAATAAAATTACATAAAAATGTTATTATCATTTTTTTTTCCATGACCCCCCCCCATTTCCCTAATAACGTATTTCTGTACATAACTTTTTTAGTATTCCTAATAGAAGAAAAATTTAAAAACCACCTAAAAGGTAAAATAATAAATTACACAAAAAAAAATTATATCATTTGTTTTTTGGTGTAACCGGGCCCGTACTAGCTGCCCCTGGTTGCAGTTTAAACTCGCGAAAAAGAGATTAAAGTGTGCACTTTGTGTTTTGAAAGGCAAACGCAAAAATTCTAAATGAGTTGTTTTTCAAAAAACATTATTCCCCTTTGAAAACTGGAAAATAGCCAATAAACTTTGATTTATGTCTGCGAATAGACTAAGTAATCAGTATATCCGATGGCATAGGTATACATTGTATCTTTATGAGGGTGAATTTTACACAATACCCTCTAAACTGCATCCCCTTTCAGAAATTTACAGACCAATCTACGAAATACCTCGTTTATAAAGTTAACAAGAGACGGAATGAGTCTAGTAATTCGTTTACGAACGTGTGACGCTAAAATACTATTGGTTATTGTCATAGGCGTAACTAGGGGGGGACTTAGGGGGCTATTCCCCCCCAAATTTTCTTAAGCCCCTCCCAAATCAAACTATAAAAGTAAAATTAGGCATATATTTTTTACATGGGAAATGGCCCCGGTTAAATTAGCTCAAATTTAAGGACGCCACTGATTAACTTTTGTAAAGTAGAAGTCCCCAATATTGCTCAATATATTAAACCTTTTTAGAAAAGTCAGTGGTGTCTCAACAATTAAGTAAAAAGGGGAAAATAAAAATATATACGCCACTTTCAACATGTTATTATTCTAAGTAACTCAGTTCAAGATCCACCTAAAAATTTTATTACGTTCTTGAGTTATATTAAAAGATATATCCAAAAAATGCCATTTTTGTTAAGCTCTAGCACGAAAACCGAGTTTCTTTTCTGGTTGAAGTCCTTTTTTTAGCCAACTTGAAAGCTTAATGCTGGTTGCACTTTTTTTTTGCTTTATTAACTGATGGGCGCAAACTTACCAATGGCGTATCATTTTGATTTTGCCCCACTAAAAAAAAATCACAACACGGCCCTGGAAAACCGAAACCTACACTCTGAAGAGTATACTATAGAATGCGAAGCACGGCTTGTTTTTTTTTGCAGTTATTCTATATATTTTGGATTATTTTTCCTGCAAATCTGGTAATTCGAGTCAAAAAAGGATTAAGTAATTTATACATCTATATTTACAAGTCAGACTACGCTTCATCAATTGATACAGTTAACAGTCCAGTAGTCTGGTATTTTTACATGAAAATCCCTACATAGAAAAAACGGATTCCTTGAACCAAGGACACGTGTCTTTGGATATGTTGAAAGCCATATTCTCTTGTTTCAAGGTTGGCATTTTCTTGAACCAAAGTCAATGTCCTTGAATAAAGAGCGCGGATTTTTATTCCAAAACCCGTGGCCACATTTATTACGAATGTGGTCGCTGATGATTCGTGTCAACACTGCATTTTAATTGGTGTCCAAATTATAGAATTGCCGCTGTGGCCAAATTGGCCCACTCCGGGCCTGTAATAGGCTCCAAATAAGCTTTTGTTCTTTCCAGAGTTCGTTTTTTTCTTGGAAAACAATAATAATTATATCTATATAACTCAAAAATTAAATTTTACAAGGTAGTGTAGGTTTGTCACTATGGGATGTACCCAGTGGCCAAATCGATTGTAATTTAATAAAAACCTTTGTGATCAGCCCCAAGTTTACTCCAGCCCTGGAGCAGTTCGAACCCCGTTTGAAATCAAATAGTTAAATGTAAATTAGACTATAAAATCTTACTCCTAGTACTTTAATGGATGGTTTACCCACTAAACCAAGAGTTTCATGAATGTAATTCATTGGCTAGTTTAGTGTTACTGATTGGGTAAATCAAACTTAAAGTATTGGAAATTTCAGTTTTTTGTCCAAACTGGACTAAACAGATAAAAACGGTTACTTTTAAGATTGAAGGCCTAGCCAGAGGCTCGCATAATTAGCATAATACATAACATACGATGCCTTGATTGGCCTGATGTACCGTCATATATGTTGTGCCCTGGCTTATAACGTTATGTTAGACTCGCATAAGAGCCTGTGGATAGGCCCTAAAGCAATCAAGTTATTTACTAATATTGAGATTCTAGCCAGATTAAGTTTTTAACGAGTCTGATACCTGATACACTGTCTATTATAGACATGATTCATTGACTCATGTCTCATGTTAGACGAAGAGTTAAAAAGTTATTGTAAGATTGATATATTTACTGTTTTTCTTTCAAAATGGCCTGAAATTCCAAGTCGTAATCAAGGTAGGTACAACAAATATTCAGTATGGCGAATGGATGTTATGACTAAAGGGTACTAAAATAACCAGCACATGTATCTTAATAGCCCATTATATTATTGCCTACTTGACAAAATTGTTCTATGTCCATTTTAGAAAATGCTTTATGCACATCTGCAAGTTCTTACGTTCTGCTGATACACTACTAATTTCAGCAGATGTTAAAAATAAATAAATAAAATAAATTTTATAACGTTTTATTATGTGTAATAATATTTTGAATAAATATTAGATTAAGATAAAAATTTAAATGTTATTACTAAGTATAACATAGATAAAGATTTCAAAACTGTACGTTTAATCTCAGTGTAGGTTTGTATTGCTTGGTAGTAATCCTGGGTAGGGTTGCCATACGTTCTCTTTTTGAGTGTCATTTGAAATATTGCCAACTACTAAAAGTAGTCTACTATGTGATACCTAGTTGGCTCTAGGATAGAAAGTCTTTAACTTTTTGGCCGGGATAAAAAATATCTTAGTTGGTTTTTCTCGGATGGCCAAATTATGTGCCGCTCCCCCAATCATAGTGGTTTTTCATGAAGTTTTTCTTCTTTCCTAGTTTTGACCTTTTCTTACTCTGTGGATGACTTCTATATCGGTAGATATTTGGATTTTGTTATGTGGTGGATTCTTCATGACCAAAACATTATTGTAAGACCCAATTTTTGTCAGCATTAAAACACCTAAAGAGGAACTCTTTCGAGATTAGGTCCACCAATTCAATATTAAAGGATCTTCGTTCTTTTCCGTTTGGGCCGTTATCCCTAAATCGTATAACATGAACCGTTTCAAAAAGGATTCGACTAACATAATCTTCACCTGTTCGTCCAGTTTTAAGTTTTCATTTACCACGTGTTAACTTACTCTAGTATAGTGGGTGTCTTTCCATTTAGGTTAAAAACTGTTCCATCTGTTTTACATATTTCCGGTTTTCATTGTTCGGCAACCCTAGTGATGGAGGCAACAACCCCTAGCAAAACATTGAAAGGGACGTCTGTATGTTGGTAAAACTCTGCGCCAAATAATTTCGGCAGTCTTTTGAGACTAGGCATCCCTACCACCCTACACCGTTTATATTCAGGCAACCGACTACATAGCACATAGCCATCAATGCATGTTATAAGCTAGCTCTGTGTAGTTGTTTGTTTTGAAATGTTAAGCATGTGCGCAAGACATTAGTGTTAAATATATATACATATAGTTCGGTTTGTGAATAAGTGACAATAATTTGTGTTTTTTTTTTCGGGCTTTAATTTTGCTCTAAAATGGGTCTGTACTCGGAAGCTGAGCGTGCGAGATTAAAGACAGAGGGCGTGTCAAAATCTAGTTTAATAACAATTCCATCCCCGAAGGAAAATGATGAAAACAACCAAGAAACTAAGTTGACAGATGAAAAATCTTTTCATAAAGGTTTGTATACATTATTTTAGGCCTTGTTTTATTCAGAAAAACATATAATGTATCTTAAATTGATGTAAACGAATCATTTTACATCCCCTATTGAAAACATCAAAATAAGTTTCTTTAGTGCTACAAAAACATATAAAACGATTTAAAAATAAATATCTACCTACTTGTATAAAAACGGATGGGGATGTTTAGTCATAGCCCTTTAAATAATCAGGAACTAACTATTGAGGATGACATACATATTTGAAATATAAATTTGAATTATAAATTAAAGTAGCTAACTCAACCCTGATAGAAACTATCTTAAAATAAAATTTCTATTTTTTTCCCTGTATTAACATTTATATCTTCCGGGGTATCTTCCAATTGTTGTTGTATAAATGTAAAATAATTATTTCACATTTAATAATTTCTTAATTGATGTAGTACCTCTATGCCCAACTTTTATCCCTCTATTTAACCAGAATACAAAAATGCTATAAAATATTTTGAAAATATAAACAAATCGGTAAATGCATTTTAATAGTATGGTAATCCCATAATGTATGGTTTGGCCAGGAAAAATTGTTATATTAAAAGTATAGTTAAAAATATAAATAAATAATTTAAGTTCAGCCCTGCCTGATGCACGTTCAAATAAAATTTCTAATTTCATCCCTGTATTAAATCACTTATTTTTAAATAATTCTAGGTATCGCACAATTTAAATTTAAAATATTTTTAAATATGAACAAAAATTGTAATGAAGCTGAAGTTTGCAACGTTTTTTTTTGCAACGAAAATTCAAATAGTATAATAATAAAGTACTAGTTTCAAAAGTCCAAACGTGTTATAGAATAAGTGCTTTAATATACTATTTAAATTTTCGATGCAAAAAAAGTTGCAAACTTCAGCTTCATAAATTGTATAAATAAATATTTTATTCCGCCCTGTATGTTTGAATAAAATTTGTTATTTCAACGATTTGTTGAAATATTTATTGCATCTACCCAGACAGCACATAATAACCATTAGATATCCATTAGACAGCCTTATATCCACTGAACATCCAGTCCATGATGGATCTCTAATGGATATCCAGTGGATATACTGAACTTTCATTCCATGATGGATCTCTAATGGATATCCAGTGGACATCTGCTATATCCTGGACATTTGGATATCCATGGTATATATACTGGATATACTGGATATCCAGAAAGTATATGCCCTGGATTTCTACTAGTTATTATGTCTGGGTAAATAATAAAAGGTTATCTAACTTTTCGTCGAGGGGTAAACCGCTGAAGAATTCAGGTGTAAAAATTTGAGGATATCTTGGACGTAATGTCTGAAGGAAATCTGAGGAAATATCATCTTTACCAGATGTGGGACCTTCGTTTAGTTTTTTTTTTTTAATTTTTAAAGGTAAAAAATTGAATTAAATTAAAAACAATAGGTTCGTTGACGTGGTCGTATTTTATTTAACTTGTAGATATTGGCAGGACCAGATATGAGGGTGGTTAATAACCACCCTAGCCACTGGTTAGGGGGTACCACAGCCCTAGAGGTGACCCCCAAACCTTTTCTCATATAGCAAAACATTGATTTATTTGAGCCGTTTGACAAACATATTTTAAAAATGGGTTGATCTTCATAAATACTACTACCGAAAGCTGGGGTGACTTTAGCCTTAGGGGTTGATTTTGAACACAGTAACCCCTTACACTGTATTATTATGTTGTTTAACATATAATTTAATAAGTCCTTTAAACATATCCGACGTAATTTATGCACGGCCCATTAAACGTAGCGGTCAAAGTTACCCTAAAAAGCGAGGTGACTTTTTTGCAAAAATAAAATAGTAACTATAAAAAAAGTTATATATTTAATACGATGTAATATAATTTATCCTAAAACTAAACTTTTGGTACAAATTATTTCTGTTTTTCACGCTTGCTGGATACACTACGGAGCTTTAAAGTACAAAAGTGGCCAAATTTACCCCAGTTTACGGTACTTATTTTTGTTCATAAGAAAGGCCTGTCCGAGACAGATACTTTTTTAGTATCAATACTTTTCCTTTTATCTGTTGCGTTGCGGGAAAGTAAAATTCTAATGTGCAAAAATCAAATTTGGAATTATCGTAATAATATGAAATAATCATATTATAATTACTTTAAAACTGATTAGTTAATGGATTCAAATCAACTCCTGAAATTCCCGAAACGCAGGCCTGTGTAATTAATTCAATTATTAAGCTTTTAGTGTATTCACATTTATTATGTAATTAAATTATACCCGCAATCGATGTTTCAAATTTAATTTTAATTACCCGACTACAGCAATATTTTAAAATACAATAAACCCTGGCCACGGTGAAGATGAAAAACATTTTTTTTTCGAAGGACCAATTTTTTTAGAGTTGTTTTATAACCCCCAAATTCTATTTCTGCAAAAAAATTAGAAAGTCCACTGTTCAGGTAAAATTGGCGGCAGATTTTCGAAATTGAGTGGTAGATTTCGGAAATTGGTAGAATAGTTGGGAAAATTGAGGGGTACAGTTGGGAAATTGGTCAGTAAATTCTTTCAATTCTGCCAGGGGTAAAGCTTTTTTCTCTAGTTGGAAAAATTGGATGAGGAGGTGAGGTTTTTTTTCTCTAAATTTTCTTCTGTCTTCTTTTTTGGTAGTTGGGAAATTTCTCAATTTTAAGTTGGGAAATATTTGTTCCGCCCCTCCCCCAAAAATTGCATTGGGAGCACCCCTTAGTGGGTGCTAAAGGCGTGCCCCCAACCACTCTCTAGTTAAAAAATCCACCCGCCAATCATGTATAAAAAATTGGGAAAATCAAAATCTTGAGTAAAATCGCAATCTTTAGTCGGAATTTTGTTGTTTCTGCCCCCCCATCCCCAAAAACATTTCTAGCAGCATCACTGATGGTTACTAACCATTGGACCATCCCATATAGCACACGTTTTACGATGGATATCCCTAGGATATACGTTTGTTACTAAACGGGAATTTGCGACTTCCCCAGGATATACTTTTGTTACTAAACGGGAAGTTGAGCGACTTCCGAACCTGAACCCGAATATGGATATACCTCTTACATCCCAAATGTCCTTTGTGGGCCCAGGGACGTCCCAAGGGGTATTTCCCGTGGACATACTGCCCGTATATCCCAGGGACATCCCCTCGGGATATCCCTGGGATGTACGATGGACATACCGTATATCATTGGGATATACGGGCAGTATATCCTCAGGACATACCTTTCGGGATATCCTTGGGATATACGACTAATGTTCCGAGACATGCGACATTGAAAGGACATTGAGAGGATATCCAGGGGCTATTGTGTGCTGTATGGGATCAGTGATGGTGGGTGAGTCTGATTACTTGATAACGATAATGGAAGACTTTCGAAATTTTTGAGAATTCATGTATATATTTTAAATAAGACTTCCTTGGGAATTTCTTGTGCGTAGCAACTTCCTGCGTGAGAGCCTCTCGGTCTCTAGTAATAATATAACAATATATTTATTTATAAATACTTTCTTTTGTTCTAATTTTTAATATTACTAGGAAATAAATTAACGTATTAATAGTCGAAAGAAAGTATTATACACATGAGAAATGCATTTTAATAATATTATAATTTTCATTTCAGGAAACATAGCATATAGTAGAATTATATCTAGAAGTCCTTTTTATACCCTATATTTGAATTTAACGGCCAAGTGCGGCTGCCACAATTGCGGAATTTTCTGACTGAGACAAAAAAAATTTAACCCATGAAATTTACAACTTTTTTGATTTTAAGATGGCGGAGACGCTCACAAAAACATTTTAAATTAAAAATTAATTTAAAAATTACGCAAGTGAACTTTTTACAATTTCGCTTTTGCAAAATGCTGGGGACCGATGCGCTTTATTTATTCCACTTAAAACTTATGTTAGAAAAAATGGCACTGGTCGTTTTTCCCGCCTAGACGCGTCTAGTCTTTATATTTTAGTTATGACTTTTTTTTTTAAATCAGTCGATATATGCTGTGAGCTGATTACTGCATACATGTCACATTGAAAACATATTTATTCAAAGATAATGATGACATGTTTTATAAAATTGAGATTAAATATATATAACAAAGGTTATCATTATAGTCTTTGATTATAATTATTAGTAAAGTTATGTTTATTTAATCAGATAAAAGAAATATTTACTCTTAAAATACTAGAAAACGTTATAAAAAGCGCGTGGTGAAATTAACCATACTTTATTTAAGCTATGTTTCATTTAACCATTTGATCTGATATTATATATGACAATAAAGTATGACAATCTTGTATGGTTAACAATTTTCTATTGTTATTGAAAACTTAAAATTAAGACAAAAATGTAGAATAATATTCGATTATTCAATAATTTTAAGTAAGATATGTAATTATATTATATACTATTCATAGTAAATGGTATATTGCATTTCCCAAATAATTTAAAAAAAAATAATAAAAAAAAAATCTTTTTTGAATAACGAAAAATTATTAAAAACAATTTTTTTTTCAAAAAAACATTACTGACGTTATAATAATGTCAGAAATACGAGTTAGATTAAGGTCCAAAATGATCAAAATTTGCGTTACGTAATACTTGAACGTTCCCATAGCGACTGAAGTTTACGTAATTCCAGTAAAAGACTTTATAAAGTTATCACTCTCTAATATATCAGATTTAAAACTTTTTTTAGTGGTAGAAAACAATATGTGGCACCTATAGCCTCAGCATTGAATTGACGTCCCAGCGACGTACAATTTTGATGATGTCAAGATTTGACCAAAAACTGACGTCTTTTCGACGTCTGATATGCGTCGTATGTATGAAGTCACAAATACGACCTAAAACTGACGTCGATAGTACGTCGGGGACCAATATGACCAAAAACTGACGTCCTGTCGACGTATGATATGCTATGTTTGTATGACGTTACGTATATGACCTAAAACTGACGTCGATAGTACGTCGGGGACGTCATCTGGTTTCCTGGGGTAGTGTAACAATTACTAAAATTATAGTCAGTTTTGAATTAATAATGCCAAAAACACAACAAAAATTGCTAGCCTGAAGACATTAGTATTTAATTTATAGAAAATCACATGGGTTTTAAGTTACTAGTATCTTAAATTATAAGGTGTGAAAACGAAACTCAATACGCAAAATTATTTAATAATAAAAGATCATGTTATATAAAATTGATATGTAATATAATAAATTTTTATTTATAAAAACAACACAAATAAAATTAAATGGTGCAAAATATTTTTTCTACCATCTAATAGAAGTTAAAATTTTTACAAAAACAAATGAAGTTTTCAGATCAAGCAGAAATCGGTCATTTTGCGCTCTTAATACAAAAATAACTATTAAATTCTTATTTTTGTGCTATGAATGTAAACAAAAAATATATCTGGATATTAAACATACTCTGCTCTAATGTTGCAAAACTTGGATATTAGGGAAGGCAGATAGAAAAAAATAGAGTCTTTAGAAATCTGGTGTTATAGGCAAATATTAGAGATAAAATAGACAAAGTTACAAACGATAGCGTATTGGAAAGAATTAGGGAAAATGGTATCTTATGGGCTAGTTAGCAGAAGGCATAAAATGTAGGCTTACATAAGTACTAAGACAGCTTACAGCTTTTACAGCATGGTAGCTGACCACTGTTTTTTTTATTAATTTAAATTTTGGGTCTCTGAATCCAAATCCAAAGTCCATTTTTCTCCTTCACCACCATTTTTACAACAAAAAAATATATAAAAAATATTCTATTGTAAAATACCTAAATTGTTTTATTTATTTCAATTTAATACTTTTTGCTAGTTATGATTTGACGAATCCGAAAACAAACGTTGTTTGCTTAGGTTTATTCCAGTTTTTCTCATAAGATAGGCGGTGTACTTTGTGATCTAGTTTATTACCAAACTCAATTAGTACTCTTGAAATGTAATATTATTTATGCCGTATTTATTACTTTAATTAATGCTAATTAAAATAAAATGTCATTGAATAAAAATTTCTTTGATTAGTAACGTAGAGCTTTAAAAATAAATTGAAGAAATAAATTTTTCTGGGAAACTGAAGTTATTCTTGTATACCTAGACTGCAGCTTAATACCTAGGTACATTTATTTAGTTTGAATTGAAAAACAAAGTTTAAAATAATATACCCACACAAAAAAAAGATCTGGTTTGCTCAACCTCAGTGAATAAAATTTTATGGGTGAAATTTCTATATACATTGTTAACATTGATATATTTTAAATACCTTAAATTAAAATTAAGTTTTTAATTAAAATTTTTTAAGATGACGAATACCAAAAGCGGGTAAGATGACGATACTATAATACACATAAATAATATCGATGTAGACGTTTTAAATGATAAGGACTGTCTAATATGCCAAAATAAAGATTGGATTTGTGATTTTTGTGAAAATTTAAATACAGTTCATTATTCTAAAAAGTTTTTAGCCACATTCTTATTTTTTTTTTGTTTTTAATAAAGTTTTTTTTTAGATTTTTTATTCTTCGTCGACTTTTTAGTATCTCCTGGTGGTAAGATGACTAATTTTACATTTTTTTTAAATATTTTTTAAGGAAATAAATAATTAAAACAAAACAAAATGTATAAATTAGATAAACTATTAATTAAATTACCACCTTCTAAATAAAAAAAATGATTTAAATGAAAACCCTATTTTATACGAACCATCAAAGCTTATGTTCGTCAACTTAGGGTCCCTTCCCCTACCTAATAGGTGATACATATACATATAAATAAATCTTGTGCTAAAAAAAATATTTGGATTAAAAAATATTAATTTATTAGTAATAAACATTAATGGAATCCAAAATAAATAAAAGTAATTAAAATTATTATATGTAAGCGTGACTTTATTGTAAATATTCTTGATATATTCGTATTTCCGAAGATTAATTTTGGTATTTAGCCAAAGTCACGTATTTTGATTCATTTTTCCAGGTAATTCGTATCCCAATATGTGGGTATCTTTTTAAAGCCACTTTTAAAATAGATACACATAAAAGTACATTTTGGTAAAAGTTAATCATATTGCTTGCTTAAATGTATATGTACCGTGCGATTATAAAGTGCCGAACACTTTTTAATGCAAAACTGGCATTATCGATAAGTAAAATGCAAGAAAGCTGTGTGCGTTTTACTGGCCTCCGAGCTGTAGCAATTGGGCTTGTCGGGTACAACTGTAACAGAGGCGTGGCTTCAAACGAAGAGTATTTTCTTTCCAATCTGTTCGGCACTTTATAATCGCACTGTATATGAAAATGCTTGAATTTTGTATTAATTGTTAACTCAAGTATAAATTATATATTTGAGCATTAAATTAGGAAAAGACGAGGGTGTCAATTAAAATAATATTTTACGCAATTTATTGACAGCCCTCAGATTCTATATACTTATTTCAAACGTTCTCATTAAAATATCTATTTCAAATGTTCTTATTAAAATACCATTATGTTAAACGGGTGTAGGTGTCATATTTCATAAAGATTTCATTCACATTTAAACGAATGTAATAGATTATTAAATGTAGGATGAACCTCGCTTAAAATTTGTTTACCGATTTGGAATTTTTAACTTTCAAGGTTTTTTTTAGCAAAAATGCAATATGATGCAGATCTACCTAAATATTGTCAATATTACAATAAATATGTTGTATTTTTAAAGTTATATCTTTGTAAAAGATATAATTATTTTGTATTTTCACGAAATTGTTGTAATTATTAACAAAAAATTGTAATTGTTCCAGGGGGTTCAATTTTTTTCATTGGGTCAATTGTTTATACGGGGCTCAGCTGCCCTTTAGGCCCCCTGGTATCAGGCCTGTCTCTGTGCATAGTAGCGTATCTATACCAAGGCCCCATCATTTCCTGTGAGCCGCCAATTTTTAAAGAATTTATTTTACATGGTTATTATAATAAACCATTCGCATAAATAAAAAAAATGATATACCACCATGGTACTACCACGTAGCATTTTAATGGTCGTAATTATAGCAGTTTATGGTAAATAATTATATATTAAGTACCTGACCAATTTTCTACAGGGTGTACCGATCGTCACCAACTCGTCACGTATAATTGCAACATTTTATATGGTCCGTCACTTTCAGCTCCCCCTAGGTCGCTGACATAATTGTTAAATAGCCCCTGTATACATGTATGTATATTAGGGTGGACCTAAAAAAGTAGATGTGTACCTTCCAGGCCGATAGCTCAACGTGCCGCATCGAGTACTGACAAAGGGGGCACAATACATATTATAGGGTGTAAAAGCCATACGGTACTTTCTACCAAAAAAATGCAAAGACGAAAAAATGTTGTGGAATAATAATTTTATTCTTTTGAAAAACATTAAAAAAAATTGTTTTTTACTTTTTTTAAATCTATTTATTTTAAATATTTTTTTTAATAGGATGTACCTTTGGTATTTTCACGATTAAAAAGAACCACTCTAACGTATATATACATATGTATTACATATATTTTTATGTAGGTATCCCGCTGGTTGATAAATAATATAAATAGCTGTAATTAGCTATTTTTAACTGTATATATATATATTTTTTTTTTTTTAAATACTTATACATATGGATTTGAAATTATGTAATAATGAATAATATTCTCACCAAAAATTAAATTAATAGTAATATAATAACAGTTATACATAATTCCAAGGATTTTTTTAATAATACCTAATGCGTCTATGCAATATTTTATTTACCTTGTATTTAGTAAAATAATAAATGTATATTGAATTCAAAACTGCATGTCAAAATCATCATGTCTCAAGACTGCTTTCATTTCCCGAAAATGTCTACACCCTACATTCTTTGTTATATCTGGGTAGCATTTTGTTCTAGGCATTTCACCTTTTTTCTGACTCCCATGGAAGACAGCTCTCCAAAATATCTTTAAGTAAGTTCTCATGTTACCGAATATTTGATCCCTTTTCCAATCTAGCGCTCTTCATAAGATTCGCTTTTCCCCATTTCTCTCCAATACGCTTTCGTTTGTAATTCTATCTGGCCATTTTATCTTCATTATCTTTTTTTCTGGCTGCCTTCTCTATTGTCCAAGTTTCACAACCGTATTTCTTTGAGTTAAAAGCTATTTGTTATACGATCGATTTGTTGTATTCTTATATGCTTAAAGACCTATCTAATAGATAGTATCTAATAATAATATAATGTTAACGTCAACGTAAACATTAAAAATAAGGCTTTATGCTAGGTCATCTGCAAAAAAATCTTGAAATTTAGCCAATCAGCGCCTACTGCGTTTTAACGTGTACGTTTTCGTTGACATTGTAGATATTATTAAAGGAATAAAAGATTTTTATGAAGGCGCTCCAGGGTGCCGTTGTTTACAGGACGACAACTATATATTTACTATACATGGTGCTTTTTTGCCGAAAGCAATTATTTAGAGTAAGGAATAGCGCATTGCCCTTCTGCGCATACAAATTTTTGGTTGTACCCCGATGGCAGATAGTATCTTTTTCTTACATACACTCATAATGCTGTGTCTGTCATATGCGCCATTTTAACGCTATTTTTAAATCTTAAAACCGTTAAAATTAGTAATTTTTAGGGACTTTTGTTATAGTTGATAACACAGGCCCATAAAAAAACAAAAGTGGTCTGCGCCATAGATAGAACCATGACATTCCTATGTATTTTCGCCCGCTAAAACAGAATCTGAACTCAGTTTAACTGTAGGAGTCTGGATTTTTCTCTGCAGCCGCACTATGTATATAGTAATATATCCAACCCCAATCGGGAAATTTAAATTTCGCACAAAAATAGGATTCAAAATGGATACCAAGTATGTTAGTCGCGAAATTGAAGGCATGGACGTCCATGTGATGAAGAACATTTTTTTAAAGAACCAAATTTTTTTTGAGCTATTTCTTAAAGATATCAATATTTTATTGGCAAAAAATATTTAAAAAAATACTTCTAACGCTACGTTTTTTTATGTCTCGTATAAAACAATTTATGTGTCACATGAATTGTTTTATACGAGACATATAAAGTAAAGAATTTTACATTGAAACATAAGGAAAAGAAGTTCAATGGACTTTCTTAAGGGGGCTAAAGCGCTTTAAAAAGAGGATTTAAAGCTGTATCTAAAAATGTTACTTTTAAAGCGCTGTAACTCCCTTGTGGAGAATTTGCGGATATATGTGAATTTTTAAAAGTAACAAATGAATTATGCCAAACGAGTCATAAAATTCATACATAAAAAACAACGATTTTTTTGTTTTATTTTTTTAAAATACTCTCTATCGGGCTATATAACAGTGGGTTAAAAAAATGTTATCCTTCGGATAACAAAAACTTTTGCACAGAAAAGCATCGTGTATACATTTCATTAAATTTTACTATTTACTACATAATGTATTTACAATAGACGCAGTTTTTAGCTGCAGCTACATGTTAATTAAAATTTCCCTATTGTAAGTATCGGTATTTTGCTAAGATTGTAATTAATTTTCTGACAAATCAATTTGTTTTTACGCAGTTAATCTCTTATATTATTTATAATAGCTTATAGCTTAAAGAACAAAAAGTTAACCTAAACGGCAGTGTCGTCTAGGGTTTCACGAGAATCGAGATTTCTCGTCATCTCGATTTTAAGAAAAAATCAAGACAAGACTGTTTTTAAACAAATCAAGACAAAATTAGCCTAATTGTATAACTTAGTCACCAGTTATATAATGTTATATTATAGTGTGATGTTAACGCGTATCTTCTGTGGTCACACCCGTATGCTATGATTATTGAAAATTATCTTAAAATAAAAAAAAAGGTTTATTTTGAGTCAATTTTTTTAAATATTTGGCAGTCGATCATATCCTTAGCCGCAGTGGCATTTTGTCTGGACCAATAGCAAAACAAGACTTGTCCTTTTCTTGGCTTTTTAATGATTTATAATGATTTGTTATGATTTTTAATGATTTTAAATTATTTTTAATTATTTTTAATTATTTGTAATTATTTTTAATTATTTTTAATCATTTTTAATTATTTTTAACGATTTTTGATGATTTTTAATGATTTTTAATGATTTTTAATGATTTTTAATAATTTTTAATGATTTTTAATGATTTTTAATGATTTTTAATAGTTTTTAACAATTTATAATATTTTTCTTTTAAATTTTTAATGATATTTAATAATTTTTAGTTATTTTTGTACCAAAAAAAAACAAATATTTCAAGAAAAAAAATTAATAAATAAATAAAATAAATAAATACATATTTGTTGACTCATGAATGCAGTATTTCTACGCGATTTTGATTTAGTTTCAAAGCAGAATTCTGGGAACACGATATATAATTTTTATATATTTTATTTACTATATTCGTTTATTTTTATTTTATTTTTAGGGGCCATATTTGTTAAAGTTTATTATGTTTGAATGAATACACATTCAAGGGTTCTATTTTAAGAAATTATTTTAAAATGCATTGTGTGATAACATAAATACACTCTACTTAGAATTAAAAATACTTTATTTGTACGTCCGTAAGAAAATCACCCATTTTGACGCAAGTTTTATATTATGAAAATATTTTTCCCTTATCACTATCAATTAACTAGTCCCACGAAAGCTTTCCATCTCACGCTATCCCTAGCCATATTTCAGTAAGCTCTCGTCCTTAATATGCAACGCACCATATGACCCCTTCTCCCAGTTAGCCCTTTTCGAGATTATTTTTTTCCGATTCTCTCCAATACGCTCTAGTTTATAACTCTATTTAACCATTTTATCCTTACATTCTCTTTTAGCATCACATGTTTTAGGGATTTAAGCCCTACTACCTACTTGCATATTTTTTTGTATGGATATTTTCAAAAGTTTTCTCTTCTACTTATTATCTGTTTAAATTTTTATTTATTTATGGCTGCTGCTGTACTTGTGCACCAGAGGATATATAAAAATATACTCATGAATATAAAAAAATATTCACTTGAAGCATATTGTTTTTTCTTTTTATACATGACGTACTTCAAATTGCTTGAGATCACTGATTTTATTAATAATACCAACTCAACAAACTACAACCATACTTTATTAATCAGTTTTTTACACTCTTTGTAAGTTTAAGGTTGGAAGGGTATTTTAGATTTACGTCCGAATTTTGAAAATTCGAAATATTGCTGTGCACAGGGCAACAAAATAATTTTGTTTTTGCCATGATCTGAAAGTTTACTTTTCCTATCAATTTAAGAGAACAGAATTCGAATCTAACACGTATCATTTTCGAAATAGTTGGCCAGGTAATACACATTTTTTTTACGAAATCTAAAAAAAACACAGAAGGATCTTGAGAATTTTAGGGATAATGTATAACGTTATATAAAATTAAAAAAAAAAAAATAGTTACAAGACGAATCAATCCGTATATGCGGAAAAATTAAAAAAACCATAACAAGCGCACTTCAAACTTTAAAACAAAATTTTGGTAAAACTGTAACACTTACGTAAAAAATATAAATTTGTAGAGTATGAAATTCTCTACAAACACGTTTTAACGGTTTACCCGTGTCTAACTTAGTTTACTCGTAAAGATTGAATAAAAAACGCACCGCTGCTGAGGACGACTTGCTCAATCATGAATACAAAAAAAAGTTATATATTTCGCTCTGAAAAAGAAAAAGGTGAAGTCCTTACCAAATAGTGGCCTTTGAAACTACCCTTGCCGACACATAATCTTTATTTCCAAATCTAAAACATTTTTTGTAGCGTCCGCTATAACTCCCAGATACCAATTTTTAGAAAAATAAGGCATGAAAACGAAATTCAAAATCTTTTAACTTATTAACCCTCTAAAACCCCAACTTAGTGCCCCCTATTATAGGGATAATAGTGGATAGGCTGGAATTATAGTTTTGTACATTTTCAGGGATTCAAATGCGAAGAGAAATATATGAAATGAGAAGCACTGCATAACTTCAGGGCTCGTGCTTTATGCACCAGACATATACGGGATCCCTTTAAGCAGACAAAAGCTTCGTTATAGAGTTTTCAGAACATTTGCAATACACTATTTTTAGTAGGCTGGATCAAAAATCATTGACGGAATAATCGGTAATGAAGGAAAAAAAAGTTTAACTATATTTTTAGAGCTAGCAAAAGTCTTCGATACGGTCTACCATAGTATTCTTATGGATAAACTCGAATCAATTCGTTTAAGAGGTGTTGCTTTAGAACTCTTCCGTAATTATTTAAGAGAGAATATACAACTTGTCAAAATTAACAACACTGTAAGTGGCCCATTTGCTGTAACTAGAGGAACAGTACTGGCTCCGGTCTTATTTCTGATTTATATTAATGATAATAATGATACCTTACACCTAGAATGTTTCATTATTTCTTACTCCGACGACACTTCTATGATTCTCTTCGTCGATAACTGGAACTTCTTTTGTCTAAGACGGATAGATGTTTGTCTAAGTTTAGGCTTTAATTTAAAGCGCAGAGTATCAGTCATATGTAAAATTACGGCGAATAATAGATTTCTGTAGAACACTCAAGGACTTTTTAGTGTGTGATGTGTTCATGTGTTGTTTTACCTCTGGAACTTAAATAGTTTCGCCCATTTGAAGGATGAAGCGTCCATACATTCGTCTTGATCAAGCGAGTGACAGTGTATATAGTAAATTATAATAAATTAGACTGTAGGTTACAGCCTGTAACCTACTGGCTTCTTCAAGGTTGTAAACCGTTATTCAGTAATGAAATTTTTTCCATAGCCGTTTGTATTTTAGGGTTTTTTTCAGGCCAGTAGCCAGTTTCAGCCTTGGGAGTCTACGCTGAAAAAATTCTGAGCCGGTAAACGCTTTCATTGAATCTATGCTTAAAATTCCCTACCTGCTTGAATATATTTATTGTATTAAATAAATTTCATTCATTGAAATAATTTTAGTTGTAGGTAGTACATCTTAAGCATTAATATAAGGTTCTGTGTAAGAATTAACAACGTTCACCCGCCCAAAATTAATTTAATAACAGTTGTATGTTTTAATTAATATTATTAATCGATCAACGTATATTTAATATAATTAAAACTTTTTTTTTGGCAAAGTTTTAAACAGGCTACAATCGGCGGTTTTAGTCTCTTTTCTACATTAATTTAACTTTGCAGGTTGCAGGAACGACAATGTCATATTTATTTTGTGTTTATTTTTCTTAAAACTTAATACCTAATTACTTTATGGCTATTTCTGTTACACAAAACGTAATTCCAGATTTATTTTTAGTTTTGATTAAAAGCTTATCGTGAAACTTCAAAATAATGGGAAATGTCGGGAACAGAAAAGCTGAACTAAGAAAAGCCAAAAACTGCGTAAAAACAGTTTAAAGTAAAATTTAAAAAGACAGAGGAAGTTTAAGTAAAAAGTGAAATTAGATTTTTGTGAATTGCATATTTTATGGCGGTGTTTTATTGGATAGGTATCAAATGTATGTACACGGAAAGAAATTAGTGGGCTCTGCGCTATACATTATAAGATATTTGGTAACAGTGGCAAATTATAGTGATTTAAGCTATAGATTATAAGGGACACAATAACTAATAATGTTAAAATTAAATTGGAAACGATTATATATATTACATACACGATTATATTTATTACAGGCACTATTATAAATTTACAGAAATTTTATTATATTATAAAAATTATTAGCACGGACAATAATTAAATCTATTTAAGCTATAAATGCCTTACTATTTGTTATATTTTATTATTCACTAAACAATTAAAGTATTTCATATAAATTTTTACACTGACTGCCATAATTGTAAGAGAAAGCCTTGTATTTATATAATAAGCGATTATAATTTGCTTGGTATGTGTGTTATAGCGCTCCTAGCTATAATTTTTTTTCCGTGTAAAAAAAAGAATAGCTTTAGTGAGTTATAGACTGATTTTGACGTATTTATCATTTATACATTTTGAAAACCAGAGAAAGTCCGTCTGTAGGCCATACCGTTCGATAGATCAGAACTAAATTTTCAACATGCCATTACTGGTTTTCCCCGCAAAAAGTCACATAACAGAGTAAATTATGTTTCACACGAGGCCCAAAAGTTAGTCAAAATTTGTAAATATACAAAGGTATACCTTTTATTTTATGTTTTTCGTCCAGAAAATCACGGCGACTTGTCCCACCCTAATTCTTCATACTTATCGCCCCAGGCGAATTAAAAGTATAAATAGGTTTGTCATATTCAAGCAACTATTTTAGTAAACATATAGTGCGTCCCCTAATCAAATTTGCAAAATACTTTATGCAACTATTTAATAGGTACTGTTATCTGAAAAACATTTAAGGTATTCATTTTCTAGACCAATATGAGATACTGCTCACAAAAAAGGATGTAGGGTATAAGAAGTTTTAGGGAAATGGAATAATTGGTTTAGGGAGGGATTGGATGAAGAGCTGCCTCAAACCAGTGTTGGGACTAATAACGGTTTAAATATTAAAATAAAAAATTACACTTTTTGTGTCTATTTTCAATTAACTTTAACAAATTTAAAATAATTAATTAAAAGGTTTTAACCAAATTTGTTTAAATATGGTTAGATTATTCAACGGTGCATGCATGTATGCAGCTTTGCATAGCTGTACCTAATTATTTTAATTAAATTTGCATTTAAATAAAGCTATATTAAAAGTATAATATTAAATACAGATGAACTGGAATCAGTAATTTTAGTTTTAATTTTTAAAAGACTATGCGTAAAGCCCGGTTTTCTTGCGGATTAATTAAAAACCAAAATTAGTTATTTCTTTACTAACCTTAATAATTTCCCCAGTAATAGGGGATAAGGGAGTCAATTTTTTACTTTTTTTATCAATTTTAATCAAGTAAGTTTTTGGGAATGTTTCGACGCCCGATACTAAGATGTTAATCGTCTAAACTCTATAGACGAGAGAGAGAGAGAGAGAGAGAGAGAGAGAGAGAGAGAGAGAGAGAGAGAAGAGAGAAGAGAGATGAGAGAGATGAGAGAAAAGAGTGAAAGAGAGAGAGAGAGAGAGAGATAGAGAGAGAACATGAGAGAGAGAGAGAGAGAGAGAGAGAGAGAGAGAGAGAGAGAGAGAGAGAGAGAGAGAGAGAGAGAGAGAGAGAGAGAGAGAGAGAGAGAGAGAAAAGGAGAGATCATCTTATTTCATGTCTCTTCTAACGCCCAGCTTGCCCTCCAAAATATATTTAAATATATTCTCACTGATTGATCCCTTCTCCTACACAAAAAAAGATTCCTTGAACCAAGGACACTTTTAATATGTTTAAATCCATATTTTCTTGTTTCAAGGTTAGCATTTCTTTGAACCAAGAGAGAAGAAGAAGAGAATAAAGAGTGCGAATCTTCATTCAAAAACACGTGCTCTTTATTCAAGGACTGTGACTTTGGTTCAAAGAAATGCTAGACTTAAAACATGAGAATATGGCTTTGAACGTATTGAAAAAGTTTCCTTGGTTCAAGAAATCCTTTTTTTGTGTAGCCCTTCTTTTTAAGATATGCTTTTCCCCATTTCTCTCCATTACACTTTCGTTTGTAACTCCATATGACAATTTTAACTTTAACAACCTCCTATAGCCACATTGCCATTTTTGCAATAGCTTTATTATGGCTATATAATGTCACTGACATTTGACCTGTGAATGTCAAAATATTAATTTTATAGGTTTTAAAATAACTACGACATTTTAATAATGGTAATTATTTTCTTTATGGTACTAAAAGTAAGTAATTACCACCACACTAATACTAGTACATACCTAAATGCTGTTTAAAACTTTTATAAAGAAAAAGTTTTAAGCTTTAATAAAATAATTAAATAATTTTTTATTGATTTTTTTTAAGTTTCTGGAAAAACAATCTCTAATGCATTTTTCCCTCAACTTTTTTTTGGGTTTTTAAAAAATTTGATTTTTTGGAAGCATTATTTTTATTAAAGTATGTAAAAAGATATTAAAATTGTTTCGTCGGTTTTTTAGAAACGTTACTGTAGTTTTTGTTTTCAAATATGTAAATAAATTGTTCAAACTTTAGCGTGGTACGTGAGAAAATTTCTTCACCACAACCGATAACAATATGACAAATAATTCGTACCCATATAAGGTTCTACTTACCTTTTTAGAAAAGCAGCTTTAATGTTATGCGCTTACAGTTTAGCGTATACTTATACAGAAGAAAATATAATATAGATTAAAATTTGCTAGCATATAGGGTAAAACCCCCAATCGTTGGCACTCCGCTAATTATTGGCACTGGAGTGATATTTTCGTTTATATAAAAAAAATCTCCATTGGTACCTTAATCTAACTATATTTTTTACGAAGTGGCAATATTTCTAAATATTATACTTTAAATGCGATTAACATATTTTTTCCCCCCTGGGCACTAGAGTTTTAGCAGTTTCGTGTGAACTACGTAAGTGTGAATTTTTAAGGTTTGTGCTAAGGAAGTGCTTTAAATAGAAGGTTAGTAAAAGACGTTTATTGATGGACTTACTATTTTTTCTCTATAATTTTAGTAAGTATATGCATTCTACTTATTAATTAGTCTTAAAAACTTTATTTTCCTTTACATTTTTATTTAATTTCGACGGTGCCAACAATTGGTATACAAAATTAAACTAAATTCTAATTATTGGCACATGTGCCAATAATAAGCTTCTTTAGTAAAAATCCTATTCCAATTATTGGCAACCAGTTAAAATGCTAAATTAATAGAATAAATTTAATTAAATTGAATAGATTTATTACTTGTACGGTTAAATATACATACGTATTGCCACATCTTATATAAGATAAAACCAAATCCATATTTTAAAGCGGCGCCAATAATACGAAATTGTGTATTCTTGTAATTAATTAAAAAAATTCTTTAATATTATAAAGATCTCAGTTTAAATTTTATATAATATATAAAATAGAATAACTACTAAATGATGTAAAATATTTTATTCTTGATAACATGAAATATTTAATAAGTTATAATGAAATATATGTGGAAAATTTCTTAAAGTGCCAATAATTGGGGGTTTTACCCTATTTAATAATGCTGTTTTACAAAAAAAACATCTGATGCTTAACATAACAACTTTTAAACGCAGTTTACATCACATACCCTGGCAAAAAAGCAAAGCTCACCGAGCTTCGACCACTAAATTTTTTTCAAATTAATAATTTTTATGCGTTCACATTTTTCAGTTTTCAGTTACCCAGTGATACAAACTTTATAATATTTGAAAGCTGTGCGCTGCAGTAAGGAAAAATATAAAACAAACCGTGAAGATATGCAATGCCTCGCATTCCACAGAATACACTTTACAGTGAATAGTATATTGCGTTTTTTTCGATAGTTATACTTCCCAACATATAATTGATTTGATCTTTCGTGCGCATACAACGAAAATTTCGTTGTATTTTTAATACTGAATGTTATTTTTTAATACATATTTTTTATTTTTTATGGCCACCATTGGTATTTAATACTTTACTTGTGATATTAAATACTGCAATGTGTGCATTGTATACAAAATGTTGTCATACTAACATAGAGACCGTGTCCAAAATGATCAAAATTTGCGTTACGTAATACTTGAACGTTCCCTTAACAACAACTCAAATGTACCAGCACACCAATGGTGGCGATATAAATATCAAATATGTATTTACAAATAAAATTTAGTATTAAAATTACAATGACATTTTCTGAGTGTAATTATACTGTATTTGACCCCTAGGTACTATAACTTTTTCGTTTAAGTTTGGACTTTTTTTTTAATTTTGTAGGATAAATGCTCATAATAAAAGTATTTTTGC
This sequence comes from Brachypterus glaber, assembly GCA_958510825.1. Taxonomy (NCBI): domain Eukaryota; kingdom Metazoa; phylum Arthropoda; class Insecta; order Coleoptera; family Kateretidae; genus Brachypterus; species Brachypterus glaber. The sequence goes on along the minus strand of OY294054.1, from coordinate 16,389,139 downwards.
CTGAAAAAATTACACCAATCTGACTTCAGCTTTTTTCGATATCTTTAATTTAACCCCCAATAAATTTTTTGTTTTTGGGGGGATTGTTTTCAAAAACAATAGGGATATTTTTCTCACAGAACTTGATTGTATCTGAAAATTTCGAGTCGATTGGTTAATTCGTTCTTGAGTTATCGTGTTTGCAGAAAACGTGACATCGGACGGACGGACAGATTGACGGACATTTTTCAGTTACTTAGTTCTTTGTCTGTGACGGTTTTTTGGCGATTTTGGAAAATTCGAAACTTCTGTATTATACTCTTCTAGTGCTTGCGTGCTGTAAAGAGTATAATCCTATGCCAAACAACTTTGCACTTTGGAAGTGAAACTTTTCTTATTTTAGAGTACTTAAAATACATAAATCTCACGCTAACAATAATAGTAAACAAGTTGTCAACGGAATAAGATTACTTTATTGATAACTTAATGATAATTAGTACAAAATTTTATAGTTTTACAACAGTGACGAAAATACTATATGGGGCCGTAGCTATGGGGGGATGGGGGGGAGCCCCGCACCTATTTTGAAACTCAAAAAAAGTTATAAATTTTATGGGTTAAAAATATAAAAGTTGTATATTTAGCAGTAGTGGGAACGTTTTTTTATTTAGTCATCAACTTTTTTGTGAAGAGAATAAAAGTTATAATCCTAACAGTAGTAGAAACTTTTCACTTCGTTTGGACTTTTTGTCCATAAAAGTTGTAATTTTAGACCAGAAAAGGTTGTGATTTTTGACTTTCTTCCCCCGCACTAAATTTTCTTTGCTACGGCCCTGGTGGTGTGTTCAATGCACACGGGCCGCCAGGCTAAGGGTTCACTATGCACTTCTGATCGTTCTCTCTCCATATCGTTACTAAAGTAAATCCGGGGAGAGGGGGTTGTTTTTTTTTGTGGTTCTTGAGGTCTCATTTACTCTGGTTTTTGCAGAACTTAAACTAATGTATGGTATGTGGTATGATATACCAAAGATTACTTAAGATTATTGCTTCCTCAAAACATCTAACTGGCGTTACTGACCTCAGGTCTAATTTAGTAGCAATTATTAAAAACCAAATAGTGTATATTAAATAATTTCATAACTGTGCTTTATTCATATATTCTTTAATTAATTATTTATATAGAATATCAATGTGGTCTTGCTGACTAACCTGAAACAATTTACTGACTCATAAACAAATGAAATATGCATATGTTTATGAGGCAGATAAAACTGTAATCAGCAAGGTAAAGGTAAAAATAAAAAAAAATGTTGATAAAAAACAAATAGGTCTGGAATCACTGTGTATCAGGTGTCCTTGTTATACAGTGTAAATCAAGAGGTATACCTTTGATTACCTATTACTATCAAAAAAATATTGGTACAGAAAAGGATCCATGAGGCACCCCAGAATTTTTAGATTTTAGCCTTTTTTAAGTACGATGATTAATTATGATAATTTTTTGGTTTTAAAAGTGTCGTATAAAATTTAAAAGGTAAAATAAGTCCTAAGCCCTGTAGGTAGGAGTTAATGGCGGATCTAGGAATGTCAAGTGCTAATATCTCAGTTGTAACTAATGGTACCAACATCATATTTTTATTGGTTTATACTGTCATCAACCCACATTACGTGGAAGGGAACCCAAATTAAAGTTTGCGATAAGGGGTTAGCTGTTGCGATTGCCCTCAATTTTTTTGCCATAATTAGACTCCTCTGGAAAGTTCCCAACTTAAAGTCCCAACTAGTTTACCCAATTTTCCCAACTTTAACCAAATACCCTATAAACATGGATCTATATCTGATATACGGCTATCAGATATCCACTGTTTTATGTTATGTACAGACATATTATTTGTACTCTACATGTAAAGTCTTCGGACTTTCATATGTCCGCTTCTTTCAAGTTGATGCCATATAGCAATTACATTGCAACCAAACATGTTATATTATGGATATGTCTCTGATATATAATTAAGATATATTGCAGTTCTTATTTATTTTATATTGAATTATACATCACAGTTACGTGTTTTGAAAATTCTATTATATGTTGCAAGCAGCAAGACATGTTATATAATGGACATGTATCTGAAGTATATTAAGATATTGCATCTGTTCTATTACTGCCACATAACCTGTTATACTGCAAATACATGAATGCCATAGATCAAGTTATATGGCAAATGTTCCCTAAATAATCTCTCTTTGCTATATTGCTGACATGTGTCTTTACTGGGTAGCCAAAAGTGACGATTAAAAAAAAGGTCATCACCTCTGGGAAAATTCCCAGTACAAGGTCCAATTTTCCCTACTAGAAAGTCCAATTTTCCCAACTAGAAAGTCCAATTTTCCCCTCTAATTATAAATGCTTGAAATACAAATATATTCAAAATATTTTTAACAGTGTAAGATCCGCGTGGAACGCCATAAATAGTAAAATACCAAACAGAAGTTAACATTTGTTTATGTTAATGAAATAGTTATTGCTTATTTATGTTATAAAGTATATATTGATTTAATTGTTAACAAGTTAAGTATCAGAAACAATTATAAAAAGATTAAAAAGCCGTAAAGAAGCCCACCCACCAAATGCGTACCATATGGCAACCAATAGTTAAAAATAATTAAAATAACCTATCGAAAACAAGGCTTAAATTTATTTGTTTTATTCACTGCAATTAACTAATTACACACAGAAAACAATTATTATATTTTTTTAAATATAATGTTTTTTTTTTGTATTTAAAACTTAATCGTGGTATTCTATACTACCACGTTAGTATTGTATACTACAATGTAGTATTACTACATCTAGCAAACTTGGACTCGTGCTCCAAAACAGCCCATGTGATATTACGATGCGACAAGTACAGAGTATAAAAAAATCCTTATGCAAGAAAAAAATTAAATAGTAAAACAAAAAAAAAGCCATACAGAGTATTGTCGTGGCATTATAATGCATTATCGCTATTGCCTTGTATTACTGAAAAATTATAGAAATTTTTTATGTTACCTTTCATTTCTCACCTCACGAATGAGCATAGCATTTCGAAATAAATTTTAAGAGTGACATACGCTTGACATACGACAAGCACAGTATTGTTTGTTTATTCTAATATTTGACATACACTATTGTAACCAATATGTAATATATATCGATCACACCTATGTCATTAAATATGTAAAGTACTATACGTAGGGTAAAGCGGGGCACTATCGTTTAGTGGGTAATATCTCACATGCAAGTTTCTAAGTTAACCGATAGTTTTGTGAAGACTGCCGTTTGTATTTGTAGTTTATTGTATTTTTTCAGAAAATAATTGAAGCTTTATCAGATTTCTTTGGAAAACCACGAAAATTCCATTGAATTATTTTATAGTAGTTGTATTTTATATTATTGTTAGGTACGAAGTACAAGTGTTTTTTTTAGAGAATATTTTTAAATTTCTGGGAAAAAATTGTGTAAAATCCATTACCTAGTAATGTATTAATCATACTGAAAAAATTATTTTCATAATTTTGAGCAGGTCTAAAGTCTAAACTAACTAAGAGTTTGACCAATGAAATTTCAGAATTTACATATTTCATTTTATTGGTTAAAATTTAAAATTGGATTAGCGTTAAAGACTTGGTTAATCAACCTTAAATTTCAATAATTGACACAATTTTACTTGCAGGTGACTTTTAAAGCATTAATATAATGAAAAAATTAATATTTTAAAACCATCGACTAGAAATTAAAGAACTAAAATGTTTTTAAGTCGTAAAAAAAATCGCATAATTAACATGGAGTGTTAAATTTATTTAGTAGTTCGCTTTTGTGTTGATTGACACTGTTCACACAATATTTTGTATAAAATTGCACTTATTTTAATGAATTAAACTTTATACCAGTTAATTAATAACTAAGAATCAACTAATGAGATGCGAGATTAATTTGTTTACCATTCATTTATCAGTTCTTAGTTTAACCAAATATCAACAAAAGGTTTCTTTTTTTCTTAAAAAATGTCAAGTGGTGTCAAATCTCAAAAATCTTACCGAAAACCTCAAAAATCTAGGAAGTTCCAGTACAAATATTTGGTAGTGGTTCACTCCTTAGGAAAATGTAAAAAAATATAATCCAATTAGCGGAAATTTGAACTAAATTCATCAAGATTTTTATTTTCGGAAAAACCCATGTATCTATTTCTTAGGAGCTATTGGAAAATATGAGTTCCAAAAAGCGGCCAATCCAGGATTAGTTGTTATATTCCTACAGGTTGTTTAAAATAATTGGGCTGTGCATATTCTGATCAACCAATCGGTGCCGTGCACAGGGCCGGACAGCCTTAGGATTTTCCCGTTTTTAATTCTGTTTTCATTTTATTAGGGTTCCAAAGAAAAGGGGGCAAAAACTGTAAAAAGAGTGTCTCGTGTCGTGTCTCATTTAAAAGAATATAATTAATTATAGCCCTACTTTAGGTTAACAACAACAAATACAATTGGGTTGAAAAAAATAGTGAGGGGGGTATAAGTAGGGGCGCAATACACGAAAAAGTAAGGAACTGAATAAAAAAAATTATAGATGGATGGTATATGATTGAAAAGAGCTTTTCGAGTAGTCTTATTTTTTTTTTATTTCCAAAATTTCATTTGTGGTGCGGTAAAAACTAAAAAAAGTTCTGTCTCCCTCTGTCTCCGAAAGTACGCGAAGCAAAAATTTCAGAAAATATTCTGGTACTAAAAAAAATAGGAAAAGTCGTACTTGTCCAATTATTTAATTGAATTTACCCTAGGAAAATTTAATATGGCTTTTCTTGAGGATTTTCCTGAAAAATCCGCAGATTGTAAAATAGAAACATTTTTAATTCACCCCCCGCCCCCTCAATTTTTATTGTTTGGAGATATTTTTTTGGTTGATAACTTTTTGGTGACATGTAAACGTTGGATAAAATTATGCAGTGGTCCCCATGTCCTTCCCCATGACCGCGTCTGATACAAATACTAGTTTTTTTGTAGGTTTTATTGTTTTAAATATAATTAAGATAAATTAGGTTAGTTTTAGTTTCTTTTTGAGTGTAAAATAATGTATCAGTGGATTTACAAAAAATAACACTGCATTGTTTACTGTAAAATTTACAAAAAACTAAATAAAGCAATTAAAATAAAGTTCTCAGGTAATTTAATTGCAATGAATAAACAATGTTTTCTTCAAGCTTTTCAGAATCTAAGTAAAGTAGTTGTTATGTTTTGTTCTATACTTGGTTCTATATCACAACAAATATATAATTAATTCATAAAACTATAGACAGGAATGAATAGATAGATATTAGAATGGGTCAAAAACAGTTTTTTTTTAATGCGTGCACCTAAAGTCCCATATTCATAAATGATTTTCCTAAATAACTTAAAACTTTTTTTTGGAACTTTCCCTGTAGTTCATGTTTTACAAATACATTTAAAATAAAAAGTTGTTTAGAAATGTTTGGTCCAAACAGTTCTGTTTTTGGACAAAACAATTATTTTTTCGGGATCCGAAGTAAACCTCCATAGAAAAAACGGATTCCTTGAACCAAGGACACGTGTCTTTGGATATGTTCAAAGCCATATTCTCTTGTTTCAAGGCTGGCATTTTCTTGAACCAAAGTCAATGTCCTTGAATAAAGAGCGCGGATTTTTATTCCAAAACCCGTGCTCTTCATTCAAGGACATTGACTCTGGTTCAAGAAAATGCCAGCCTTAAAACAAGAGAATATGGCTTTGAATATATACAAAGACACGTGTCCTTGGTTCAAGGAATCCGTTTTTTCTATGTCCAATTTTTAAATAATCCCAACTTATAGAAAAGTGTAAGAAATTTACGATCCAGGTTTTTTGAATATAAAACGCCCGTAAAAAAATTACTAATGCAAAACTTTGTTTTTATAAAGAAAAAACGGTTTTGGGGTCACCATAATGAAATAAATAGGAAATTAATTTTCTCATTGAAAAAGTAGTTAATTAATACTTATAACAAGTAATAATTAGAAATTTATATGCCTTTTATACAGGTTGATTTAGAATTATTCTGAATAGTTCGCAAAATTTTAAAGGATTTTTTTAATTTTTTTTTTGTTTTATTATTTTAAAGCTGGAAATTTAAATATCTCTTTAAATGAATAGTTCCTAAAAGTAGTTTGTCATTGCTTATTGGTCCAAACGATTTTTTTTAATAAAAAATTTTGCCTAGTGGGTTCATTTTCTTTTCGTGGGACTTTTTTTTCGTATTTTTAATATACAATCACTCTGTATACAAAAAAAAATACCTTAAAAAAATTGTCTAGCAGCTTTGATCTGTAAAATTGATACTTTTAACTATTTCTAGTCTATAGACTTTTTAAAGCTTTGACGTTTCGATTCTTTATTTAAACTTCTTCAGTTTTTGTTTTAAACTTATTTTTCCCATTTTTCTTTGCGAAAGTTTGTTATTTTTTAAAATCAAAAACAATATGTATTGAAAATTTCGGTTAGAAATATAAGTATGTATCACAAAAAAAAAAAAACAATGAGGTATTATTTACGGGAAACATTTTTTCGTTAAGATAGAACAATGCACATATAAAATTGAAGCGAATGCCTGATTTGTTGAATATTCTATAGATACTAATCAGATGCATGTCACATATTAATATATACTTCCGTTTTTATAATAGTCTATAAAACCGTCTGCTTACAAAATAAAACAGAATCATTTTTGATAACCTATTGGTATACCCATGATGGTAAGTATACTTACCATCAAAAGCCCTTTCGGATTGCTTGCCAAAGTTGTAGTTATGGTTATGCTTGGTAATTACCATTACCATCTGGGTTACAATGACAAGTAAACATAACCTTTTGTCAGAATTTTTCGATTTGTCACAGACTAACCCTTTTATTTAAAATTCTACTGGGCATAAATCCATTAAAAATGCATTAAACAAATCCAAACTATAGATTTTTTGTGACAAACTTATAAACAAAACAAGGAGAAAAGATTTTAAAAGAGATGTAACAATAACCAAAACGCTATAACCGTTCTCAAAGCACGGTAACAGATTTTACTACCATTGGTTCAACCACAGCATTTCGAAATCAAACGGTAAATACCAGACTTATGACCAAAACTTTGGTAACTAAAAAGAAAAAAACTTCAAGTAATCATTCCTAACATAATATAATATAATAAGTCTGGTGTCAGCTAGCTCTTTATTTCACCCTATCTGTAGCTAATTCTTCTACCACCATAAAATTTCTATTTCTTCTATTTCTTCTAGGATTTCACGATAATGGAGCTCTCTACAACTAGAATTATGAAACAAAAGACGTCTACCCTATCTCTATCTCATTTGTGCTACACTTTCCAGCCAACCAAATAAATTCTGTATTTGTTTTTCATATAACAAATACAGTATTTATTTGGTTGGCCGGAAAGTGTAGCACTGAGCGGCTCGAACGAACAGAGCTAATGTGAATCTGTAGAATCAGATAATTTTACTAAAATTTAGATGGCGCCAGTAATTTCTTTAATAAAAATAATATAGTTACACTTTTCGCCCGGCCAAGTAAATATTGTATTTGTTCAACAAAGAACAAATACAGAATTTGTTTGGTTGGGTGGAAGTGGGAGTGTATGTATGTCTTCTATCCTTTTTGGATAGAACTTTTGTCCCTGTCTAATCTAACGGGAGAAATCGCCATTGAGAAATTAAGAGATGTAATTGAAATAAACTGAAAATGGTAAGGTTCCACCTCACTTATTTTCTGGCGAAAACGTACCGATAAATTTTGAGATTTTAATTTTTTAAAGAAATTACAATTTTCCAGAGACTTGCCGGTTTCTGGAACTAAATGGTACCATTCTATAGATTAATAATGTGAATGCACCTTATTAGACAGTATCTATGCATATATTTTAATACAGATACCTAGGTATAAAAAATGTGGTACTGCCTAGTTAAGAAATTGACATTTGATGTAATCTAAATACAGGTATTTATTTTTTTATATATGTAGAGGAAAGGAAGCAAATATGGGCTACCCATTTTACTTTTTCTTGTAAAAAAATAAATAAAAGTTTAGTTCCAATACCAAACGTACCCAACGATAGCTATATTAATTAGTCACAACCTGTTATAAATTCATATTGATTAAAACAAATAATAAATTCATTATTTCGTAAATAGTGAAAAGGTGCACTTTTGTGTCGATTTGAAATTGGCCCTAAATATGGGCTGCCCCCACAATTGTGTAATAAATATTAGATTTGAAGTGGCAATCTATCTTATTGGTCGCAATAAGTTAAAAGTATAAAAGTTATATCTAAAATGAAATAATAAATCAAATAACTCCTAATATAGAACGTGGTATATTAAACATTTTTAAAGCTTTGAAGGTGCCCATTTCGTACTGCCTCATCGCTATTATAGCGCGTTCCATATCGCCCTCTTTCCATTTTCTTCTATTCTTAGCTGTTGCTGATCTTTTCTTGGCCTCCTAGAAAAATTCTAGGCTTAAATACATAGTTCTATATAGCCCATAATAGAAACACAGGGATGGCCCATATTGCAAAAATACTCGGTGTATACAACAAAAGAGGTTATGTCTAAAACTCAGTAATTAGAAGAAAACTAATAAGCACACATCAAAGCCCGATTATGTGGCTTTAATTTGTCGCAGAAATGGTTTTGAAAACGTTGTTATCTATCAGGTAACGGAATTTATAAACTTACCTAAAAAAGTTCTGTGGCTTGCTGAAAAGGACGGAAAATAAAAATAAATTCTCAAACGTCAACGAATGTATGAATTAATTAATGAATCTTTACTGTGGAAGTTTAACTTCGCCATTTACGATTTGCGATAGTCGGATGCAGAGAACTGCATCGGATAGCTGGGAAACCCACCTAGCCCATATTACAAGACCTAGCCCACATTTGCTACCCTTCCTCTACTGATTATAATTAGTTATAAAGTCCATTTAAGTTACTAATGCATTTTTCATTTAATGAAACACTACTCTATAGAGGAAAAACAAGGTTAACTGTATAAAACGTTAGTTACACTGTGTCCTCAGACTGAGGTCCTCAGTACAAGAACATGCAGTGTATGTAAGTAGGAATTTTAAAATTTTAGGGTATATTAAAAAAAAATACGAGGAACTCAAAAATCTATATGCCAAGGACCTACTGACACAGTAAGTACGCGAAAAAAAAATTAAAGCTTAAAATGAAAGTGCAGAGTTTACTTAATTGCTCATTTGTGGCAAAACTATCAAATTTGTATAAAGATTTTATGGGACTTAATTTGTAGATTATAAAATTCTCTACAAAATATTTATACAAATATTTTTTTATTTTGCTTAGTTTGTTCGTAAAACGTAAATAAATGAAAAAGAAATAAAATCAAAGCACACAGTGTAAACTTTTTTACCGATCCTAAAAAATATGTTTTTCTCATCAATTTAAAGGCGTAGAATCCGAATTTGACCTTTAAAAAAATACAGCACGTCTTATTTTTTAAATTTTAGTACAAGCAATTATGGCAATTTAAAAATAATTTATAAAAAAAATATTGCATATTTTTTATCTTTTTTTTAATGATTCTACATCATAAAAATGTTACTCTATTACATAAAAACCTTATTACGTAACATATTTTTAGTTCATTTTTGACCCCCTAGTAATGATTTTTGACGATTTTTAGCATGAGTACGTGGCCATAAGCTTGTCCCCTTGTGCACCCTCTCCTTACCCTCCACCCCTACTTAGTTTTGCCACAGGATCCATTTTTTTAAATACTTTTTTCTATAATATCCCTATTTATTCTACCTAGGAATTTAAAGTTTCCATATTTTAAGTTGGGCATATTTTAACTAATATTGAATCTAAATTTGTCCCATGATTTTAGAACAAAATAGGGCTAAAATAATTTTTTTATCACTTTTATCTCATTTCTCAGCGACCCAAAATTAGTTAAAATACATATGATTCCAATCAGGGCAAGAAGCCGTGTTGCCTAGTGTAGTTATTGCCAGCTCCGCCCTTGATACTTAAACTAATCCTGTAGAGTCCAGACCTGGAGCACTGTTCGCGCTCATATAGCGTGGCGCGACTCTGAGTTCTTCACATCCGATGCCTACCACGATGAAAGCATGTAGTGTTTAGTATTTGTGTGAATGAGGCTCTCTCCGCCGAGAGCCGAATGGGTGAGTGAAAAATTGTTAATTTAAGGAATAATTTAAAATCACGAAACATTTTTTTTTAATTTTAGTTTAGTTGTTATAATCTAGTTAAAAAAATCTAAATCGAAAAAAAATTTTATCAAGATAAATTTCCACAAAGAAAATATTCAAAAGTTGCGTCTTGAAAAACTAAAAAATAAAATTAGAAAAAAAAACAAAGGAGAAAATTTCAACTAGATTTTGAATTTTTTTTTTAGAAAAATTTAATTAAAAAATTATTACAGTTTTTTCATATAAATTGAAATTTTATTATTTAAGAAAAAATCAAATTAAAAAATAAAATTTGTATATTAAAAAACAAATTAAACTTAAAAACAATTATTTTGATAAATTTAAATTTTATTTAAAAAAAAATCTGACTCAAAATTATTCGGTTAAAAAATTTATTAAAATTAAAAAACAAGCATTTACTCTAGATAAAATACAAAAACAAATCGGATTTAAAAGTTATATCTTCTAAAATTTACCTGCTTAAAAAAATTAAAATTAAAAAACCTGTCAACAAATATTTTTTAAACTTTTTAGTTTTAAAAAAATAAAAAGTAGGGAAATAAAAATAAATATACAATGATAAGATAATTTATTCAACAGTTCGTATAACAAAACAAGCCGTGAAGATATGTAATGCTACGCATTCCATTATATTCACAGTAAATGGTATATTGCATTTCCCAAATACTTAAAAAAATAATTTTCAAAAAATGAAAAAATTACATTTAAAAAAAAAGATATTTTTAAAAAAAATATTAGGCGCTGTGAATAGTATAATAATGGTATTTAATACTTACCAAAACGCACTTAAGGTCTAAAATAAAAAAAATATTGATAATATTTTTTAAATAAAAATAGTTAAGTAATAATAAATAAGGTTTTTAATTACTATTTTTTGATAATTTTCATTAAATAATTAATTAAAAAAAAAATCTTATTGGAAATTACAGTAATGCAACAATATAAAAAATAGTTTTTGCATTTAAAAATTAAAATCCAACGAAAGATCAAATAAAAAAAATTAAAATCTGAAAAAAATACTTTTTCAAAAAACTATATTGAAAAACAATTTTTAAAAAAGATACCTATATACTTTTTAAAACAACATTTTTTATTATAACACCAATATTAAGTGTATCAAATATATCAAACAAAATCATAGTTTTACCACAGTTTCTTGATTTTTACCAAAATCTATCTTAAAGAATTTTCCAGATATTGTAATTCGATTTTTTTTGCTTTTTTTTGCAAATAAAGCGTTGAAAAATAAGAAAAAAAACAACATGTACGTATTTTTTTTTAACGCAAGATTCTCCCACTTTTCTTTTATGATACGGAAAAGTAAAATTTTTAAAAAACATATATTTTTTATTATTTAGCGTAAAGCTTCTTCATCCCTCAGGTGAGCGTTATTACCCTACTTAATCCTATATTATCATAGTATGCATTTGCAATTTATTTGATCAAACGTATGCATCGGAAAAATATACAAGTGCTTTACTTTTAACTGAACATTAATTTGATTTTCAAACAATGAATGGCCATTTTTTTAAAACATGTCCAAAAAAAACTTGCCCCTATTAAAGAATACACTATACAGTCTGTTATTTTAACACAGAGAAAAATAAACTGCAAAGATAAAAATGCTTTCTCATTTCCCCACATTTCTCTGCCCCCTAGAGGTGGTTTGATTTTTGTTATCAGAATCAGTTTAAGCGACCTTAAAAAACCCTATATACCAATTTTAAAACTGCCGTAAAAAAAATATTTGCCTCCTCTCCTCACCCCAATTTTCACCAAAAGCAATCTCAACTTTTGGCAAAACATCTGCATGCCAAATTTTAAGTCTCTTGCTTAAATCATTATCTTGCTTACAAGATTTTCGTTTGGACTTAAATATTAAAAAAAGTCACTGACTTGTATCATGACTGACATTGCCAAATAAATTGCCAAATAATTTTTATCCAATATTAGTATTAATGACATTTTAATCAATGAAAATGACCTTTTAATTATCCTGTAAATTTGATTGAGAAGTGTTTTTAAGAGGTATTGGATAAAGCACACGTGGGGTAAGTGACATTATTCAAAAATTAACCCACTCGGCCCAGGAGCCTCATCAGTCAAATTTTTTTTCGTGAATAGTATCCTACTTACCTCACTTTTACTGTAAATATCTATTTTTGTTACCTTAAAATACATACAATACCAAACAACCAAATTAAGGGTTATGAAACTAGTTGTTTAGTATAGGTGTCCACTATTAATTTGTGTTTTAAGTATAAAAAAGGTATTTATTACTATGAATAAGATTTTTCCACGAACTAATTTAAAATAATTAGTTTCAAGGTGTACGATTATTTTTATGTAACGCAATTATTATTTATAAAATAAACTTTACACAGGAATAAACTGATAAACAGGCATTAAAAAATGTTACACAGAAATGATTTCTATGAAAACAACTTAAGCTTTACAGGTTAAATTCAAAAATGCAATGGTACTTTTATCGCATTTTTCCTTCTATTTTTCTTTTTTTAAAGTTAAGCTCTCTATAACTTTTTTGGCACGATTGATCTTTTTTATAAGAGTAATTTTTCCTTACAAAATTAAGTTGATCGAAGATTTTCTTTCACTATTTTCGATTTTTTAAAATATTTAGTCCCCCATTATTTTTGGTGGGATTCTTTCAATTTTATTTAAAGTTGATTGTATTATTCTTTCTTGAGTAATCGGACGAACCGACGGACATACATTTTTAAATGTTGTTTAAAATATAACTTTGGTTAAAAAAATTCATTTTGGACAAATTTTTTCTTTTTTTCGCGATCCAAAGTACCTGAACTTATAATACTTACTCCTCTTCTGTAAAGCTCAAGAAATATACTTGTTATATATAATAATACAATATAATACAATATAATACAATATACAATATAATAGTCATATACATTTCATAAAATGAATTGAATTCATGAAATCATTGCATCTCACATCTTCCCATTTTAAGTAGCTTGACAAATATAAAAATAAAAATCAATTACATTTCTTTTATAAGCAATTTCCCATATAAAGAGATTTTAAAGTAAAATTTGTACCTTGTTAATTTATTTTTTTGTTAATTTATTTTTTTCACTACTAGCTTTAGAACATACCATTATTTATTATGTTTTCAGACTGTGAAATCAATTTTCTTCACCTATAGCAATAATATTTTTTTCTCTCCTAGCAGGAGTAAGTTTTATAAACAATTGATATCTGCCACTTGATTTTCCTTGCACTGCAAAGCCATGCCATTGCTTATAATTTTTAATGGACAAAATGCAACAATATTTTGCCATTGGATAAAAAATAAGCATGACAAATAAATGAATTAACTATAATAGAATATAACATATTCAGTAAATAAACAACTTACCGATGTTTTCACACATTTTAAAAATATCAAAATGCCACCCACTAAAATTGTCAAGTTTCAGTGCATAAATCAATTTATTCATTTGTTTTCAGAAATTGCGATTTCAAAGGCTACTTGTTTTTGCGCGGTTAATTAAGATGCAGCAAACATTTTAGTTTATTATTGATATAAATGTGTTAAATAATAAGAATAAATACTCTAGAAGTGAAAAAAATTATATATAAACCACGGTAGAGAAGACTATTATAGCCTCGCACTCTTTAATACGCTCGGCTATAAAAAATGTCTTCTCTACCTTGGTATGTAATTACTATTACTTAAAAAATATTTTTTATTTATAAGTAGATATAAAAAAACTCGGTTTTATACGTGGTGGCTTTTCATAGTCTAGATTATGTATACCAAATTTCATCAAAATTTATTAATTTTTTGAGCAATTTTGGTGTTTGGTGCTTACAGATAAATGATTAATAAAAACAAGTACGCATTCTTCGGAACAAGTGACTTTTTATATAGTTTATATAATATAAAATGTATATCCACAAGCATTTAAATCAAATGTTTTGCTTATTTCAAGTTGAATACGTCTCTTAGAATAAGCAGTTAAAACTTGGATCAAGTAAAAGTGCTAGGTTTGAATAATAATATTTCTTTTATTGAATTTTAAAGAAATTTAAATGAAAAATGACGAGTGCATTCTTATAATGAGTATTTAAAATACTAAAAATAATGAAAAATAGTTCTTAAACTAATTTCTTGGAAACAAGGATCTCAAATTTAGATATATTGTGATATATTATATTGTGTTTTTATACTTGTAACAAGTATCTAAAATTTAGGCTCTAAATAGTTTATATTAGATTTTTTTCTCTGTGTGTGATCATCAGTCATAGGCGAATTTCCAGTGCTCGCATAGGCGCCGCATCGATTTTATCGTTGACGCGAGGTTTTAAATATTTACATTTTTATTTTCTTCGGAAAACACCGATATATTTACAAATTTAAAGTTAATATGTATATTCAATATTGTGTTTAACAAATTAGTCGTCAAATGTTTCGATTTAGTGACCTTTATAAAAATTTCCCTCATAATTCGTCAAAATTATTTCGTAAGCCTATGTTTCTGTGTTTATTTTCAACGTTGATGAGTCATAACTGAATTTATTCCGATTAATGGTGATCATATACGCACAGACATATTTCCAAAGAGAATAATGCCTTTGTTAAAAGTCAAAAATATTAATAACATCGAAAATAAACAATGTAGTGACCTTTGTATTAAGCTCAATCCAGAGCGTGAACTTCATTTACACTCAAACAAAACCTTTGAAAAAACAGACAATTCGTTTTCTTTGTCATAGAAGTTCTTTGAGAATACCAGTCTTTGAATATGAAAATTCATTTTAATAATTTCTCATTACATTTAATATAACACATTCTTCAGGTTTAATATAACACCTTCCAACATTTAATGAAAATATTCTTTATTAAAATTAAATATTTTAAAATTATTTAGCATTTTCGTTTTTTTAATTATATATAATATCATTTTTTTTAAATCTTTATTAACATGCATAAATTTTTGCACTAATCAAAATTAAGACAGCCTTAGAACTAGTACACACAAAGAAATTATTACTAAAAACAAGTACACAATAATCAGATCCAGTGGCTCAAATTTTTTTGAAATATTTGTATTTATACACCTAGGGCTTTTTAAATATTTTTACAGACAAAAATTAAT
This sequence comes from Brachypterus glaber, assembly GCA_958510825.1. Taxonomy (NCBI): domain Eukaryota; kingdom Metazoa; phylum Arthropoda; class Insecta; order Coleoptera; family Kateretidae; genus Brachypterus; species Brachypterus glaber. Next base: position 16,373,728 of record OY294054.1, on the reverse strand, counting down.
TTAAGAATCTGGCGCCTCCGCCAAAATTCAAAATTATTTATTTATTTATACTCAGTTTTGAGACCTTTGAAAAAGGTAGTTAGTCGTGTTTTACAATACTATTATAATTTAAAATTTAATTTAAAACTTAAATCACGTAAAATTACTTCCATTGAGTTTAAAGAAACTTAAATGAAAGGTGACAGGTAGATATTTATATTTATTTAAAATACTATCAATAGTGATATATAGCAGTAAGACTATTTTTTTGGAAACAAGTACTGATTGAACTTGAAACAATGATTTTTCGGATTTTTTTATGTTTGTTCACGCATAATTTTGGAACGGACGCGTCAAATTAATTGGGATTTGATTTGGGAAGTCGGTTAAAAACTACATTTATAAGTAATATTGGTTTGAATACTCTTTGGTAGGTATTTATTTTTAAATATGTATTCATTTTTAAATATATATTCTAGATATACTTTGTTATCCATTCTTTGAAGTACAATTTTCGTTTGAAGATTCTATGAATGTCCTTATTTATAGTAGATGCAATTATAACTTTAAACTGTTGCACTATGGGCCAGGAGACCTTCGTTTTTGGCCAAAACTCGGCTTTTGGCTGTAATATCGTAAAACTTAGTAACAAGGGGTTTTGATGAAACTGAATCTGTTTATAAAAATACAAAATTCAAAATGGCGAATCCAATATGGCGGCTAAATCTGTTAGATTTTATTGGATTCTAATGAAAATTGGTATTGAGGCGTTTTCGATGATGCTGAAACCGAATATGTTTTTAAAAATTTAAAATTCGAGATGGCGGCAGCAAAAAGTTTCATTGGATTCCGATGAAAATTGGTATTTGGGGGTTTTCAAGGATGCTTAAACAGAATCTGTTGATGAAAATAGGTATTCAAGTGTTTTCAATGATGTTGAAATTGATTCCTGAAATGAAATAAACTGATACGAAATTCATTGTGTTTAATTTATAGGTAAAAGGTATAAAAAAACGTAATATTTATAAGTTATACTTCCTTTAAAAATTTTCATTTAAATCTGTGTTTAAATCCTGACCTAAAATATTAATTAATTTAGCTATTTTCAAATTTTTGTGAAAAAGTATGGTCAAAAATCCTTAAAAAATGTCTAACGTAGTTTGTGGACTTCATTTATATAGTATATAACTTTTTTGTTGCTAAATAGATTTTTCTTTTCAAATTTGATATGCTTGACTCTCTTGCATAAAAATAATTTTTCCTGAGGAAAATACGTTCTCATATTTTTTTTTCGCATTCTTATTTTATTGCATTTTAGAAAGAAATAGAGTATTTTTATTATAACAAGAGTTTTTTTATCTATTACAAGACCCTTAACATTTTCTGGGAATACATCAAGAACGTTTTCTTGCACTTGCATTCACTTACATTCTGCGAATATATTATTCGACGTTTCTTTTCTTATGAATATTCAAATTATAATTACTACTTATATTTTTATTATAATGAATGAAAAATCGGGTTTGATTTTCTCCGAAACATTTTCTCTTTTCACAAAATTGTGCATTTAAGTTTGTTGTGTTATAATAATAATAATAATAATTAAAATTAATGGTTGGGTATCCTGAAGAACATTTAACTTAATTTATCATGAAAACGTACTTAAGCCATTTATTGAATAAATAGGCTTTTAAAATACATATTTAATGATATGAAATAAGTACTACTTGAAAATCTTTCGAAATATTGAATCAGGAATATTGGAATATCTGCAGAAATTGTCTTTAAATATATTATTCCTGCCTATCTATTTAAATTTGGGTCTCTTTTAGATAATGTGGATTTGACTGTTTGATAAATTACGACGTTTTTTTAGTACTAAAGTTCGGTTTTTGTTTCAGATCAACTAAATGGATCGATCTCTCAACGATGGCGGCGCTTACGAAATTGCTGCGCCTCCCTCAGGGCTCCCAGCAGTCCCCAAAACGCTCCTCCCGAGCCTTCCAGAGACAATTTACTCCCATCGACCTCCCATTCTAGTCCTCGAATCCTAGTCAGTTCGCCACAAAACCGTACTCCACTTGCTACATCGTCCCTTCGCCTTCCCGGTGCTCGAAGTAGACCAAGTGTCCAGGAAATTTTACGTACTAAGTTAAATAAAATACAGACTGGGTTGAGGAAACGTAGGGCTCTTTCTGTAACGGAAGTTTTTACCAGTCCTGCTCATGATCCCAAAACTCCTACGTTTTACGTTCCTTCCCCAGCTTCCCCTTCCACCTCAGCGGTTTCGCTCCCGATTGATCCACATCCCCGTCCTCCAGAAAGACGAGCTAGATCTCGTCTGAGAAGCCCAAGACCTTCTACATCCCATGACTGTGATTACGATAGCGAGGGTTACGATTCTCTTCCCTATGAACCACCACCAGACTACGACTTTGAATGCCAAGAAATGAACCCCATCAAAAGACGGTGGTCGATGGTAAACAATGCATTAAAAAAAAGCTTTCAGCACGAACGTCCTAGTGTCAAAAGTCCCGTAATAAGCCCACGGCTCGATCCCATGAACGTGATCCGGATTCCCAAAACGAAAATCACCTCCCGTAAGCATTTGGAGAGAGCTAGGTCGCACTCCCCGGGCAAAAATAAAGAGAAAAAATCGAGTGACACGAGTATAAAAGATATTCTTGGCAACGAAGTTGTTCGTATGAAACAGTTTAATACGAAGGTGGTTAATTCACTAAGTCATTTCGAACTACTACCACAAAGGCAGGAAACGGTGTTTGGCAACGCCCGTTCACGGCTGGCAGAACCCAAACAGGTAAATTTTATTTATTCCACTTTGTATTTGTAGGCCAGGAGCATGGTCAAAAATACATATTTCTGTTTATTTTTTATTGAAAAAACATTATTGCATCATAAGATTTAAGGAAAACAATAATAAAAAATTTAAAACCCTATAATTTTATGAAGATGAAGTTTGCAACGTTTTTTTGCATCGAAAATTCAAATAGTATATTAAAGCACTTATTCCATAACACGTTTTTGGCGCACTAGTGCTTTAGAAAACTCGCCGCAAGCGGCTTGTTTTCTAAACATGTACTCGTGCTTTAAAAATGTATGTTATGAAACTAGTACTTTAATATACTATTTGAATTTTCGTTGCAAAAAAATCTTGCAAACTTCAGCTTCACATAATTTTAATGCTTTTTACTTTTTGAGAGATCTCAGGATAGAAAAAGGTTATGGCAAAAAAAGTGTTTCAGGTTTTGATGTATTTATTCGTTTTAAGGTCTATACATTCCGAAGAAAACGACTTCATGATGTCCGATCGTCTGTCTGTCCGCCCGTCCGTCCAGAGTTCTATAGGCCATACCGCTAGACAGATAATCTGTCACCGATTGAAAACAAAATTTAAACTTAAGGTTTTTAGGGGATTGCTCAGAGGTCTTTTTTCTTAGTTTTTCTCTACTCCACCCAGTGGCGGACTCGCCATAAGGCAAGGTCGGCAAAAGCCGACCGAGCCCCACTGCTAAACGGGTCCCCATACGACCATTTGTTCTATTATGGCTATACTGGGTCCTCGATTTTCCCATTTTTCTTGGGTTTTGAGCCGTATTACGGGCCATTTTTTACATTTTTCCGACCGAGCCTTCAGACGCCAATCCGCTCCTGACTCCGCCCAAATACGGGTTTCTCATGAACAAAAATCGAAGAATTCGATTTTATTTAAAATCTTTTTAGCGATTTTGCTCCAATTTTGTAGGTTAATACTTAAAAAGTTATTATCATAACATGTCATTACTGATTTTACGAATATTTTTTGCAATTTTGGCGAAGGCGACCTATATTTAAATTTGGGTTACTTTTACATAATCACCAAAAATAAAATAATCAAAATCCTAAAACTTATCGGTATATTTTCGTAAGAAAAAAAGTGCGGTGGAACTTTGTTATTTTTAGTTTATTTATAGTTCTGGTCTAGGTTTCGTTTGGACTTTTATTTAGTTTTGGAATGACAAAACCTAGGTCGGAAAAAAATAAAACAGTATTAAAATCATAGGGGTTTTGGATCAAAATTCATTATTTTTCTCATTATGAAAAACCTTTATTGAAGGTTTTTTATTGAAATTACTAGAGTCCAGGAAAAAACATCAACCTCTAAATAAGAAATAAGCTTCAGAACTAGAACTATTTTTTTTGTAGGAGTATTAAAAGAGAGTTATTGCACAAAATCCTAAATTTTGTAATCTGAATGTAACAAATGTAATGTGGAAGACTCGGAAAGTTAAAAATACGTTTTTCGATTACCACAGCTTTTGGAGGTTCTAGCACCGAAAGGAACCAGAACCAAAACCTGGCCATTTGGAAATAACTTAATTTGAATGTAGTTTAATACATATATAAAATACAGCCGGGGAAAAATAAAAAACATGAAAATGGTCAGCAGCTCTCCGAATATTAAAGTTTGACGCACGGATCTGTGGCTACGGGAAATATGTTTGGAATGTGTGTGCAAGTGAGAGGCCCGATGTAGGCACGCACGCCTTATAATGCTCTTAATGGAAAGAAGAGACCGCGAATGATTTCTCCCCCTTACGTCGGATACTTTCTTTCATGCGGAGAACTATATATGTTTTTTTCTGAACCCTAAATCTAATTATTTCAATAGAATAAACTAAGAATTATTTTTGTTCATTTTTGTTATTTTTGTACATGCTCCTGGCCTAATTGTACTTAATTTGTTTAATTTTTATGCAGCTCCGAATTAACTATTATATTGCTTTCATTTTATTTAGAGGTAGTCAAAAAATAACACAGGCCCACAAAAAATCAAGTTCAATTACTACTAACAAGACTATATTTTTTTGCCTATTTTTAGGCGCTGAAAACGAATTCGACAATGAAAAAACTCGATGACACCATAGGCGCCGACTTTACAAAATCCCAGGGGGGGGGGGAACATTTTTCAAAGAAAAAATAATTCACATAAAACTTATACAATTTTATTAAATGAAAAAAAGACAAAAAATATATTTAAAAATTGTGAATCTTTTATAATATTTAAAAGTATAGACAATATTCCAACCCCCCCCTGTTATGAGTCCAGGGGGGCCATGGCCCCCGTCGAATTTGTATAAAATTTGGTCGTATTATGGTTCTTAACATTCTGATGAAAACTTTTGAAAATCTCGAGATAGCTCGTTCAATATTGTTGTAGTTGTAGTTTTCTCACAAGCGAGATTTTTTATTGTCAAATTAGGTTTCAGATTTATTCTCAAAAATTTCACATTCTTCGATTTTTCTCAATAACGATTTTATTATATTTATCTATTAACCCTTTGAATTACAAGCTTTTTTATCTTAATTTTTGTTGAAATATGAATTATATTTGGCATAGATAAGAACACCCTGTAGAATTTTATATATATATATATATATATATATATATATATATATATATATATATATATATATATATATATTTATTTATTTTAAAACAAGTAAATTCATATTTCAACAAAATTTTGTTTTAACTAACATTTTTAGCAATAAATAGGCTTTCAATTCACTAATAAAAAAATGGTGCAGGTACGTATAAGACTAACACGCTTAGCTAATAGATAAAAGTTATTTTAAAAATAAATTAGGAATTTATTATATATAAACTATAAACATAGCCAATTTTTAAAATTTTACTAAAAAGGTTCAAACTGTGTTTAGTAAAATTTTAAAGGATCTGTAATTATATTTTAAAATTCAGAGTGAATTTATTTAAATAAATTGTTATTTGAACGAAAACATTTGCATAGATATTAAAAAAAATAAGAATAAAAAAAAATCGATTATAAAAGTTTAAACTCAAGTTTTTTAAATCCAAAGTTGCAGAATGAAAATTTATAATTTATGAAACTTATAAGGAATTTCAAGATCTACAAGTTTGCTCATAACAACTTTTATCATCCGATGAATAATTTGGCTGAAAAATGGAAAAAAAAACTATTTCACCTCTAACATGGCTATTTTTAAATTAACTCGATTGTTAAAATTATATTAAAAAAATGATCCAAACAAAAATTGTTGGAAATGTCCTCCTTAACAAAATTGGTTATATGAATTTTTATCGTAAGATGCATATTAAGCTCTAAAATTTAAGATAGCGGACACCCCTTACCCAAATCACCCGGTGAAAACTAACAAGAGTGTTCTGTTACCACCCACTACTACCCTTTAAAATATCAGTCAGTGTACATTTATTACAATTTACATTTATTATTTGACTGGACTAAATGCAATGTTTCTGAAAATTCGTTTTTAAATGAAGTTAAAACTTTGAATATATTTTAGACCGATAAAAAAACAATTTCTTAAATTTAAAAGTTTGAAATTAGTACAAGAGGCATAATACGATGTTAGTTGAAAAGGGCATGTTGCCTGTTATACCCACGCAAGTTGCGTGGGGGTATAGAAAATTAACGCGTTGTCTAAATAGTCCAAGCGATAGCTGAAAATTATTCTACGTCACTCAGGAAAGTTAATTAAAAATATAGCAATACTCCTTTATCCTAGGGACAGTCTTGCGTCAATGAAAAAACAAAAATGAAAAACTGTTATTGATTTTTTAACGATTTTGAACAATTTAAATACAAAAATATAAAAAAATATCTGTCGTTGGGTCCAGGTGGGTCCAGGAGAACTTGCCCAGTATAACTCGAGAACGCTTTGAAAATTGGATCACCCTGCTTTCTGCTGAGATTGTTTTTGGTAACAGGGGGTGAAAACTATTAGTTTTTATGATAACTTGCCTTATATTGGTCGCATGACAATAATTGTTGCTGTAAAACCTTTTTTCTCAACTTTTTTTTTAAATATTTTTGTTTTGATTTTTTTTTCTTAAATAATGAGAAAGAAGTTCCACCCTAAGGATAAAAGTCTTTATTACCAACATTAAACACATGAAATTTTAACTTTAATGATAATTAAATTAGAGGTCGTGCATAAATTCCGTTTTTAAAACTTTTAATTCCCCTCTTTTTGTATGATTTCGTAGAATTTTCACATACCTACCCAATAACATTTCTTGTATTAAAAGAAAACTTAAATGAAAAATGGAAAGTAGGTACTTTATAAAAAAAAATATTATTCAAACCAAGCCCTTTTATTTGATTTAAGTTTTAACCTGTCGTAAGATATACGAGTTCAACAACGGCCATATTCAAAAGTTTACAAAAATTTTACGAGATGACACTACTGGCAGATGTGTGCTATTTATATCCTTTTGTTAAGGACTATGTAAAAAACTAATATAGGGACATTTTATGCGATTTTACTGCAAAATGTTTGCTTTTATTGAACCGATTGCTTATTCAGGACATGACAATATCGCGAATCGAAAAAATATCTAGTCTTGAAAAGACTTGATTTTCCGTGAAAATTGAATGATTTGATTATATGTATTTTCCGACATTTATACTACGTTCGATACCCTAGACAATTTTTCTTACTTCCTTTAAAAAAATCAAAATTGTTATTTTTTACGTTTATAGGTATCAGTCGGTCTGTCCAGAAAATCTGTCACAACTCGAGAATGTTTTGAGATAACCACTTTAAATTTGGACCATATGACCCCTTAATTTTGGTTAGCGGGAACGCAAATCCACTTTATTATAAAAATATTGGTACTGTGCTGTTATAAAAAGTACTATTACCTAATCACAGTTGCTTATATGACCTAATAAATAATGATAGGTTAATTAATATTGATCATTTTGCATCAAGGTGTGCTGTAATATCGAGATCTACTTCGATTAATAACTAATTAAAATAAATTAAAATAATTGAAATAATTATTTATATACTAATTTAACACCCTCTGACTATTTAGTTAAGAATTTTAAGATTTTATCAAAAGCAATCCCTATTGAAATCTTTTTCTTCCAATGGCGAATTCTCCCGTTAGATTAGACAGGGACAAAAGTTCTACCCAAAAAGGATAGAAGACATACATACACTCCCACTTCAACCCAACCAAACAAATTCTGTATTTGTTCTTTGTTGAACAAATACAATATTTACTTGGCCGGGCGAAATGTGTTACTATAATATTTTTATTAAAGAAATTACTAGCGCCATCTAAATTTTAGTAGAATTATCTTATTCTACAGATTCACATTAGCTGTGTTCCTTCGTGCCACTCAGAGCTACACTTTCCTGCCAACCAAATAAATACTGTATTTGTTGTATAAAAAACAAATACAGTATTTATTTGGTTGGCTGGAAAGTGTAGCACAAATGAGATAGAGATAGGGTAGACGTCTTTTGTTTCATAATTCTAGTTGTACAGAGCTCCATTTTCTAGTCCTAACTTAAAGCGTTTTAAATTTATCGTGACCATGTACTTCGGTCCTTCTGTCCATCCGTTTGTCGATCCTTCCCTACTTACGTCCGTTCTTCCGTTTGCTTGTCTGTCGCTCTCTCTAGGAAATTTTGTGACCACGATAACGCTTTAAGCTATAGACTGTAAATCTAGAGGATTTTTTCCTTATTAAAAGATCTCGGATATATATTTTTTAAATCGAGGTGGGGTAAGAGGGTCAAAGGTGGTAAAAACCATTACTTTTTACAAAAGATAGCTTAATATTGTTCGCATGACAAAAATGATTGTTGTATGAGATTTTCGACATAAAAATTCATAATTTTTAAGGTTAGCGGTAAGATTGCTGAGATGTTTGAAAAATCTTCCAAATCTTGAATCTTTTCGAGATTTTTTTCAAGATTTTTGAGATTTTTAATAGACTCTTGTATATCATTTTTTTACGATTTTTTTTTAAATTGTTTTTATACTGGTATCCCAGATACCATATTAATTTTGCTATGATTAATAATTATGAATTATATTACACAAAAGTATATACAGTGCGGTCCAAAAGTCACCCCCCCTTTTAACTTTTGAACGAGTTGAGATATCGACTTAAAATTTAGAACGTTTGAATAAGACAACTTAAACTATCTTTTAGCATATATTTGATATTTTCAGCTCTTAAAATGTGGGCAGGGGGGCATGGGGGGGACATTTTTTTAAATGGAAAGGGGGTTCGTGTGATACATCATTTTAAAGCTTAAATTCTCTATTTAAAGTAACATTTTATTTTTTTTTAAAATGTTTTTTAAGGTTTTGATTTTTCAATTTTTTGTGCTAAAACATTCGATTTTTTAAGTTTTTCATTATAAATTTTTATTTATGTCAACTAAAATTAGTTTAAAAGTATAATTAACATTATTTTATGATAAAATTAGGAATTAAAAAAAACCCCCATTTTAAACCCATTTTTTTTTTTTAATTTAAAAATATGGAGATAAATGGAGAATTTTATAAGCTTCAAAATGATGTATTACACGACCCCCCTTTCCATTTAAAACAATGTGCCCCTATGCCCCCCTGCCCACATTTTAAGAGCTAAAAGTATAAAATATATGCTAAAAGATAGTTTAAGTTGTCTTATTTAAAAGTTCCAAATTTGAAGTCGATATCTCAACTGGTTCAATAGTTAAGAGGAGGGGGGGGGGTGACTTTTGGACCGCTCTGTATGTCTTAGCATATATACGCCGTAGTTTTAATTAACAAACTTTAAATCAAATTTCTAATTAAATTCGTTTGTTTAGTCCTGGATGTGGTCAAGCCAACCAAACCTGCATTAAAATTTTATATAAAGACGACCCTGGAATAACCAACCACACAGACAGAAATGTCTCCAAAATATTAACCATAAGTTGTGTTGTTGCACTTACCAGATTTCTGGTCGCAGCGACCAGAAATATAGCTGGTCCGTATTTAACTATGGATATGGTTGCCCCAACCGGATTGTTTTTTCAGTATATGAAAGAGAAATAATTTAAGTTTAAGCAATCCGTGCAAAGAAGGGACACCCCTGCTAGTATGTTTATGCTCAAAAGTACTAGAGCGTTACTTAAGGTTGTTTATTAAACATTGTTTAGGGATTCGTTATTTTAATTTAAAAGCATTTTACGATACAGTGCATTTTACCCTACCAAATTAACTGTATTATCTGAACTTACATGCATTGGCGTACATAGAAGAAAAAAACGCCCATAAAAAGTGTAATTTTATTTCTTATTTCCTGCAATATTACTATAAAGGGTGATTCACCTAGCACAAATCACGCGTTTTCTGACATCATTTATAAAGTTATGAAAATAAAAATTTTACCAGTTAATTTGGACCTAATTACCTACAATTTCCCCTGGACAAAAGTTTTCTACTGTTTTTTGTTTTTGAGCTAGAGCTCCTTTTTTTAAAATTGAAAATTTTAATAGAAAATTAATGTTTTTAGTAAAAACATCTATTATGTGATAATGAAAATATATATATATTTTAAATTTTGGCATTTAAATAACAAAAAAGAGTAAATTGAGCTAGAGCTCATTTTTTAAAATTGAAAATTTTAATAGAAAATTAATGTTTTTAGTAAAAACATCTATTATGTAATAAAGAAAATATATATATATATATATTTTTAATTTTGGCATTTAAATATGTTGTTATGCTAAAAAAAATGCATATCTGGACCCTAGCTCAATAACAAAAAAGAGTATAAAACTTTTGTTTAGAGGAAATTGTAGGTAATTACATTAAGGTCCAAATTAAGGTCCAAATTAACTGGTAAAATTTTTACTTTCATAACTATAATAATAACGTAAAAAAACGCGTGATTTGTGTTAGGTGAATCACGCTGTATGTACATATTAAAGGTTGATTTACCCAAATCATTAACACTAAACCAATTAAGAATTAACCAATAAAATGAAACGTGTCAGATAATTCTGACATTTCATTGGTCAAATTCTTAGTTTAGTGTTAATGATTGGGTAAACCATCCATAAATAAATGTCATTAACTGAAAATTATTTTTTCAGTGTACCTAAATAACTAGGCAGGTAAATACTAAAAATTTGTGTAAAAACTGGAATTTAAAAAAAAATTAAAGATTTTTACATTAAAATTACTGTAAATTACAAATATATTTTTTTCATGCAGTGGTGGTTCCATAAATTATCTAGGGGGACAAGATAAAAAAAAATGGTTGCCCCTGCTATGTCTTACATGTACCATATGTAAAATTTCAAGCTAGGGCACTGTCCCCTAAATCAGTCTATGCGTTCATGCTATTATTGGTTCGCTTGGATTTGTTTATTTATTTTAAATAATTATCTTTCAAATAAAATGATCATTTATTTAATTTATGAAACGCAAATGTAAATTTATTGATGTCAGGATTAGGGTAATCCGATTACTTTTTCTACGAACTTTATTTTTTAATATTTTTAACTAAATTTCAAAAATAATTGGGTTGAAATGATGTTATTCACAACTGTGTAGGTACAATACATACATTACATTTAGTAATAAAATTTGGGAAGTACGTGATATCTAACCTCAATGTTTTCGACGCCTGGACCGGACCTAGTAAGAATTATAGTTTACTAGTCTCTACTGAAATCGTTAATTTACCGCTAGATGGCATCAAGTGACAGTTCAATATTTAACGATTAAAATATCGTTGACAGTTTTTTCTTTTAATATTAATTTAATACTTTAATTTTAAAACATTTTTGATAGTAAATCAATCTAAAAAATTTATTAAAAATAAAATACAAATTACATAGATGATAACAGTTTCTATCTTGAGGATATTGGGGGTCGCGCACAAATTAAGTAAGATTTTCAGGGGGTTTCAAAAATCTTAATATCCATACTTAAGGTATAGCTAAATCACCGGAGGTCTGAAGAAACCCTTGAAATTGAATTACCTAATTTTTGCACGAACCCTTATTTTGGTATTCTGCTTTGTTTAGGGTAGTCTATTCTTTTGTTTAAGGGCTCAAAGAAATTTGGAAAGAAGTTTTTAGATTATTTTAAATAGCTTCTAGTTAGTGTAGTGCTCTTATAGTAGATTTTTTATAATAATTATAGATAATTATAAAACAGATCCACTGTAGACATAGGTAAGTAAAAATCATGTTTTTTATACTGTGTATACATAATACACACATATTGCATTGTCTATTCTCAGACGTCGTAGCTTTTTTCATTTTTAAATTTTTAGCTTAAAGGCCTCATAGGACCCTTTTACATCTAAATATAAATCCCATTTCTTAATTTTCTTAAATAACCAAAATAAAGGCAATATAAAAGCATCGTACACACGGCTCACACAAAACCTAGGGAATCACTAGCCAAAAAAGCATTGATCATTACTAATTTTTCCCTAAATATGGGAATTTTTCCCTAAATTTGTTAATTTTCCCCTAAATCTGGGATTTTTTCGAATAACTAAATTACTTTTTTTAGTGATATTTTGGCCAGTTATTCTCTTAATTTTGTGCAAAGTATTCTATTGTTGATTACTTTGATTTTGTGTAAGGGACGGCGGTTAAATCGAGGCAGACTCCTCCCACGTGCTTTAAATGCCCATGCGCATGTCATTTGTAAACGTCGTATCTAACAATTTTTTTTATTAAAGCACTAAACCTTCATGTCATAAAAATTACCCATTTATTTTATGCTAAAATGATATAGGGTGAGTTTATTATTAAAATATTTTTTGTTTACATAAATTAATTATATAAAATTATATAAAAAAGAAGAGTTTATTATTCCTGCCAAGGCGACATTTCTAAAATTCGTTTTAGGGTAGACAAGGTAGACAACATAAACACTGCTACTAAACTCAAAAAAATATATAATTTTTTTAATTTTAAAGAGCATAAATCCATATTTGTATTCCTTTCTGAATAGTAATTAAATTAAATTAATTAAAACTTACACTGTATGAAAAAACTTTTATTTTGGAAGAACCAAGCTTATTTTTAATGACCTCTTCTTACCCCTAGATTAATACAATTGTTCTGACGCTAGGTTTTTTATAGCGATTTTTGTGTACCGTATGGCATAAGCCATTTTTAGAGAGCTGTAGATATATGTCCTTTTTCACTTACTTCTCAATGCAGAATCACCGTGAGATATTCAAAATGTGATTACTCAAAAGTGAAACATGACTTACGCCATATGGTCCATATGGGACAAAAACAAACCTGGCGTCAAAACTATTTTTTTTTCACTAGTGAAGGGGTAAGAAAAAATGGTCCTTCAAAAAAACTTTGTCGTTCTGAAAAGCACGGTTTGGACTTTTTCTCTGTGTACTTGCATATATATTTATTTCAATGGTATAAAATTAAAAATAAATCGTGTCAGTGATAAAAAATTGCCTTTTTGACTTTGGTTACTCGACTACCTACTTATGCAGAAAAGTGTTAGTCCTTTCTAAAATGGCGTTATAGTTACGCCTATGTAAAATATATTTGATATTTAATTAATTTAAATTGACTTTATATATAATATTAAATAGTTCATTATTTAAAATATTGATATTTTTTTATAATAATTAGTTGATTACATTATAATCTATAATAAATTATTAATTAAAGCTATTTAAACTGATTTTATTTAACAAAGAAAACAACATTTTAGTGTTTTTGAATTCAAATTTTATAAATATACATAACAAATATCGACACTTTATATATATATACATTTGAATTTGGTGTTGAATACAGAAGGAGTCAGGGCCGGGCGTTCGGGCGGAGACCGACGTTCTCTACGGCCAGTCCGGCCATGGAAGAGGTTGCTATGGGGTGCTAGCTATGTAGATAAAATAGACCTCCGCGAGCCTCTTCTTTGATTTGTTGATTTGATTTGATTTGTTTTTGTGGCGAAAAAATAAACAAAAAAATACCAAGACACCAGTAATTTTTGTTTTGTTATTTAAAAACAAACCAAAAAATAGGAAAGTGACATGACTGGGTTAGTTGTTAAAAAGTCTTGGTCAAAAGACTTAAAAGATATATTGAGTCTTGTGAAGTTTTAAGATTTAAGTGGGATTTTATGAAAGAGTACATGATAAAAGGCAGATAATAAAGTTTGAAAAGGCAGAGAAGAAAGTTGCCAAGCCCCCAGAGCATGTTTACCACAAATTACAAGCAAATAATAATATTCGTCATATAACTTTACTAAATTTCTATATTCAATGCCTTAGGGATCTTTCTCTTAGTAAACAATCACATGATTTAAAAATGATGGAACTTTTTAGTATACTTCACATCTTTTTTCTAAATATTGATTACTAAAGGGAACAAAATTTCCTCAAATACACAATTTATGTTTTAATTTGGTATTGAGTACAGAAGAAATTGTTATGTGGTGCTAGGAGTGGAGTTAAAAAGAAGACGGAGTTTAGGAAAGAGTAGATCATACAACAAAGAAGAAAGATGATTAGCACCCCAGAACATATTTTATGAAATATACAGGGCCATAATTTTTTTTTGAAATGCAACTGTGGTCTGATAATACGTATGTATAGAACTTGGTTATTTGGATTTGAATATGACCGTAGAATCTTTAGATCAAATCAGGTATTTGAGTTTGTTAGATTTTGCGATCGGATTCTAATTCTGGTACCAAACGTATTGTTAAGTCTCAGTTACATATGGAAAAAATTTGTTCCTGTGATAAACAGATTAATTATATTTTTAATAAAATAAATAGATAAAGCTAGATTAAAACTCCTATATTCAATGCCTAACTAACATTAAGGTCCTTTAGGTGGGCAATCACGATGGCAAATTAATGTGACTTCCCACTTTACTGCGATCGCCTTAAGATTAGTTTACAATTTTTTCTTCATTTTAGCTATTGAACCTTAGATTAGCTGAATTAGATGAACTAGCTAAAAATTAGAACTGAAATCGCAAGCTTATGAAGCGTAGAACTTTGGTATTGTATCTTAGTTTACCCGGTACGACTTCGGGGTTCTATAGAGCCCTTATCCAGATGATTTTACTTAGGTTCATTTCTAGAGCCCTTATACAGGTGATTTCATTCTAGGTTCATTTCATCCATCTCAACTAGGGGTATTTCATCCCAGAGTCACTAAAAACTTAAAATAAATGTAATTTTGTACCATATAAATTTGAGGAGACATTTAAAACGCATTTTGTTAAGTGTTTTCTTTTATTTTATTTCTGCAAGATCAGTTCACCCTGGGACCATTGGTTTTATGTTATATTTTATCCCGCATCATTTTATGTCCGTCTATTTTATCCCAGATTAATTTCATACTGGTTTTATCCCAGGGCCACTATCAACAAAGGTTTATTTTATATTAGAATTATTTTATCCCAGGTTTATTTTATTGTTTGGTCATTAAATTTCCTAATTTTTTGTCTCAAATTAACTAACAGAATGTATACAATTTTCAATGACAATTCATTTTGCAAGTGTGTAACTTTCTGTACAAACTTTTTCTCCGAAAAATAATACAGTTAGCAGTTTACTTTTTTCACTCAGATCTTAATTGAAAAATGTAAAATATACCACTGCTAATCCTTTTAGATGAAACACTTTAACCAAATGGTTTGGACAGAAATTCCCTCATTTGTTTACGCAGTTAAAAATAAACTCAAAGCTAAAAGTAATCTTCTTTTTACAGGATTGGATAGATGAATTGGAGGAAATAGAAGAAGAGGAGGAGAGTAAGTTTTGTACTCTTCCCCGCGGAGGTGGTACCTCCTTTACAATACGACAAGTTTCCTTCCAAAAAGGCCAAGGTTTTAAGGCTCTAGGATTCAGTATTGTGGGCGGAACAGATTCGCCAAAGGGCACTATGGGAATTTATGTCAAAACGATATTTCCCAATGGTCAGGCATCCGACAGTGGCGCTTTGAAAGAAGGTAAATATATAAACAAGCCGTAACGATAGGTAATGCTTCGCATTTCATAGTGTACTCTTCACCAGGGATGACTCGAACCAAAAATTTGTAGCTAACTCAATACTTATAAAAAAGATAGCCAGTTTTTTTGGCATAAAGGTATGTTACCAAAAGTTCTAGCTCGGGATTGTTTTTGGTGAACATTTGGGTGCGGCAAAAAAGTCCAAACCAAATAGGGAAAAATATATTTTTTTAAAAAACTTAGGAGTTTTTGAGGTTGCTGAAATTGAATCTGATAATCTGATAATAAAATTTCACCCCCGAGGGGGTGAGGGGGTAAATATTTTTAAATATTTTCAATATTTTCGTCAAAATTGGTATATATGGGTTTTTGGGGTTGACGAATATAAATCTGATAATAGTTTTTTTTTTATTATTTCAACCCCTGAGGGTTGGGGGGGTAGTTTTCATGAAAACTGGTATATTAGGGTTTTTGAGGTTGCTGAAAGTGAATCTGATAATAAAAAAAATTCTAAATTTAACCCCAGAGGGGTAGTTTTCATGAAAATTAGTATATTGGGGTTTTTGAGGTTGCTAAAAGTGAATCTGATTTGATTGACATATATTTTCATCAGTTAAAGTATTTTTTCTGAGTTCATCGGACTTTTAGCTCTAAAGCTGTAAAGAGCAACGTTAACAAAAATAACATATCTCAAGATCCTTTTATATCGAATAATGAATGCAGTGGGAATAAAATAAAATTTTATCATAAATGTCATATTTAATGTAAAACTGATCTTGGATGTTGTTCTATAACAGAGAACTAGTTTCATTTCTGTTCATGGCAAATAAGGGGGTGTATATAACGTATGTCACGCTTTTTTGTATTTTTTTGACCCCCCACATCCTTGTCACAGTCACACCGGTACTAACGCCCTCCCCTATGCCATGACACATCAAATCTTAATATACAAAAAAAAACAATTGTTCTTTACATATTTTTATTACGTTTTAAAGATCATGTCCATAAAGTTTAAATATTTAAAAAGTAAAAAATAAACAAAAGCTTTAAAAAACAAAAAAAGGTAAAATTTATATTAGCACTTTTTAGCATTTTTTTTTAATATCACATTGCTCTAGACCCCTTCTTCCTCTGCCACAAAGTGTCAGAAATTCACTGATTCCAGATGTAGTACCAACGTTTTTGGGTTCCTTTATGAGAGAGTCTAGTCATAACAAATAACCGGTACCTACTTTAAAATAACGAATTAGATTATATGACACCTACATGCTCTTAATCATCCCACGTACATTTTTATTATCTCTTAAAAAAATAACAAATACTCATTTTTTATAAAATACAAGATACGTTAGATCAACTCCGTATAACTGGTTAAATACGCGAAATAATCGCATCGTAAAAAATCGACTTTTAGTTAAGGAACTAATTAGAATATCATTAATTATGACTACACTGCGCATACTTAATTCATAATTTTATACTATTTACTGGAAATACAAAGGTACCAAAGCATTACATATCTTCACTGCTTATTCTTACCATATAGTTAAATTACCAACATCACTTAAACTGAAAAAAATAATAATTAAGAAATTCTGTGTGATATTTGATATGCTTTCCTTTGACACCCAGTCGTAAAGATATAAATTCTTTTATACGCCCTTTTTATATAGACAATAATTATTAATTTCAATTATATAATTACTCCAGCACTTAAGTCACTTACATGGATGACAAAGAGGTTCAATTGAGTCAAATGGCTTAAGTATTCAAAAAAGTATAAAATAATCTTGTCTACAGAAATATATTTCGATTGAAGAGTCTGCCTCAAAAGAAACATTGTTTAAAATCAGTACAACTTTTTAGTGTTTAAATACTGGATTTTCAATCCGCAATATCTTCAAGTATCAGTCCCAAGTCTGGTTTGAGGCAGATCTCCATCCCATGATAGAATGGAGAGGTCTTAAACCTGCCTCAAACTAGATAGGATTCCCATCCTATGCCTAAAAAATTATAATTTCGAAACTTCGGGACTACTTTTGGTCCCGGGATTGGTCCAAACCAAAAATATTGCTCCGGTCCCGGAAAAACCCGGTCCTGGGATCCCGGGACTGCATGCCCTAATTGAAGAGCAAGCTGAAAGGACAGGTCTAGAATGCAATACTGTTAAAAAAAACAAGGATGTAGGGTGTAGACATAGAAATAAAATAATTGGAAAGGAATATGGTGGAATAGAGAGCTGCCTCAAACCAGTCTTGGGGCTTGTGATGATAAGGACCCATTTCTCGTGGGAGGACAAATAAGTCAAATGGTTCAACAGAAATTCAGTAATTTTTGTCTCCTGAAAATTTTTTATTTTCGGAGATGAGCCCCTTCGAAATTTACAATTCAATTATTTAATCAAATAAATCGTGAAAAATACAAAAATTTAAATTATTTAAAGAATATATATTATTGTCCTATTATTACTATTTATTTTTTTGTAGGTGATGAAATTTTGGCAGTCAATAGTAACCCCATGCACGGTATGTCTCATCAGGAAGCCATCAACATTTTTAAATCAATTAAAAATGGCGTTGTTATGATTCACATTGGCAGAAGAATTAACAAACGTCCCAAGGAAGAACAACCCTTAAACTGATTCCAACAAAATAGATTTTTTTTAATAAGTATATTATTTTGGTTATCTGCAAAGCCTGTATAAAAAATTATATATTTTTTCTATATAATGCTGATTTTGATGTGTTTTTCGATACGCTTGGGGCCCAATTCTTAAAGAGAAAATAATTTTCTTGAAAAAAAAAAAAAAAAAAGAAGTCGTAGTAATAAGTTTTAAAAACTGTTAAAAAAAACGTACAAAACATCATTTTTCTCAAGGTCATAAGAGTCCAAGAATTGGGCCCCTGAATAACTTTTTATTTTTTTTTTGATTCGACATTGCAGCGATGTTTGTGATTCACAAATTGTAAATGTTCCAAAACATTTTTATACAGATTTGAACGAAAACCTATGTGTTTGTGATGTCCCTGCGATATTTTTAGCATTGCCGCTACGACATTGCGTTAACATTACACATCTGCCAAAGATTTAAGGCATATCCAGAAGCTTGCATAAGAACATAAAACATAAGAATGCGTTGCCGTGATTGGCTTACAAGATTCATGGCGGCCCATCAAGCCAATCACGGCATCCCATTCTTATGTTCTATGTTCTTATGCAAGCTTCTGGATACGCCTTTAGTGTTCTTCTATTGTATAAGGGTTAATATAACAAAACGGTGGAATGGGCTAATCCCTAAAAATTGAATAATTTTAGAAATTTACGATAATTGTAGGTGAAATTCAATATTTTTAATTAAACAAATAAATAGGGGGGGAAGTGTCTAAAAACTGTAAAAATCGCTTGATGTAATATAAGACCCTAGATTATTTTTTTTTTATTGTTAATTTTATTATTATTTTTTTGAGCCAGTATGTGATATTGACCCTAAAAGCGCCTGTAATTTCAGGGGCGGATCCAGAACCTTTTATCGACAAGCCAAAAAATCTGAAAATTATTATCGTATCGTTTTCTATTTGATTAATAATTTTGACGTTTCGCTTATAGAGGGCGGAAAATTATATTTCAATTATAAAAAAAAAAATTAAATTAAATTTATAGGTTCCATATCAAAAATTAAAAAAAGTTATAAACGCTTTTAATCTTAGAAGATTAACTACCCAGACAGCATATAATAAGATATCCAGGGGATATATTTTCTGGATATCCAGTATATCCAGTGGATAGCCTGGATTGACATTAGATATCCCATAGATATCCAAATGTCCGCCTATATAATTTCATTATTTTCGTTTTTTTTGCATTTATCGCCCCATTGCCCCCTCTAGATCCGTCCTTGTTAATTATTTATGAGTTTTAGGTTAGCATGACCCCTGAAAAATTTTATTCTGTTGTCTTCCATTAAAAATCAAGTAAATAATTTTATGTATTGCGATTTATATATGATTCGCACAGTTCGGGACTTTGTTTTATTGAGGAGATAGCGCCATCTTTGAGTCAGTGATACTAACTTGTGGTGTTCAAGTTGGTAAAGGTATATGCCCTTTGGGGTTTCCTTAAAACGCTATGTGCTAGCTGGATTAAAAAAAAATGTGTTTTAGTGTATTTGTATAATGTAAGGGTTTATTTGGCATTTGGTTACGTTTACACTGCAGGTACTATTTTAATGCTAGTACTAAATTCTTGTTAAGGAGTGTCCTTAAAAAACATCACAATTTTTGAGTGTCGTGTTTTATGGACGACACCTAAACAAATGAACGCGTCTTCCTATGTGTAAAAAGGCCTAAACTTAAAAATATGTAATAAAAAATATAAGATTACATATTATAATATATTATTTGCTAATCTTTTAATTGTTGTCTAAAAGACTTTGAAAGATACTTAAACCCATTAGTTGTTTTTGTAGCTATATATTTTAGAAACGTAAAAAGTTCCTTATAGAAACCAAATTTTGGTTGCCAAAAAGATACATTTTGGGTACCGTCAACTGGGGTGACTTCGGACGGTGTGGGTGACTTCGGACACTTTTTCGCAAAACCCTCTGAACCAAAGCACGTGTGAACAAGTTGTGGGGTTATGTGCACAAGTTGTGGTGTTCAGTTCCACAACTTGTGCACACAACCCAATAACTTGTGCACAATTGCTTTTTTTCAGAGGGTTTTGCGAAAAAGCGTCCGAAGTCACCCTACTTGACGGTACCTTTTTGCTATCTTCCTTGATAAACGGACTAAACATACCCTAAGATGTAAACGTAGCCACTAAAATAAAATTATATATTCAGTGAAAATTTATTTTTTTGTTTATCCAGGAAAATGATTATACCTACCAGGTGTTCAAAAAATAACGGTATAAACTTATGGGAACTTTTGTTACATCAAATTAAACAGGTTTTTCAAATTTTACAATATTTGGGAATTTTAATAGAAATGTTGAAAACATATACTTCTATAATAACCAAATAGTGCGTTTCAAAAGCGAACTGTTCACACTGTAATAACCTTTAAAACTTTTAAACGTCATAAAGAGTCGACTTTACAATAGAAATACAATAACAGCAACATAATAAGAGCCAAAGTCCCAACGAAGTTGTTGCTAAAATCAGTTAATTACACCATATTTTATATACGTTTATGCCCATTAATTTTTTACACAATCTGTATATACCTACTGTCCATTCATTTTGGGACCGGTTATTAAAGCAATTTTATTTGGACTAAACACCGAAGTTTAGATAGTCTATGTAAAGTCTAGCGATCAGCATTTTAATAATAATAATAATAATAATAATAATAATAATATTTATTTATCACTGAAAATTTACAAAATTTACAAAATACATCATGAACATGTTAATACTAATTTTAATTATTACTTGTTTATTGTCTGTAGGATCAAAATATTTAGGTTTTAGGTTTTAATAAAGAAAAAAAATTAAAATGTTATTTTTCCATTTTCGGCAATTTCATAAAGAATGATAAAATCAAGGAGTTTGTTTTAAAATAGGTAAATAAATGGTAAAGTACCTCAAGCACTGTTAAGTAAATCACTGGGGTAAATTGACGATATGCAATTTAGGTATTTTTAATTTGACTTATTTATTTATTGAACAAAAATTCAAAACCAGAGAAAAAAATACCATTTTATGACTGCAGTTTCTGGGAAAAGTCTGAAAAATATTTAGGTGTATATTTTTTAAGATTCCACTAAAAAGTCATTCTAGATGACTAACCGATGAAACAGGTATAGGAATTAATAACAAATTATACTTTAACAACCGTTTTTAAATTATATTATAAATAGTACCGTCAAAAGGGATAAAGAGATCAAATTTTTTATAAATAGCGATATTTAGTAATATAAAACATTAACAAGAGTCATAAATGAAGATATATTTTTTCGAATTTTGTTACTTTTAACATGTATTCTTAAGCGTGCGTAAATTATATTAATTTTTGTAGTTTAAGACGTTAATTAAATTAAGTTCTGAAAATGACGGAATATCAAAAATTAATATCGTAAATTTATTATATTTATTCTTTAACCAGCTTTACTCTGTTTTCCGGTATATACTAATAAAATATGAAAATCGAGCTTTAAATAAATAAAAAAACGATGTGTTCTCAGTGCCTTTGCCTAAAGGAGGGTATCGTATTTTGGGCTAAATCGCCTGCAACGGTAAGACTTTACATGCTTATAGATACATAAAAAATAAATACTTAGCCAAAATTTAAATCTTTTTACGTCCCGCAAGAATAATGCGTTGTTGTCGGGTTTACGATAACAAATAATTCCTGACGAGTTTTTATTTTTTTTTTCATATTATTCTTTATAAACAAATAAACCTGGTATACAGTTTTTTATCATTTCTTTTCATCATTTTGCAGTTTTTTAAACAGAGACATGTTTTTCTCATTTAGCTCAATACTCACATTTAAAACGATATCCTTCTTTGGTAGGTAATCAAAGTTTAAAGCTTTGATGAGTTATTAGATAGTAGTGGCCAGTAAGATAAATGGTATAATAAATGTTTAATTGTACCTATTTGTATACCTTAAAAATTATTATCAATGTTATAAATGTTATAGATACAAACATATATAATTATGTATTATTCGGTGTTAACCCTCCTATGGGACGATGATGAGCCCCCATTGTAACAT
The DNA here is from genome assembly GCA_958510825.1 of Brachypterus glaber. NCBI lineage: Eukaryota > Metazoa > Arthropoda > Insecta > Coleoptera > Kateretidae > Brachypterus > Brachypterus glaber. Next base: position 16,351,225 of record OY294054.1, on the reverse strand, counting down.
CCCATAGAAAAATAAAAAGGCAATTATCTTGTTAAAAAGGAAATAAAATGTTAAATTTTACGATTTTTTCCTGGGATAATAGTTTAACTAGTTTAATAGGCGTGTAAGGCTTTTATACATTTTTTTTCTGTTTTTTAAATTATAATTTAAAAAACAGAAAAAATCATATAATCATATAATTACATGATCAATTTGATTTTGGAATTAAAAATTCATTATGATTGTAAAAATACCGCACAAAAAGTAAGAAACGCACAAAAATCACTGCCATTTTTGATCCTACAGCTTTATCCACCTCTATATACGATGAAAACTTAATTAAGTCAAATGTGAATCGCTAGGATCCTACCCCCCGTAAATCCATCATTGGTTATTACTAGACATATAAACTAAAACCATGAAAAGCAACAAAAGTTGTATTAGAATTTTGAAATAGACAAAGCAAGTTTTGCTACTAGGAAGGACAACATGGAGCAGCATGAATGTAACTCCAAAATCGTCCTTTAAAGTTTGCTTAAGTAACAATAATAAATTTATTACGAAAACCGTAATGTCTTTTAAATTAATTAAAAAATAAAAGTGACAGTCACTGGATAGGTAACTTTTGAAACATAATGTATATTTGTTATGGAATGTGTGATAGGGTTTAGGTAATAATTTTCCTGGATGGTCCTTGTATGTTTGGAAGATGAGGAAATATACAGGGTAAATCATTTTTTATGCAAAATCACGGCTTAAAGTTTTATAAATTATTTTAGAATCACCCAGGGGTGTTCGAGACGAGGGGCCTTATCAGTTTTTTGATACACAGAAAAACTGATGAGCCTCCCCCCGTTTTCACCCACCCCTGGTTAAAATAGGAACATGCAAATAACATACGAAGATAAGCCTTATTAAGATTAGTTCACATACATTACCTCGTTGCTATATCTCAAAGGGTTCCTGAGTTATTGAATAAAAACCGATTTTTTTAGCTACTTTCAAAGGGGCGTAGCTACCTTTCGAGGCATTTTTAGACATATGTTTATAGGAACTTTATGTCATATTTTATGACGTAGAATCACACCTTAAAATTTCGGACCCTATTTAAAATACACCCTGTATAGTGCCAAAGTCATATGCAGAGGTCGAACTTTTGGTATTCATTCGCAAAATTTACAATCTTAAAAAATATATTATTACATGTTTATGTTTATGTTTGTTTTTAACCTCGTACTATTCTACTTAATTAAGCATCCCCTAAGTCCAGGACTTGTGTGGGCTAGTAGTAGAGGGAACCACCGGCTTTAATTGACTTTCGAACCAATATATCTAGGGAGTACGCCTTCGCCAAATTTCAATTATTAATTAACTGAAAAAAGCAATCGGCGCCAGTGAGGTTTGAACTCACGATCATTAGAGCAGTGTCAGGCTATATCGATGCCATTGACCGCTGAGCTAAATCTCCCATAATAAATATAATTATCTTATTAATCGGTACACTAAACGAGCCCGCGATAAATGAATACTAAAAGTCCGGACTCTGGTCATATTAAAAAAAATTATATACTTTCATGTCTATGTCTAATAACATAACATATATTATATTAAATGTTTTATAATATGCTGCTATTTAAATATATATTTAAATATTATTTATTAAAATTTAACGATATATGTGAGTGGTTACGCAAAAAGGGACCTAAATGGAAATAATAATATTTTTTTCATAGTACTGCTTAGTAATACTATTATAAAAAAACATTATTTCCCTTAATAGTACATTCAATTAAAAAAAAAAACATTATTTCCCTTCAGATCCCTTTTGCGTGACCACATGTCAATTAATACATAAATGTTTCTAAAACTTACTAAATTATGTTAAAATTTTAATATGTAGGTATTTAAATATAATTTTTAAAAGCTTTTTCTGATGTCCAAAACTGTCCAATAAAATAGTCAAGTGTCCAAAAATCGTCTAAAATATTACCATTAAAAATGTATTCGGCATTTTTTTTTCAGTGAAGGTAAACCAAGTCTGCTAATTGAAAAACAGGTAAAACTATATTTTTATAGTGAAGGTTTTTTAATTGGTTAAACATAAATCCAGACATTAATAATAAAATATTTTTTACAGTGTATATAACTTTTGGCATTTTCATTATTATTTTATTCCAAAGATTAAGTTAATTAGGTATTTTTTAATTTCTTATTATACATATTTTTTATATACATAGTTTTATTATTTTTAATTTTGTGTAAATACGTATATTTTAATATATAATTTTATTAATTAATTGAAAAATTTGGTACATTTTTAAAAATGTAGAAAAATATATTTGTAATAATTTACTATTTTACTATTCCTTGCATAGTAGAGGTAATTTCTAGCCACGGTGGACATTTGCCGCCAATTGAATCCTAAACACTAGAAATTACCTTTACTGTGGTATCATACCACAGTAAAGGTAACAGGATTCAAATGTCCACCGTGGCATAAAATGCTGCCCCCTATCGACTGCGTGCATTAGGTTCTTAAAACCTTCGATTGCTTCCTTTTTTAAACGTTCGTCAGGTTTTATCCAGTCTCTTTTTTAGCAGCAGATGTCGCTAACTGTTATTGCTGTTCCTTACAATTATTTTTCTACTGCATATAGCATATGGAAAAGATTTGATTTTCACAGTTGTCCTTATACTGTATATGTGACTCTGATGAGTGCTAAAAAGCACGAAATCGATCAACTTTGTCAATTAAAACAAGGGTAGTTGTAAGGAATAGTAAAATAGTAAATTATTACATATAATTTTATTATTTTTCATTTAAATGTGATTCATATTTTATTTTAGATATATCTATACTAGTAAAAGTTTTTATTTTATTTCTACTATTAAAAGTTTTTATTTTATTTTTAAGCATTGGAATATTTAAGATTTTGCCCATGGTTTAGCACGAAAATATATCTATCTAAAAAGTCCATCAAACATCCAATTACACAGGCCAACAAGGATTTTGTGATCTGATGTTTTTTTTCTGGCTTAGTAGAGACCCACTGACTGCCAAACAAGCATTTTTTTGTTTCCATCACGTATAATTTTTTTCAGCTATACGTCATGCCAAAAATCTTATTTTAACATGAAGTGTAAAATTTTTAAGTTTAAAGACACATTTTTAGAAAGATCTAAAATTTTGGACCACCCTAATGGCGCGGAAATTTGTTTTTGAATTTTGTCGCTGTTTTTTTTCCTGGTTCACTGTGCCGTTGATCAAAATTCTTACGTGATGGACAAAAACGGAAGTTATATTCGAAATTGACATAACTAAAATATCCAAAATCAGCTGTCAGATCCAAATCAACAAAGTTAAAAATTTGTTCTCCTGTGTTATTGGATGTTAAAAAGATTTATAAGAGAGAAATCGAGATTTCTCGTCTGAAATCGAGATTTCTTCGAGAAAAAATCAAGACAAAAGTGTCTTGCATATTAAGACTCTCGCGGCACAATACAAGGAGTCAATCTTTGAGAAATGGTCAAGACAATATCAAACAATTTTTTTTCTCGAAAGTCCAAACTCTCGACAATCAAAACGGTTTCTCGATTCTCGTGAACCCCTGGTAGGGGTCCCCTACACGGACATAGCAAAATCTTAAATATGCCAATGTTCATAAGTCTTAAATAATTTTAAAATAATTAGCCTTTTTAGGCAAATATAAACCAAAAACATACATTAATTGAAAATTTTAACTTTTATATTTTTTGTATTTCAATCATTTGTGATTTAGATTATTTAAGGCTATAATATATACATATATAATATTTATTTATCTATAAAACATATATTTTAGTACGTAAAAGTATATGTTTGAGGGGTACAAAAATATAATATAAATATTCTACCCCCTACATAAGGAATACATGTATTAAGAACCGAAAAAAAAAAATATGATTTATAATAAAATGAGACTTTAAGTCATTCTTGTGGGGCCCACAATAAAAAAATACGAGTAATTTTGTGATGTCTCACACTTTAAATTTATTATAATTTAAACATTAATATTTAGATATATAAAATTATGACGTTAGAAGCTTGCCGAGATGGAAAGAGAACTATAATTTAGCAATTAGATGGTGTCATTTAGATAAATTTTTTAATCTAAATAACTCGGCTCGCAAATCATTAAATAAAAATGTGAGACACCTTTTTTAAGAAAATTTCTTGTATTTATTTAACTACAGGCAACGCAAAATACACTTATTACCATTATTTTTAATTATTTATTACTTAAAACATTTCTCTGTTTTTTTTTCCTTTCAAAGAAAAAATATATATGTAAAATTCCATTTTTTAATGTAAAACATCTAGACTAGTTGTGGAAATAAAAAATGATTATTTAGAATATTGTTTTTAATTATCCCTGATATCAGATTCAAAACTTGGTTTGGTCCGACCAAACTTTTTATGCTTTAAGCTCAAAAAATAAAAAGCATGCTGTTTGGGTAGCAAGTGATGTTATGTTACAAGAAATTAACATTAAAATTAAAGTACCAGTAACGACATCCATGCGATATTTGATATAACAGCGCAGGGATGTTATTTTCGGGGTCATTGTGTGATATTATAGGGGCGTAATTAGGACATCCCCACCATGCATTATTCTTGTTAAATATGATCTTAAACCAGCTGAACAGTTGCAACCACCTTGCAGAGATAGTTGTAGTCTCTGCACCTTGTCAAAACATCGGCACTAGGCACTAATTTGAAACTTCATGAAAAGGAAAGTTGTGTGATCACGTGAATAGGCAACCTTTAATACACCTGCATAATTTATTAAAGTTTGAAAGTCTGTATCTCCAAAGCGTTATATTCTAGCAAAAAATGATCAAAATTTGCGTTACGTAATACTTGAACGTTCCCTAAGTTAAGAGGGGGGAGGTTGACTTTTGGACGGCTCTGTATATTAGTCTAGGCGTCAGGTTTTAGCTTAAAATAATTTTTAAAATCCGAATTCCGAAATCGGGGTTTTAATTTTGGATTTAAATTGGGTTCTCTTGATCTAAAGACCCAATTTTAAATACGCCCCGAGTGAAAAGGCACACAAAAGGCAAACGATGTTTTTCTTTTAACTGGTAATTTTCGTATACATACTTTTGTTTTTAAGTTGCAATTTTTACATAACTGTTTTCAAACTATTCGTTTTTGCATATTGGCGTTTCTGAATTTAAAATTACCTAACTCAAAAATTAAATGAACTGTCGACATCTGTTTGAAGATTTGGATTCACCAGCTCAATGTTTCGAGACTTTAGAAATGAGGTATATATATATAATTTTTGGTATTTTAAATGGGTAATTTGGATATGGATATGAAAAATATATATATATATATATATATATATAGGTTAAAAAAAAACTAGTTTTTAAATATAATTATTTTTAATTAAAACTATGCAATTCATTTAAGTTAAGGCGACTCCAAGCAATAACTTAATTAACTATACAAATAAGGGTTATGATTGGTGCATGTTTAATTTTAACTTAATTTTACACAAAATTAAGAATTTAATCAACGAATAAAACAAATAAATCTGACATTTTATTAATTTAATTATTAATTTAGAGATAGATAATCAAGTTATAATTTTACATGAACAAACCTTTATCATTTTATTGGTTAAAATTATAATTATAGTTAAAATAAACGTAAAATGCTCATGGTGTGAGCTGCGGTACTGGCAAAAAGTATATATTCCAGTTTTGTGATTGGAACAAGTTAACGTATACACTGCCATCTGGAACTTTAAATGAAAGAAAATATTAGTGGCATATCGGACAGAAGAGAAAATGATAAAAAAGTCCCCACGGTTTCCAGCCTGGGGACTCTGGTTCGAATCCAAACCTGATTTTTTTCTATTTTTTTTTTCTAATTTTCTCTTCTGTCCGATATGCCACTAATATTTTGTTTCATAACACCGGCACACAAAAAAAAAAATTGTCTGTACACCGGGCGCCACCTATCTACGGGCATGTTTTTCGACCCGCTGAATACGAATTTCAAGTCAGTTTAGGCCGTCCACCCTTCAATTTCGAGTAAATTGCAAAAAAACCCAAAAAATAGCGAAAATTCGATGTTTTGGCAAGAAAAAAATTTTTTACTCGAAATTGAAGGGTGGACGGCCTAAACTGACTTGAAATTCGTATTCAGCGGGTTGAAAAACATGCCCGTAGATAGGTGGCGCCCGGTGTACAGACAATTTTTTTTTTTTTGTGTGCCGGTGTAATTATTTACGGACATCAAAATTACTTCTTATATAACTTTAAATACAGATGAAACCTGTATATTACAGTTTTCAATACAAAAAAGAATGTCTGTTTGTCTATTGACTATTAAGTAAGAAGTACGTTCGGACAAACAGAAAAACGGACAGACAAATTTGTTTTGATCAGGTTGAATAAATTATTGCCTAAAATCACCCTTATTTTGATGTCTACAATTGGAGACATCAACAGACAACATTATTTTTGAAATAAATGCCTTATAAATAACTGTTCTACACATGTTTGCTTAATTTGAATACAATTTTCCTATATTTTCTATATTTATAACTTACAATTTATTATCTGTTTTAAATGGAAGACTCGGTTTTAGTATAGTAAAGTTATATACGATTTTTTTTAGTTAGGCAAATCAAAAATAAACTTCAAAATATCAACCGATGATTTTACATAAAATAAAATACTGCTGACAACAAAAAAACACTTTAACACTTTTCGTTAAAAAACAACAATAACATGAAAACATTATTGTCTATAGTTACAGTTCTTGAGCTATTAAATAAAATTTTTGGCGGCCTTTTTACAAAAATATTTTTAGACCATGTTTCTCAACAAAAAAATATTATTTTATGTAGAATCAGCATTTAAAAGTTTGAACTCTTTTTCTGAATCACCTTGTAGATAATACTAAAATTATTTCACAAACGTATCAAACATACTATACTAACATTTTTTTCTTTATTTTTAATTTTTCAAAACTCACCTCTTCATAATTTAAATATTCTTAACATTTACTCTTTTTTTTTACTTTTTACACCCTTTCTAACAAAATACAAAAGTACAATTATACAAAAAAGTATAAAGTGTTCCTCTTAAAATTGACCCATCTTCAATGATAAATTTCAAAAATATGATTTTAAAATTTTTATTTTTTTGAGTCTGTACATTCAAATTTTTTGAATAAGAAAAAAGAATATTTTAGTTACATGTGATCATCTGATCAGTTTTTAGAGGTCCACCCTGTACATGTTTATCAGAAAAAATATTATGTCGATATAATTATATAATAAATATATGATATAGGTATATATGTTTAGGTTACAGACATTTATTTTTTCCAATAAATTTCGTTATATATTTTACAAAAAACATACAAATATACCTATGGAAAAAATCATAATATTGAAAATACGACTTTAAGGTCCATAATCAGTATAATCAGAATTTCTGATAACACTGATTTCTTAAAGGAAGCTGGATCAGAATTTCTGATAACACTGATTTCTTAAAGCAAGCTGGATCAGAAATCCTGAAAGGCAAAACCAAAACTAAAGCAAAGATTCAAAAAAATTATTTGGAGCCGGAAAACGTTGTTAATTGTTTCACATAAACTTTTATTATATTAATGCTTAAAATGTATTACTTATATGTAAAATTATTTAATTTAATAAAATTTAGATTAACAAATTTATTTAGAAAGGTAAGGAATTTTAAGCATTGATTCAATGAAAGCGCTTACCGGCTTAAAGTTTATGGAATCATTTTTTACACACTTTTCGAAAATGTTTAACTTTATAAAACGAGCGCCTAGCGAGAGTTTTCCCAAGCAAAAGTGCCATAAAATGTTCAATAAAGTGTTTTTTAACAAGTGTTTTGTATTTTCAAAATTATGATACTACTTAATGTCAAAAAATACACTTCAAATAAACATACCAAAAAAATATCTTATCAAGTAGGTAGTTTTTACCACTTTGGTAACCCTTAATATATATATATTTTTAAGATAGTATTGTATATTTGAAACATATTTTTAAAATTTTTCACCTAAAAATATAAATTACAAGGAGAATATTTTAACGTAAGCTAATTTTTAGACAAAAGATTACAGTTTTGAGCACTTGAAATTCAGACATCCTTAGTGGCTTATTTTGAATTTTTGGTTTATATAAAAATCGACCTATACGAAGAATTTTCGAAAAAAATCCTTTCTGAAACACAGGATTTATATATTTTTAAAATGCTACCCTGTACCAGAGTACCAGTTTGTGAAGTTCGATCATAATTATGCTATGCATTTTTCCCGAAGATAACAACGTTCTATTATCGCTTATTGTACCGAGGTGAGTATTTTTGTTATATCTGGGAAAAATTCAGTTACAAAATTTTGTGGTATGGCTAAAATTAAAATATTGGTAGGTTTTTATATATGCTTTAAAATTCTATACTTGCCGAATAAGTAAGTTTTTTTAATGGAAATTTTCACGCAAAAAGCTATTTTTCAAAATGTTGACCATAAAATGCTCTTTTTCTTAAATAAATACATTAAAAATATCACCCTGTTAATTTTAAAATAGAATTCAAAAATAATTGTTTCTATTTTAAAATATTGTTATATAGCTAAAGCTTTCTTATTTCTACTCGCATTTCATTTTTTTACGATTTCGTTTCTTTAAAAAATTATTAGTATATGTTTGAATTATTTTATTTATATGTCATTAAGATATTTTGTATTTACAAATAGTATAATGATACTAGTTTTTTCTGTATCTTATTTAAGAATGTATTGTCAAAAAATGATGTCAAAATTTGTTTAATTTGTTATTTTTAGAATAATTTTTATGATACATATTTCATAAAATATATTTTAAAGCAAAAATTTAATATATATTTTTTCATATTATCCATATATTGTACTTTAAACATTTTTCTTTAAAATTAAATAGAAAAAAACTATAATTAAATATTTAAACTTTAATTAATTTAATGATAAATATCTGAAAAAATGTTAAATATTTTTTTTTCGAAAACAATTGTTAAGATTTTAAAACACAGAATTGGTAACTTGTATTTTGGCCATATTGAGATATTAACAGTTTTTAAGTATCTTATAAATTCATGAACAAAATGAAGAAAAAAAGGTTTATTATCGAATATTATATCATTTTACGTACCTTGATTTCTTTTGTTATAAAAATACTTATTAAGATAAATTATTTTAAATAATAAAAAATTACACTGGATAAAGCAATTTAATTGTCAACGAAAGTCCCGATTGTTTTCCTTAACTATTTCTAAGGACATTTTTCGTAACTTACCGTTACTAAGGCCTTTTATCGTAACTTCTTAAGTTACGATAGATACGGCAAATTGTCTTAGTAATTGACAACTTTAAAGAAGATACGGCAGCCTGAATAGAGTTTTATTATGAAAAAATGAATTAAATCGTTTAATAATATGATAAAAATATTCATCGATTGTTATTACATCTCCAATTGGAGTCATATCTCATTTTTGACAAAAAAGTAAGTTACCACTTCTATGTTAAGCACGGCAGTATTGTGCAGTTTACAAAATAATCAAGGTGTATAAAAGTTCTAACAACAAAATTTAACAGTAAATTCATTTTATGAGATAGGCATGTTAAAGATATATGTATTTCTATAAATATTAAGTTTAAACAATATATGGATCTATTGAGCAATAATTATAATAAATGGGGAAGATTTATGAAAAAAATTACCGCTTTTTTAAACGATAAACCGTGATATATTTGTCTAACACTAAGAATTAAAAAATATCATTTAAATGACATTTTTTTATGTCTAGTAAAAATTATTATCAAATCATTAGTCTAAAGTTCATATTTACAAACTAGGTATTGTGTATTACCTATTAAGGAATACATACAGTAAAACGTATGGACAAGTCAAACATATTTTATCCTTGCTATGTTTGATTTAATCATTTGATTTGATTTAACAATATTATATTGTTAAATTAACCATACAACGTTTAAACGAAACACAGCTTCTGATTCAACCATTTTATGGTTGAATAAACTATTTTATGGTTTAAACACAGCATATTTTCTAGATGGAGTAGGTATTGTTAAGTTAAATAAACGAACAATATAATATTTTTGACTCAACTATGAGTTTTGTTGAGTGTAATAGTATTACACTGCAATACAGAAAAGTCTATCTCAAATAATTTTCACGGTTTTTAAAATTCAATAGAAAATATATGTGTTATATTTATTTTATTCATAAAACCTCCATGTAACAAAAAAAAAAACATTAATTTTATAACATTTAGCCATTTAAAAATTTAAATAAAATCTTATTGTCTTTTATAAACATTACAATCAGTGATGGTTCAAAATCAAACGTTGTTTTCAATCTTGAAAAATCACATTTCTAACACTACAATAAGATATGTACAAAATACACCAAAAAATTACCTCTATATGTTATAAATTATATAAAAAATTTAACTATGTTTTTTTTTATTAACGTTTGGTACTATTCTATTTTTTTTTTTCGATAATTTGATTTAATTATTAATTTAAGTAATACAGATTATTATAATCTTTGAAAAATGAAGTATTACAAGATATTGTAAACAGTAACCATTGATTTTTAAATTTTATGTATATTTTTTATATAATTAAATAGTGGCCAAAAACTTTGGCATTACTCGCTAGATAGTAATCACGATAGGCTAAAAATGAGTACTCCAAGAAGCAATGTCAAAATACTTAATCCCTTCGTTGACCCCGCGCCACATAGGTGAATCTCAATTTCCTGAAAAAAAAAAAAACAATGGTATTCTTTTTTTACTGTGAGAGAACTTTTGGTAAGAAACATATGATTCAAATTTCAAGTCTGTCTCCAAGCGTGTTCGAGCTATCGTCATCTGTGCCCGGCACTGATAACAGGATAAGGTCCCAGGAAACCAGATGAAGTCCCCGACTTACTATCGACGTCAGTTTTAGGTCATACATACGACGCATATCAGACGTCGACAAGACGTCAGTTTTTGGTCAAAGCTTGACTTCATCAAAATTTATGTCGCTGGGATGTCAATTTAATGCTGAGGTGGCGCCACATATTATTGTCTACCACTAAAAAATGGTGTGGACTGGACTTGATGGTTTGGATGAAAAATTAACTTACCTCTGGGTGATAGTTGATACACTTTGGAGGTCTTCGCCTGTACAAACTATCTTTGGACTTTGAAATACATCCATTATTATTATTATCATAAACAAGCTCTTGAGGTTCGATGCTTAGTTGTTTGCTACCGCATGGGCACATGGTATCCACAACCAGCAAAATTAGGTTACTATGGGGTATCTTCTGTACACTAAATGGTCTGCAAAAAACGAGATGAAGTTTTAAAATTATTAAACAGACAATTAAAGGCGTTTGATTCTGACACTGTTTGCCAGACTGTCAAACAGGGAAAAAAATTTACCTTTCACACCCAGTAACATGGCAGTTGGTCAGTTTCCCCTTCAACGGGTTGCTTTGCCCACTAGTATTCAATCTCTCCGGTTGCAGGACATACAGGTCAGTTTTGCGGTCACACCTGCGCACTCCAAACTGGCCCATATCGACTCCTTCCAAAGGATCCGACTCGAAAGGAGGAATAAAAGAAGGAACGTAAGGATTGGAAGGAGGGGAAATGATTGGGTCTTGGTATTCTATGGTATCCTCACCGGTTGGATATGAATCAAACGCTTCATAGTCAGCATACATGTCACCTAAAAAATATATTTTTCAAAATATAAAAAATAAGTGCTTAGGTAAGTACTGCCATTATTCTTATTGTTGACATAACTTTTAAATTTTTTCATATAAAGTTATTGCATTAATAAAAAAAATTAATACTGAAAATGTACTTAAAGTAGGTACTGACAGCTAGGGAATTTTAATTGCTTAACACCATTAGTATCTAAATTCTATGAATTTTTAATATAAATATCCTGAACATTTAATATCCTTAATCAAAATCTGTTGCCCAATCATATTTTCCTAATATTTTAATTAATTTATAAAATGATAAGAGAAGTGATGACAATTTGGATAAAAATTGGTATTTCAAATTTTTAGATACGAAACTTGATTAATTTTTTAGAAGGGACCCCGTATAAGTATATTATCTTTCTTTTTTCTTTATTCTAAAACATGTTTGGTTGATCCGATCTTGCATCTTTGGAATATTTACTGATTATCAGAGATAATGTACTTGATGTTAAAATGTTTTCTATAAAGATTTGCAATCGAAAAAGGCTATTCATAGTAGATTTTTGTAATGCCTTAGATAAATACTTACTTGCGCCTTCTTCTTGAGTATAAGCAATAGCAGTAGCAAATATATCCTCAATTTTGGTAAATAGCAAAAACAAAATTTTGACCAAAAACCCAATAAAAACTCTAGCTGGATCAAAAGGTTTAATTTGATTGGCATTTCCACTGAAATGGAACTTTCCTTTGGAACAAGCACCTTGATAATCGTAGACCGGAATTTTCTTGTAAATCCTATCTTGTACGAGTGAATCCATGATAGTCCCGTCAATTTGTCCAAAAAATCTTCCCGTGTGCTCGTTATTTTCGGAAATAATTATAAAACCATTATTATCCAGTACGTAGCAATCCAGTTTGTCACTTGCGCAAGTTTTACGACATGCCGATGAGCCAGTGCACTGAAATTTAATCACACTTTCAAACTTTGAGTTCAACACTCCATAAAAAATTCTTTAAAGATTATATTAGTGACTACCGCTTAAATAATGTCGGTATGTAATGATACACGGTGCTTTTCTGGAAGAAAAGTATTATTTTTCTTCCAGAAAGGCTTCTTTTTTGGCAATATCTGAAAAACAAATAATTTTTTAAATGAAATGCTCTGAAATTAAAAATAGAAATTCTGGTTTATTTTTGTTTAAATAGGCATTTAACAGAAGAAACCTACAATAATACCCAACTTGAACATGTCATGTGTCAATTTTAATAGATAAATTTTTTTTGTCATACGATTATACATTGAAACATTTCGTTTGGACTTTACATTCAATGCACCTCAAGGGAAGTACATTCCAAAAACAGCATTTAAAGATCTGCAAATGCTGAAAATAATATTTTGCCAAAAAAGAATACCTTTTTGTATAGATTTACCTTGAAAAATAAAACTGGCACTTACTTTGGAAGTGATGTTGAGAAAATGAGATGCCAAAGTGGAATGTTGGTACTGCAAACCAACAACTGCTGCAGGTGCTCTATGTCCTTTGTGTTCAACAAAAACGGCATGCGTAGCTGTAATTAGAGGTTTACCACTAGTACCAATATCAAATGGTACTGAAAAAACAAAACTCTCAGGTTCGATGGCGTGTTGATCTACAGCTCGTTTGTACCATGTTTCGTCCATTGATCTGGCATTGTTTTCACTAAAATGCCTAAAAAAATTAAAAAATTATAATTATAAATAATCATTTGTTTCAAAAATTATCCTTCCTTGAAAAAAAAATCTTAATAGGTACTTACGGTCCTTCAGCTTCGAAGCTTGTCAAATTAGTCCATCTAAGCAAACCAGATCTTGTAGCGACGAAAGATAATACTAATCCAAATATTTCATATCCTTGACTGCATGAAAAATTTAAAATTCTGTCAGAATTATTTCATGACAATTTATTATAACCAATAATTATAAGTTATAATTTATAACATTTATACATATATCGCCACCTAAATTTTGCTAAAGGTAAAATTTTAATGAAACATTTAGTAACAAACCCTTTAATCTTCTACAAAGCTTAAATTCATTATAAAAAATATTTAAAATATTTAAAAAATAATAAATTATTTTGTTTTTGTGCCTATGTTTCCCTAATTTTTATCTTTTTTATTTTAAAGTTTGTAACTTCTAAAATGGTTATTTTTTTATTAATAGCTTGTAATTATTAGTCGATATACTTTACACAGACCTTTAAGAAAATAAGTACTCCACGCCTACTTTAATTTTATCTGAAAATGGAGATTGCAGAGTTTGATTCTAAAGGTTTCAAATTTAATCATTTAACCATGGACCCCTAAAAGTTTTGTTCCTGTGTGAATAAATATTAAATACAAACATTAACTATAAAATGATGATATTTTGATCATAAATCAAAAATTTCAAAACTTAATGTTCATATTTATTTATAAAAAATACTTTTTTCAGAGAAATGTACTCACCAAAAACTCCTGAGTGCTTGGTAATATATTATAAATAATACAGACCAAGTTTTTACTTCTGTTTTAAAAATTTTAATGTCTTTATTGGAATAAATATTAGTAAAAACTTGTTTTAATACTTTTTTTACCATTTAAATATTAGTAAAAACTTGTTATAATATTTTTGTAATCATCTAGAAGAAATAAACCAAAGAAATATGTTTGGTGAACATATTTTTTCAGTTTTATATCGAATGCTTTTTTTTTAGAAACTAATTTTCTATTTGAAGTTTTTTTTATTTTGCTACTTCTTTGTTTCTAAATATTATTTACAATCGCAAATATTATTTATAATTATTTATTACCTTTGTAATTTTACCAAAAGTGTGCCTATAGGGCTATAGTGCAAAGAATAACAAAAAAATGTGATTAAATATTATGAAAAATGGTGCAGAAAATTAAAATATTAATTATTATATTATTTATTTAATTATATTTATACTAAAATAATGTGAAACTTACTGCTTATCTTCCACGTGAGATCTAAAAGCGTGCTTTTCCAATCCTTCGGTGACTATAGCGTCCAAAACTAAAGATTGCAACAGTGTTTTGTCACCTAAAAGAATAATTTAAACTATAAAATTACCTACCAAACCAAATGTACAAAAGAAAGTGCTAGATTGTAGTTTTGTGAATTAATTTAATTATAATATGGGTACATCAGTTCTAAACTGTTGTATCTCGAAACTAGAACTATTTATTCATTCATTAAGTTACCAGAGTAGTGGTATATACAGGTATATACAGGTAAATCACTCTAAAACTAACCTTGTTTTCACCAGTAAAATAGTTTGGCTGTTTGTTTTTTATTCACAGTTGTTATAAAAATGGTAAATTTTTAAAAACAATAAACAATAATCTAATCTAATCTAATAAATACTGGATAAGTGACATCAGGCTTACGCTTTTTGTTATTTGATTGGAATGGAACAGCGCGCATGTAAAAACAAGGTTATTTTTCGAGATGCAACAGTTTAGAACTGAGATACTCTCCCATAAGCTCAATGGGTACTTACAAAAATAAGCGTCTTTGTCTTGTTTGGTAGAAACATGGTGGTGTTCCCTTTGTAATGGAGATCTGGGTCTTAAAGACATCCATTTCCATCCAGGTCTTCTAGACCTTGAAAGAAAATGTAAGACACGTTCTTCTGCTGTTTTGAACCATTGTTCACCTGAAGTACCACTTGTATATTCACAGTAAACCCTAAAATTAGTTATAAAAATTTCAAAATGTTGACCTTTTCTTTTAGATCTAAGTATGTTTCTACAAAGATTTTTAAGGTGCTGTATCCAAGGCTTTGTCCCTTTAGATGTAGGTATTCCAAACTGAATATGCGAAAATATCCTTTTTTACAGAAAAAAGAGTCAGGTCAGTGGCCAGAAAATGTACCAGTTAGAACCAGATTATGATATGACCAATAGGCCTGAATTCAAAGATATTAACCCCTTCCGCTCCATTGTATCCACGTATGATATTTCTAGGTATAGCAAATTTACCAAAATATCCACAGTTGGATATTCGTATACCTTGAAAAATCGGCTGGAGCAAAAGGGGTTTAAAGAGTTTGGCGAGACAGAGTCGATAACAAATTCGAATTTGGGACATTAAAAACCTTAGGAGTTAGTAACTTAGAACTGTAGATCAAAAGTTATTTAGCTAATAAGTATAACATATATGACTAAATGACATACCAGTCTGGGTGAACACGCCAGTTTTCACCTTTGAAGTAATCTGTAACTAAAGAAAATCAAGTTATCAAGTCTCCATTATTTTTAGGATATTTAAAATCCTATAAAAATTCTAATGAAAACTTTTATCAAACTTCATGTGGTATATTTGAAAATTCAGATATTCTTATTTAAACCATGTTTTCTCATAAGAATAGTTAAATTATTTTTAAAATTGGTATATTCCTGTTTAAGTTTCATATGGACTTACTGATCAATTAACATGAAATTTTCTAAGATTTCATCAATTTTCTTATGAAAATTCATGAGATTTCTATATGGGACTTTGTTTTCATTATGAATTTTTCTAGGGTTATTTTTTTTAATGAGAATTTACCATTCTTTTGGCTGTGCTTGATCTCCTGTTCTGCCAGAAGCTCATACATTCCATATCCTTCTGGTATAGCTAATCCCAGAGAATATGGTGTTCCCTCAATCGGGTTATAGAAATATTTATGCCTTCTTGTTGTAACACGACGCTAAAAAATAAAGTGTCAAAATATATTTTTATTTACAACGCTAAAAAGGTTCAAAAAGAATGGAACTGTATTTTACATTTATTGGTCTCAATCAATTTTAACTACGAAGATCTCGCTGATAAAAAACACTACAAATTTAATTTTACGACTTTCATAACTAGTGCTAAAAATTTAAAAGAAAAGTTATAACTTTTTTTGTTGATCTATCAGCGAGATAAATATATTTGGAATAAGTTAATATTTTTAAAAGTAAAGTTACTTACCATACTGTCGTAGTGGATTTTGACACTTAATTCTGTTTCACCTTCTTTCTGATCAATCATGTCATGTCTCAGCTAAAAAAATATTTTAGTGATGATATTTTATTGGGTTCACAAAAAACGTTGGATATTTAACTAGAACCGATGTTAGCAATTATAGATCCAGGAATCTAACCATGGTTATATCAATTAAAAAATTCACAAGCAAATCCCAAATAAAAGTTTGGAAAAAAGTTTTTGCGGTGGGAAATAATTTGCCGCCGTAAAGGTTTTTTCTTAAACTTTGATTTGGGTTGTGGTTGCTTGTGAATGTTAGGGTTGATCACCAACCGTTGCAACGCGTTGATGCCAGTATACCTATATTAATATGGTGTGGGTCACTTTACTTGTAACTGAGCAATGAGCACTTAGAATTCCTGGATCCGTCGTTGAATGTTGGGAATATTCCCTTTTTAATATAAATGATTTAATTAAAGAGAAAATAGAGAGAATAAATATGTAAATGGAGATAAATTACTTACATCTAGGAGAACAGAATGATTGGCACGTGGACCGTTTTCATTCTCCACCAATTCAACTTCAGTTAAATCTACTGAAATGTATTGTGGCTCTAATGTATCCTCATAAAGTTCGTTATTGAGCTAGAAAAAATAGAAAAAAAAAATA
This sequence comes from Brachypterus glaber, assembly GCA_958510825.1. Classification (NCBI taxonomy): domain Eukaryota; kingdom Metazoa; phylum Arthropoda; class Insecta; order Coleoptera; family Kateretidae; genus Brachypterus; species Brachypterus glaber. The sequence continues at coordinate 16,333,789 of OY294054.1, read as the reverse complement.
ACATAAAACTTTTTAATACTGGTTTTTAAAATATTTACCAATGGTCTCAAATCCGGATGGTATAACACGTGTCCATTATTATTCACGATAAATGAATACCCATTTACACCAAGCTGAAATTAAAATAGTAGTTTTTATAGCTTTATTTAAAAGTGCACTTTAGTGTACTCCTCGCAGATTCACAGAAGAGAAGTAAAACGTGTATTTCCAAAATCAAAAATAAAAAAAAATACCAATTTGAGCTATACACAATTTATAAGCTTTTAATAATGTTTGTAAGTCCGCGGGAAAGAAATAAAAATCCGTTCGACTTCAAATTTTCAGAAAAGGGCACGAAGCCGATTGAAACTGAAAATAATATTCACAAAAATAAAAAAAGTTATGGAAGCTAAATATGTAAAGAAATAAAAATAGTAGGAAGAAAAACTCCGATCAGTCTATTTTTTTCAGGAAAAATTGCTTTTACTAAAAGGATTATTCAAACTAAATTTAAAAAGTTCCCTAAAAAAACAAAAAAATATATGAGGCTAAATTACAAAAATTAAAATGTACTAACAACGTATTTTTTTAGAAAATATAGTTTTGATAAAATAGTCAATAGTACCAAATATGAAAAAAAAAAAAACAAAGAAGTAATAGAGGGTACAACTTAAAAAGTTAAATACGCTAAAAATAGGAGTTTTACCCCATTCTTACCCAATTACCCCCAATCGTTTACCCCCAATCTAATCAGCTCTTCGAAATATGATAAAAAACAATATGCAAAAAACCGCTTGTCGATCTCTTTTTTAGAAAAAGTTATCGAGTTTACACCTAGACAGACAGACGCAAAAAAATTTTTCATTGATTCACCCAGAAAGGTCTAAAACGTCGAGAAATATGAAAAAAACATGTTCATAGATTTTGACTTTTCGGCGAAGATTTCAATACATCGGCACGCTTAGTAGTACTGTGCCGATGTAAAAATTTACTTGCAACTGCGATAAGTATACTATAGAATGCGACGCATTATATATCTCTACGGCTTATTTAAAAGCGCACTCTGTTTTTATGTAGGTATTAAAGTTTTTAATTAGGATTGAACTTACTTTGTAAGGCGGGACGAGCTTTTTAATTTGATCAATTGATACGTCTGTGCCGACAACTCCCAAGACATTTGCCAAACGAACCTGAAATGAGAATAGTTTTATTACAATTTAAAAGTTTCTTTTTTCAACAAATTGACACCTCACTCAAAAAGGAACGATTAATTACACCAAAAAGCAAAAAAAAACATAGTATTTTTTTATTGCAAAATGTAATTGGGTACAAAAAGTACAAAAAAGAGGTATATGTATTTGGAGAAAAAAAACATATTTATAGAGCTCTAGCTCGAAAAAAAAGAGTAGAACACTTTTGTAATTGTAGATAATTAGGTTCGTCATTTTAAATGATCTTCTACAAAAAATTTTCAGACGTCTAAATAAGTGGCTCTTTGTTATTTCCTATTAGTAGTCTCTGTATGAACCATATAATATATAAATAAATACTATTTCTTATTGTTTTTCGTAGAAATAAACAAAAATGTTAGGTTACTTTATTCGCAAACTACAGCTGTTTACAGACAAGGCGATTGTTTCGCCATCTATGAGGTAAAACCAAAAGCCAAAAAACAGGTTAGATATGAATTCATTTCTAACTTGGTTAGAAATGAAAAGCTTTTTAACTTTAAAAGAAGACAGACAAAAATGATAGATTTTTCAACTTTTTATAATGCATATATAGAATGTTTTTCTGTATGCTTGTGCAATATTTATTCTCATATCTTTGGTAGCAACGCAACAATTTAAGTGATTTGTCTACCGTGGGACACCGTGTATATAATACAATTTTGAAAAACATTTTAAAAAATTGATCTATCTTGCAAATAAAATGCTTACCGTATGATTTCTGCGATCAAACACTGGAGATGTAACAGTTGTCATTAACTGACCAACTTTGTCATTGGAAAAGCTATCAGCCTAAAAAAACAAGTTTATAAAAGTTATCCTGATTTATTTTTCTATATATACTTTGGGTTTATAGCAAATTTAAAAACGTTCTTTAGCTATTAAAATAATTAATAATAAAATTTTGATGGCACACATTTCATAGCTCCAAGGGTTCGGGTTTTATGCTAAACAGATTATCGATTGTCAAACAAAGATATAACGGCATAGAGTCTGCACCAAAATAAAGATTTCTTGCTTTAAATTAACAACAAATAGTAATTCTGTGAATGAAGTGATATTTTTTAAATATAAAAATTGCGTCTACATCAAACGAATGGAGAACTTAAGTCATTTTTCGTGGGTTCAAAGTGAAAAAATACTTAAACGTACCCTTCCTCCAACGTACGCTGGTGTCCATTGGATAGGGTGGTCATTCTGATACATAACCATAGGTCTGGCCATAACTTCAATGTAATGTAATACTTTCTCTTTGATTTCGTCTAGATGGTTAATTTTGGTGTAATATCCTACAATAAAATACAATGTTGGCTTTAGTGGTCCATGAAATACATGAAGACAACAGTACAAAAACAATCAATGCCACTTTTAGCTCATTGGTGGAAAACATTAAATTTAAAGTTCTTCTTGCTTTAGTTTATTGAATAATTTTTATACAGACTGAAGTGTTGCATGTAGCTCGTATATAGGTTTATTCATCGGAGTTTCATTTCATATAATTTATTTAATAACCTATTTTCTACTAAATATTTTGCAATATTACCTTCATTCCTACACATTTTGATATGTTTTATTAAAATAGTGACATTCATAGTTTTTGTTTTGAAGTCTTCAAATTGAATTTAATTATTCTAGAATTCTAAAATTAAAAATATTTTACCTTTATTAGCGCATGCCATCCAATGCATTTCACTGGCACTCGATGTATCTTTACCGACTAAATAAGTGAACATTCTAACAGGTCGGTGAGGAAAGTTATAGATTTTAAAAATTTCCCGATTGCTTGACGAAAATCCATCTGTGATTAGCATTATGGCTTGGTTACATTGGCACCCTTGACTTGTACGGTTATACTGAAAAGGAAAAACATACGTTAATGGAACATTTAGATTTATATGAAGGCTATGAGTTTCAGAGACTGGGTACATTGCTGTTAAACTGGGAACTAATATTCCTAGAATTTAATGCTGATGCTTTGACAACAATAATTTGCAATATGTGGTTGCTCCGAGCTTGAGTAATTTGTAAATTTGATGAAAAGTTTAGTTTAGTGTGGTGTTCGTAGCTTTCAACACCTAGTTCTTAAGGACGTCTATGTTATAAATAATATAGGATCCCTATTTCTTTTCTAAAGTCCAGTTATGGCTCTAGAGGGGTCTTTATCATTTTACTCTGTTCCAGTAAGTCGTTCTCAGAGTATTTTCAGCTTGGAAAAACGAAACTTTACTTATGGCTTTAAGTTTCTTTATTTTTACGTGAATAATTAGGGGATAATATCAACCAATTTATGGTTATCATTTTAGTAACTCACCTTTTGTAATATCTCAAATCCTGTGATAAGAGCTGCTGAATAGTTGGCAACGTTTTCAGCACTAAAGCTTTCGATAGAGTCCTTCAGCCACCTGACATTTTCATTGTTAGCCTGAAATTTATTCAAATAATTAATAACAACAGATAATTATTAACCCAACTCTACAATGGGTTCCATTACCTTAAAAACTGACACTTCAAAATTTGCAAACTAGTGATCTTTTCCTTCATAATTTTCTCCCAATACTAAGGAAGATATTCTAAGTAAAAATTAACAATATAACTTTATATTTTTTTAACCGGAAATCGCATAATCTAAACAGTCAAATTTATACAATCTGAAAGTAGCCTTGCCTAAATTTTAATTAATTCGATCCACAATTTTTGGTTATTTCAGTTATTTCTGGATCAATTTCATAAAATTGGAGATATAGACTTTTAGAGTAAATATTTCGAGATCGTTAAGTCGATAATTTCAAAATTGTAAAGGAAGTAGATTTTATGCAAGAGCTTTACATTTAAAATTTATAACACTTAAATGAAGTGGATTTCACTAATAGTGAAGTAGTGTATTTAAAATTTATAATAAATTTTCAAATATCATAAAAGAATAAAATATATTCTGAAATAAAGGCATCTTAAATATACAACTAACATCTTAAAAAAATCATTATCTGGACATCAAATTAAATAAAGAATATATCAATAGAATCGTAAATATTTAACTTTTAAGAAGTTCTACTAACTTAAATTGTGTCAACTGCTCCATTGTCTATAAATCCGAATTGGATTATCCGATAAGCTATTACTGATTATTGAACTTACTTGGACCAGCTTATCCTTAAAACACGGAACGCTGGCATCAGTAGTGTCAGAAAACTTGAACACATTGACGAAATCGTTGTCAGACAAAGTATCCAGGATAGCTTCAACGGTTGCTCGAGCGAGGTTAACTCTATGACCAGACATGGATCCAGAATTATCAACTAAAATCACGATATCCTTGGGAGAAGTAGCTGCGGTTACGTACCAAGCGGATGAGCGAAAGTCGTATACATTTCTATTTATCCTTGTTCTTTGATAAACCGTTGACATGTCTTCAGGAGGCCACGCAATACCTTTGAAGAAAACAGAAGTAGAATATAGAGCACTAGTATCATGACTCTTTAACTAGAAACAGTGTAGGGGAATATGGGGGAATTCTGAGCACCTAAGGGAGAAAAAAATTTAAAGTTAGAAGTCAGTGAATAAAGGGTTTCTTTTCTCTTTTTAATCTCAAATTGGTATCAACCCTGTAAATAAAATTCATTTTCTTAAACAACTGAGTTTTAAGGTTGCGATGGAATGTAATTTTTAAGCTATAAGGAGAATAAAAGTAAAAATAAGCAAAATTGAGCCGTAAAGTAATTTTTGTGACCAACATTAAAAATATAACAAATTTCCTTTAAAACGGTGTCTCATATTTTCATTCAAAATTAAAACATCAGTTATATTATACCGGGTGTCACAAGAAGTATTGCCTACGAATTATCTCCGTGACTATAAAAGAAAACTTTTTCAAATTTGCAGAGCTTGTATGAACCGTAAGTATCCCTATTTTGGCATGTTCATTATAACTTCCTGTCTAAGCGGAAGTGATACCAACTTCTGATTTTTAAATGGAACCCTACATATTTGCTTACATTTTTAGATTCGTCTTTAAATTCTCTTATATTCCCTGATATATCACAAGACGACATTTGCTTTAAAGATGGCGTCACAGGAGGCATTGTTCATAAAAACAACATGAAGGTCCTATTACGTCCATATTGGAATATTTATGAAACTTGACATTTCAATTCTTTTAGTAGTAGGCTTCCGTTTTTATGAAAATGGCGTTATTTTAAAGTTTTTTATAAATCATCAACTTTCAAGCCATTTTATGCTAAATTTTTAATTTCACTAAATGAAATGAAAAATAGGTCGTTTCAAATTAAAAAATTAGCACTATATTTTAAGCTTTAAGCTCTCATTGAGAGTATAATTTTATGGCCGGTATTACCTACTGCTCAGTATTCCCCCGGTTTGCCCTAACCAACTCAATTTTATTTGCATTGTAAATGGTTTTCAACATGAAATATCTGATCCATGACTTTTGAAGTTAAAATGTTACTAGGTTAGTTTGTTATCAATGTCATTATCAAGGAAGCTAGCTAGCTTCATTAATATTTTATGGAGTTAGATTGAAGTTATGGCCAAGTTTCCGGAAATGTTCTATCTTACTAACTTTAAAGTTAAATTTTTTTGTTCTATTACTGCAGTATGCAAAATATCTGCTTGACTTGTTTACGTATACCTAAAGTAATAACTTCGGTACTTCGGTACATAAGGTGCGAAAGTATTGCATTCAGGACCTTTGGGTGTAAGAAAAAAAAGTTAAGTTCGTCCGTCTGTCTAACATTTTATCTCTTTATCTGTTAAGAGAGGGTGGTCACACATTCAATTTCCAGGCATTTGCCCCCTGATTTTCAGAACATAAATATATACATTTGGATTGTGTTATGCAGTGATATATTAACCCACATGGTGAGATGACAGTAAGTTTGTTGAACTTTTTCCTTGATATGTTTTAAAGGTTTTAACTAAAACTATTAAAACAAAGAACTTTTTATAAAGTTAAATAATTTTATTTCTGTTTAAGAGATTTTTTTGAGAAAAAATGTCCCAAATAAATAAAAATACAACTGTTTGGAGATTGAATCTGGAAATGACAAGTACTAGCTCATTTCCTACAACCTGTTAAATTATTAAATCTATTATTTACCAATTTCAATCTAGTAAAGCGTAACTTTAAATATGTATGGATTCTGATTACTTTGGAACTAGTTTTCATAATTATGAGACCAAATTGCTTAACTATTTTGCTGTTGTGCTAAATAATTTTAAGGTATTAAATCAAAATAATATAGAATTTTCAAATAGTATGAGCGTTTGCGTTACTCTATGCGTTAAGATTGCTCTTTGTGAAAACTACGGCTCACAAGCAAGAAAAACTCTTGTTTTTTCACTTTTTAGCTGTGGATGTTAGATGAGTTTGCTTTTTGCAAATGCTATAAATAGAATGGCCTTAAAAAAAACATACTAAAAACTGCATAACTTTTAAATAAAAGCTTTCATAAGTTATTTGGCATCATCAAATTTGCTTTAAACACAACCTAACATAATGTAGTACTAACCTGGGTATCTTCTTAAAAAACCTTGAGAACTGCCAAAAAATTGCCAGGATAACGTGGGGTCCCCTTCGTAATTATTAATAAATAACGGATCTAAATTTTCAGACCACTGAATGGAATTAATAACGTCACCATCTGAAAAAAAAAAAATCTTGATATAAGCATGGGTCTTTTGAAATGAAAAATTTAATTTATTTTTGAAAGTACCCAATCACCATAATGGTGGTCTTTAAAAAATAGATTTTTTGAGACGTCCCCTAAGTTTCGAGCATCTAGCCTAAAAAAGGGGACAAAGAACAAATTTTTAAGGGCGTAAAAGTCAAACGTTATGGATATCCTATCGAAAAATACAGAGCAACATATTTTTAGAAAAATATATATTTTTTTTTTGAAAAAAATAGATTTCTTTTTAATATATTTTTTATTCCAAATACTTTGTCGATAGGACCTACCGTTTGGCTTTTATACCCTTAATTATATGTATATTTTATGCTAGATGCGACACGTCTTTATTTTAAGCTATTGACCTGAAATTTGGTACACATAAGTTTAAGGCGATTTGAACAAATTTTTATGGAACACCTTAAGGATCATCTATAAATATTTTAAATGGGTTGTTTGCATAAAACATGGAGTAGGTATTTGTAAATGGTGATTAAATTTTTACGGTATTGATGTCCGTTTTATTGATTTTCGCCATTTATTCCGGAGAATTATTAAAATAATATGCAAATTTGATAAACTTAGGCCCCAGAGTGTCAACTGCTGTAATAAAATCAACGTTTGATAACAAAACAATTGCATTTAAGCCAATTTATTGCAATAAAAGCAGCATTAGTAACGATGATGAATAATAACTCACAGTCCAACAATCAAGAATATTAAATATTTATTTTATAACTTATAAAGAAAACCTTTTAATATTACAACATATCAGATATCAGATTTTATTTTATATTATTTTGATAATTGTAACAAAAAGTACAGAAATTTTTAAGGCTGTGATAAAAAGTAACCAATAAAATTCCGAATTCAAGCGTAAAACATAATCTACGGTAATGCTGGTAATTTTTAGGACAAGCTTTAAAACGTGTCTCAATTACAATTTTTGTGACTATTAAAACAAATCTAAAACCTGGTCTAAAACGAGGTACTAGGGTCGCATAAAGGCGAGTCCTGCAAAAAAGTAGTTTAGCCACACAATATTTTTTAGAGGACAACTATACGAATAATACACTGTAAAAAGTAAACTGAATATTCAGTTACAAATGGATAGGAAATCGAATTGTATTATCCTATACAATTGCACTTTAATTTTTGTTAAAAACACTCAACATTTCATGTCCGTCCTTAAATACGTGACTTTAGAACTACAGTGTTTTAAACAAAAATTAAAGTACATTTATACAGGATCATAACTTTCTATTCATTTGTAATTAAATGTTTAGTTACAACAACATTTCTATCAGTGTACCTACCTGACTTTAGAACTATAGTGTTTTTAACAAAAATTAAAGTACATTTGAATAGAATCATAATGTAGTTGTAGTTACAAATGGATAGGAAGTTATGATCCTATACAAATGTACTTTCCCGGGGAATTTTTTTGTATGATCATACATAATTATGCATAATTATGTCTAATTTTACGTAAAATTATGCATAATTATGGTTAATTTTGTATGATCATGTCTGGATTTTAATCATGTATGAATTTTGACTCGGTATTATCATACATAATTATGAATAATTATGTATAGGTATCCGCATAATTATGTATGAGTATACATAGACCTATGCCTAATTATGTATGATCATGCATAAAATTTTAAAATTTTCCGGGGCGCACCATATCTGGCCATGCATAGTTATGCATAATTATGTATAATTATACCTTAAATAAAGTATAATTATGCATAATTTTACCTAAAATTATGCATAATCATGCATTATTATGCATGATCATACCGGGTCAAAATTCATACATGGTCAAAATCCAGACATGGTCATACAAAATTATGCATGATCATACATAAAAACTTTTTACCTGGGTTAATTTTTGTTAAAAACACAATAGTTCTAAAGTCACGTACTTTAATATTTAACGACGGACATAAAATGTTGCGTGTTTTTAATAAAAGTTAAAGTACAATTGTATATCTGTATATGTATATACAAATTATGCTGAGTTGTCTACCCCTCAAGTGTATGTTATTTTCTAAACCAGGCTTAAATATTGACTAAAAATAGGAAGTCCCCTTATAAGCTTATGTAACAAAAATATCAAAAATCTTTTCCATAGAAATCATGGTGATTTGACATATAAATATAAATTGCCAGTAATAAGCATACAAATAACCCAGTTATGGACAATTTTTGAAGCCCTTTTTCTCCCTTGTCACGAAAGTTGACATTTTTTAACATCCAGCATAAACAGGTCGAAACTTTATGCTACATTCTCCCTTGCCCTATTAGCGTGATGTCATTTATAGAGATGATCTCTAAGACATCCCCTATGCATCTTATAGAATATATACACAGTTATTTATTCTTGAAATCCAACAAAAAAAACGACACTTAAAAAATTTTAGTGCACTATTTTACTGTAAAAAATTTATGAATTTAAATTATTGAATCTATTATTTACCAAAAAAACGACACTTAAAAAATTTTAGTGCACTATTTTACTGTAAAAAATTTATGAATTTAGAAAAAAAAATAAAATTGACTGTTCCACACGAATAAAAAAATCTAGAAAAAAATACCCTTCTTTCTTAAAATCGGTACGCATGTGCTCATTGTTAGAAAATTTGACAGAAAACTAGAAAAATTACACCAACAAAAAAATAAAAAAATGTTTATTACTCTTAACACACGGATAGCCTTAAACACAGTTAAATGGAAAGTCAAACCACCCCGGATTTTTTCATTTTAGGTTGTTTTTGATACATTTTCAAAGAGTTTTTGACAAACATTGAAATCGCTTACGAAGCCGTTTTTAAATAAAGTCATTCTTCTTCTACTTCAAGTTTTTTCTGAAATCAGAATAAGAAGTTTTTTCTATTACACACCCTATAGGGGTGCTACCTATGATACTTAATATAATCAGGACCATTCACACGCCTACTTTGTTAATGTCCAAAATAAGTCGACCGTAAAGACTTTAAATCTAATAAATTCGCAAGATAATGACATCTGAAGCGACCATTTTAACAATAAATAATAATTGTGTATGCAACTAAATCTATGAGTTAACTTTTAAGCTATACCAAAAATAATCCGTATCTAAAATAGAACAACCGAAGTCTGCCGAAGCAAATCTATAGAAGCCAGAATGCATTTACACTCCGATTAAAGTAATATTATTTTTAAAAAATTAACCCAATATGAAATATACGAATCATAACAGGATAAAGACCATCAAACCAGTCTTGAGACTAAAAACTTCTAATAGTCTCGGTAATGGATAAAAAATAGAGTGTTCTTGAAAAATTCATCAAATTTAATTAGTGAATTTGAACCAAGAAAGTACAAACCCATCAAATAAGTTGTCGAATTAACTTGCTTTTATAGGCAGCCAATTTGTTAGAATAGGATTATAAGCAATCGCCGTGCAGATTAATGGGCTTCTGAAGTCGTACTTTAATCAACAACTCGGTTATGCACATATATTAAATGTGCAAATGTTGTTGTCAGACTTTTTGCTCTCTGTTATATAAATTTATGTTTCAAAAATGGGTTACAAAATTTTATGGGGTGAAGAGATGAAAACACTTTCTAAAATGTATTTTTAAGGGGATGTAGCTTCTCAAAGATTTGTTTTAGAGATATTTACTACGGGTATTTTTTATGCAGTGGAGGACATGCCAGAGACATGGTGGCAGCAAGATGGGGCAGCTCCCACCCGGCCAGAGCCACAATGCAGCTTTTAAGGCAGATTCTCGAAGAGCGAATAATTTCGTGAAATTCAGATTTTTATTGTCCTTCACGATCGAATGATTTGACAGCACAGTACTTTTTTATTTGGGGCTACCTAAAGTATCGGCTGTATGTCAACAAGCCCAGGATTGTCAAACAGCTTAAGCCAGACAGGTTAAGAGCCGTCATGGAAAATGTCGTGAAAAGAGCTCGTTCTTCCAAAGCGGAAAATGGAAGGATTTAAAAGTCATGATTTTTCATACATAGTAAAAAAAAATCTATTTTCTGTACTCTATACTTTAAAAAAAAATTAATAAAAAAATTGACAAACAAAGAAGTTATTTAATTTTTAAATGGTTTGGACCTCCTGTAAATGGGATAATTTGGTAATACAGTATTTATATACAAAAAAAATACAAGTTTTTTTATTTGAAGTGATAAACCGTCATCATTGACGCGTCGTCTTATTACTTTTCAACCTTGTATCTAAAAAAAATCTATTTTCACTTCTTTTCATATTATTTTTGTTTTTTCTTTTGTGTAGCTTACCTTCTTCATCAATATTGGAAGGTATAAGAACGGAGCTCAATGTTGTGTTCACTGGAAGATGATCAAAATGAGGATTTGGAGTTAGCATCATTTCTCGGGTGCCTTCGGCCGGCCGGCCGTCCGGACCAAAGGCATTCAGTCTTTTTGCGTTGTAATAACGAAATGGTTGGCCGTTGTCTGCTCTAGGAGTCACTGCAGCTTGCTCGGCGGAATCCATTATGCGCTAGAAAAAAAAATAAGTTTTAATTTAAAATAAATAAAAAAAAATACTTTTTAGTTATCTAAAAGTATTTGCAAAAGAAAAATTTTGACAAGAAAAATCAGTCATACGATCAGCGTTAAGCGATCTGTGGTACAAAATAAGGGTTTTTATCCCCTTTGACCCAGATTTTTACCAAAAACAATCGCAGCCAAGAACGTTGAGTATGAAATCTACAGTCCAAAATTGAAGTCTTAAAATTTAAGACATTTAAGGTCTCGAACATGAACACAATTTTTTAGGGACCGGGGTATTTTTTCGGTAAGCCGAATAATATTGATAGGCTGGAGTTTCACGCTTCTGGTGCTCGTCTTTACCAAAACCAAACAAAAAATTTCAGACTTTCCCTAGTAACAATTTTTGTCAAGTCTTGAGCAAGTCTGGCTCAAAATTCTTGATCAAGTACCTGCATCCAGATTTTGACAACTCTGGCGCAAGATACAGTCGACAGATCCTTGCTTAAGAATTTTAAAATAATTGCTGCAGATACTTCGTCAAGATCCTTGGACAAGTCTTGAGCAAGAATGTAGCAAGAAAAATTGACAAGAAATCGAAAATCTATTATGATCAAATAGTACTTGTTAGAGTAGGTCAAGATTCTTGACCAAGAATCTTGTCAAATTGCTTGTCAAATTGCTTGCTACAGACTTCACGAACAGGCTTGATAAAGTATTGCTAAAGGCTCTGCTTCCAGAATCTTGCTAAAGTCTTGCTCAAGTCTGGATACAGAATCTTGATTAATTCTCTTGCTTAAGAATTGTCCAATTATTTACAAAGAACTTTGTCAAGTACTCTGGTCAAGAAACTTGTCCAAGTTCAATGTTACTAGGGTTATTCGTTTAAAAATAGTCAGATAGACATTCATTTGTGTGATATCTTATTCTAGAAGTGGAACTACATATATCGTGGCCTTCCTTACAAAGGGGCTTATCTCAAAAAATTGCTAAATTGAGTTAGGCCCTTGGGTGGCATCAAAACAGTAACCTGCAGCTACCCTTATTAATATTATTATTATTAATCAGTGTAGCTGCAGCTGCTTAATTTAGCAATTATTTGAGATAACCCCCTTTGTAAGGATATTATCAAAAATCACAAAAAATGAGATAAGGCCCTTTGCAAAGTTAAGCAGCGATGTGTTCCCCAAAAAAAGAAAAAAAAATATCAAAAATTTATTTTTTAGATTAAAATCCGTTTTGTCGTGGAAATTTTCATGTGTCATTGCATTTGTACACACAGCGCATGAAACTATAAAGTGTGTATTTAATCAAAGACTTATTCTAAAATAAAATAGCAGGCGTTATCGTAATTTCAATCAAGAAAAAAGCTTTTAGGCATTTCCTTATTGTACATTTTAATGTTTTAATTTGATAAAAAGGTTAACCCTGTGTAGTTTTACATATAAAAATAATATAATGTTGCTTTTATGCGAAATTACTACTATGAACATTATTATTAATCATGCAATATTATTATGTATAAAAAATGAGAAACACGAAGCCTCTAAAATCAAAGAAACATTTTTTCCACTTAAATGAAAAATCGCAAAAACTAACTTTTAAAAGATATTTTTGATTGTCAAGACTCTCAAAATTCTGCAGCGTTGTTTGACCTTAATATCAAGAGTCGAAACATCCCCACGGTAGGACAGACAAATTTGTTATTATTGTCAATAATTTCTTATTTTCATAACCTGTGTGTATTAAACTTACTTTAAATTTTTAAGTGGTAGGTGTACGAAAAGTACAAACCAATTAATGAAGAGTCGAGAGGTCCCGATTCTTTATCAAGAGTCTCGACTCTCGACAAGGTGACTTTAGTCTTGTCTTGATATTTTTTAGAAATTGAAACAAGACATGTAATCCCGATTTTTCAAATCTCGTACCTTCATCATTACCAACAGGGCAGGATTTACTGAATTTGACGCACTAGGCAATGGTTGAAGGAATTTGAGTCTAAGAAATCTTAAGGGATTCAGGTGTAATTTTTTTATAGCGGTTTACACTCGGTTTGCAGTGGGTCACCTTTTGCCATTTTTGCTATTTTTTTTTGAGGGGGAGGGGGCATCGTCCCCCTCAAAAAAAAACTAGCAAAAAAGGCAAAAGGTGAACCACTGCACTTATAAGCAAACCGAGGGTAAACCGCTAAAAAAAATTGTACACCTGAATGCATTAAGATTTTTTCTAGATTACCTCAAATTCCTTCAAGATTACCTAGAAAATTCTTGAAAATTACCTAAAAAAGGGTCCCCCGTTTGATAATGATGAAATTTCCTTAAATTCTATCGAAAGATTTCCTCCAATTTGTACACATAAATTCCTCAGCGGTTTACCCCTTGGAACAAACTTTAATCAGACACTTGATGACCAAAAAAGGTTGCCGCTCGCTAAAATTGCCCGTCGCAGGCAATTGCCTAGAATTGCTACATGGAAAATCTGGCACTGATTACCAAACAATTTAACATTATTGGCAATTTAGAAATTAGAAGCCAATTTTTTTTGAAAAATATAGCAACTTCAAGCCAGTCCAACAATACTTGGACGACGCAAACTCTGGGTCGCTTAGAACTCCACAATTCTTTTAGAAATAAAAATGCATGTTTTACTCATAAAGGCTTCATATTGAGTAGACTAGGGGTGAAAAGATTATAATGCGAAGATTAAAATAAAATGTTTTTGAAAGTCCTTTTTAGGTCAATATTGATTTTCAATAGAATATTATTCAAAGCAATTTTAGAGTTTAGAACAGTAGATAGGTATTTATGAGTTTAAAATGCCTTTTTTCAGCGTTCAACATTTTTATTGTTTAATTATGGAATAAGGCATCTTTAATTAAAGTATATAATTAAAAATTCATGACCTACGATACTGACTGATCAAGAGTTTTTACTTTTCCATATCATACAACTTAAAAAAGACCCAGTTGGGACAAGTTGTCCCGGACAACACAGATCTATGTCTGATATATGGCTACTAGATATCCACTGTAGCACAGTGGGCCAGGTGACCTTCGTTTTTGGCCAAAACTCGGCTTTTGGCTGTAATATCCTAAAAATTAGTAACAGGGAGTTTTAGAGGATGCTGAAACCGAATCTGTTTTTGTACTCTACATACAAAGTTCTCGGACTTTAATATGTCCGCTTCTTTGAAGTTGATGCCATATAGCAATTACATTGAAACCAAAGATGTTATATAATGGATATGTATCTGAAATAAAATTAAGATATATTGCATTTCATATTGATTTTATGTTAAATTATACATCAAAGTTACGTGTTTTGCAACTTCTATTATATTATATATTGCAAGCAACAAAACATGTTATATAATGGATATGTATCTGAAGTATATTAAGATATATTAATGCCTGGCGTTAGTAAAAAAAGTTGATTTTTTTTGTTGATTTTTAAACGAGTTTTTTTGATATCAGCCTTATCTTGGTCTGTCCGGAGAGTTTGTGGCCAAGATAACATCCACATTTTGGAGTTGTGTCCACAACGCACTGAGATAAAAAATTTAAATTTTAACTATAAAATTTTTACCCAAACTTCTCGGATGGGATTATTCTTGGCGAAAATGAGGGGTGCAACGGGAAGGAGGGGTAAAATCGTTCCAAAAAAGTAATTTTAGATTGTAGTTCAGTTCTTAGTGCCGACGTTTTGATGAAGTGTTTAAATTGTTTTTTGATGTTATGACTGGAGATATCAAAATGAAACTTTACTATTGCTAATAGACTCATTAATCTACCCTTCCACGTAAACAAATCTTTTCCATTAGCAACTGTTTTGCTTTCCCATTAAATAAATAACGATAAATAAATAGAACACAGAAAAACTGCGTGTTTAGGGACAATTACTTTACAGAAATTTAGACTATTTTTGACCCCCTCCCCACAGTGTCACTCTTTATCTCTTTTGCTTTGACCTCTCGTCAACCCCCCCTCCTCATCTAATATAAAAATCCGATATTTAACATTTGTACAGTTTAAAAAAAAGTTCATTGAGTGTATTATTTTTTTTTTTAATTTTTCTTTCGTCGTAGATAAAGTTTTTTTTATTTTTATTTTTAAACTAAATTTTTTATTTTTTTTACAAAAGAATTTTATTTTAGCCTTCTTTTGCCCTTCTAACCCACCCCGATTTTATTCAAAAACTCCTAGAGAGCTTTGGATAAAGAACCAATGCATGGTTTTGTTCCAAATTTGAAGTAAAATCTGGAAGCGTTCACGAGTTATCGTCATCTGATTATTGTGGTTGTTCTTTCATCAACTTTTACAGTTCAATACCTCGGCGCACAGGAAATCAAATTTAAATTGTGTAAATGTAAAAAAAATGCAACTCAAAAATTGTCAGAACTGGCACTAATCAAAATTTACTCGTTAAGAACAAGCATAGAAACCATTTTTTATATAGAGGTGTTGGATAAAAAATGTTCTGTTAAAGAATTCACGTAACTTGAAATTGAAAAGCTTTTCCTAATCAATTTCTTGGTTTGGCGCTTTTAATTTTAAAACATAACTCACCATTACTGCACTCATTTTAAAATCCATCATGTTTTTTACTTCTGTCGCCATTTCCCGGATTAATATTAGCCCATCTTTTCTTACTACTTCAATATCTACATCATGGTATTTCTGAAAAAGAAAATTAAAATGAAATCATTACTCGCATTTAATATTATTTTTTTCTGATACGCTGAAAAAAATATATAAAGATTATTGCCAACGTTATGTGAGTTTTCCAGAACATATTCTGTATAATTGCATGATAAGTTATGTGAAATAAAATTTTACGGAACATATTCTGTAAAAATTTATGTGAAATAAAATTTTACAGAACATTTTCTGTAAAAAATTATGTGAAATAAACTTTTACAGAACATATTCTGTAAAAATCACATAAAGTTGGCAATGTTCTTACCTACGTTAGGTTCTCTGATTAAAGTGGGCCAAAAATTACATAATATATTATGTGAAACCTAAAAATCACATAAAAAGTTTTGCATTTTTACATAACTTATTGTGTGATTGTGTGGTTTTTATTTATGTAGGTACATATTTTGTACTTTTGTATACCTTTTGGGCTGAAAAAAATTTTTTATAAAATATTATTGGTATTACGAAAACTTAAAGAGCTCACCTTTAGAAAATGTTGTTAAAAAAATTAGAAAAAATTGCATAAATTCGTTAAAAAAATAATATTTAAAAAAATAGCTAGCTCCCTTGGATATAAGAGTAATTTAGGTTAAATTAACATAAAATCACGTCTGGGGTTTCCCTTTGGCAGAAGAGTTTTTGGACACCCTGTATAGTAAATAGTATCTACACACAGAGAAATATTCAAGCACTTGTTATTTTTAAACAAACTTAAGTATATTGACTAATCTCTTGGAGAAAATCCAAACTTTTTTTATTTTATTTTTGCAAAAAACGAATAACTTTGAAAAAGAAAATTTTCAAAAAAAAAACTTTTTTCAAAAAGAAACTTTAAAAAAAATTAAAAATTTCTTTTTGTTTTTGCGAAAAACGAAAAAGTGAAAGTTTTTTTTTTATTTTTTAAAGAAGTTTAAAAAAGTTTAACCTCCCATAACTTTTTTGTTTTATTATTATTTTCAAAATTGCTACAATTGATTAGAAAAGTAATTTTTCCTGAAAAACTTACGTTAATCGGAATCTTCTTTCCGGTTTTTAAAAATTTTTAATAATAACAAAAGTTGAAAAAGCGTCAGTCAATTTTGGAGGTTGATTTATTTTGTGCCCCACTTGCCCCCCTCTTTTTAGGTTTGTGTTAATTTATTACATGCATTTACGTTGTTTTTACTGTTAGGGGTAAGTATTGTCATCTTTGCAGCTATAATTTTAACTGCCATTTGTATTTTTAAGCTGACAAATAACCCTGTAATAGAGGGGCCCTCCTTAAAAAGGTCTCACAGGATAATGGCCAGCCATCCAAATGGTGATGTCAGACGAAAAGCATAAAGTAAATTTAATTACAAACTATTTAAACAGAATTAAAAAGGATTAAAATTTAGCGTAAAGGACGTTAAAAATTGAGATAATAAGTTCTGAGCATAAATTTAACAAAAGGTTAGTTGGTCTTTGTAACAATACCAAAATATGTACTTGGTTAACCAGTCTCAAAGTTTCATAAGCTTATATATGAGTCCTCTAGTTCCAAAATCTGATACTTAAACATGCACAGAGTCTGCTTTTGCATATAGAACTAGAAATGGCCTAGAAATATCTAATGCACCCGAAAACCCCAAAACCCGAAAATTATTTTTCATAAACATAAACATTTAGAGGAAAAGGCTGTTAAAACCTTTGTCTGAACTCCTTTGTTGTTATAGAAGAATGTTAAAGATAAAATGGTTAGATAGTTACAAAACGGAGAGTATGAGAAACTTGGGAAAATAGTATCTTATGAAAGCTATCATAGTTTAAATGGTGGGTTACATACATGAGAGCCTAAAACATATTCAGAAGAGTAAGCTGGGAGTTAGGAGAAAGGTAGGCAGGCCTAGATTAGAGCACTGCTCACAAATAACAAAGAAAAATGTAAGAACTGGCTTGGGAAAGGATGGACTAGAGGTACTTCTAACCAGTCTTGGTACTCATAATGATGATGTTCATAGGCTCCGACTTTTTTCAAATCTCAGGGGGCCCAATTTTTTTTGAAGTAAATAAATTACATGAAATAAAATTAAACTTTTATTAAATGCATAGACAAAGATTATTTTGTCTATGATTAAATGGAAAAACAAACTAAAAATCTTTTTAAAAATTGTGAAGCTTTTTTAATATTTAAAAGTTTAGAAAATTTTAAAAGGAGGGCCGCCCCCTTGTTTCAAGTGCAGGGGGGCCATGGCCCCCAGGCCCTCAGTAGTCGGCGCATATGATGATGTTGATTATGATGATGATTGTATATTTATTGTAAATAATGATATAAATACGATACGTTGTTATGTTTTGGAAGTAAAGGGTTGTTATGCTTTTATGTTAGTTATTTATTGATTCTGTATATTTTAGTTTTTATTGTGACTATAATTTTAGTGTGTAGTGTTTAATGTCCATTTATATACAAAACATCGATTTTTTAATTAAAAAGCAATTTAACAATCATTAACCATATAAAATTTTTATTTTTAATCAAATTTAATAGTAACTTTGAAAAACACAATTAATCTTTAACAGATTTTTTTGCTTTCTCTTCTCGTAAGAGAGCAGGAAAACCTTGGCTTTGCATTACGAGGGGGAGGGAGGGACTCATGTAGCGTTACGTAATGCTCTTTATTATTTTTAAAGAAATGGAAACGGTTTAAACGTTACCCAATATTTTTATGGGAGGTTTGGCTGCTAGCGTTACGTATTTAATGGAGGGGGGAGGTAAGTCTCAGCGTTAAGAAGGTCTAACCTTTCTTTTTAATCGATTACTTTTCTTACTACCTAAAGACTATTTTGGCAAAAAATAAAAAAAATGGTTTAGACGCTCCTTTTTTAGGGCACGATCATGAAGTCACAAATTTTTGGCCATTTTTGATCCCCCTCCCTTAGTCAAAGTGTCACAAAGACACTGACCCCCTCACCCTAATTCTTGTCGTTCTAGCGAGAGCCTCGACGATTAACTTCTTGCCTCATTTTACGAGAGTCTTGACTTTCAAGACTTTCGACATTTTGCAGGGTTGGTTAAAATTAGTATCAAGCTTCGAAACACCTCCACAAAAGGCTAGACATGTTTTTATTATTGACAATTATTCTTTATTGATGTTTAGAGAACTAATTTCAACTTAAGATTCAATTGAGTCTCGACTCTTGACGACGTGACTCTGGTCTTGATTTTTTTTTTAATTACACTCATACTCGGAGAGCTGGTGACCATTTTTATTTTGTATATGTCATAAAGTACATTCAAATCAAGCTATTTCCAAAATGCTAGGCTCCGGATTCGGTTCCTTTGGGTGCTAGATGCTACAAAAGCTGTGGCAATGAACTACCAAAAAAAAATCTATTTTTAACTTGCACATTACATTTATTACATTTAGATTAAGCTATTTTCATACACAATAATTCTGGAGCAAGGGGTAAGAACAGTCTTTAAAAAGTGCCTTTGACCTATTTTTTAAAGAAATGAGAATTTATGAAATGACATTTTGATTAAATGAATATTCTTTCGACTTTCAAGTATTGACATGTGTCAAATAAACTTTTTAGTCTTTTTTACCCCTTGGGCTGCTGAATAATTGCGTAAAACTGTAAAAATAGACTAATAAATGTAATAAATGTGGTGTGTTTGACTCGGTAAGTATATATATTTTTCGGGGACCGCAATTTACCACCATTTAGGGGCTTTTAGCACCAAAAGGAGCTCGATCCAGGACCTGGCGATTTGCAGATAGCTTAATTTGAATGTACTTTAAGACATATATAAAACAGCTGGAAAATAATGAAATGGTCAGGGCAGGGCAGGACAGGACATGACATGACTCGCACCTGAATAGCGTGAAACTTTTATCGTGTACGACGGGTTTTGGAGTTTCGCTATGAGTTTTCGCAAGTTCTTCTTTAATACTGTCAAGTTATAACAGCCTTTATATCAAAATGCGCCACGTACTGTTTTTATTGCTTTTTGTCGTCAGGTATAAAACGAAAATAAAAGCAAGTTATGAAATGTTATATATATATACTTTGCATTTAAGGTCTTTATTATACTTTTTACAGCTCTATTTTATTATACGATGGTTTTTAAATTTCCAAAATCGTCAAATATTACTTTAGATTAAAAAATTTTATACACAAACGGATATATTTTATCAAACTCTGAACAACTTTCCGTCTAGACGCGTCTGTCTATTTGTCTATTCGTATGTCTGTCTGTCTATCTGTCTGTGGGTCACGTTTTATGTGCGCTCGATAACTCAAGAACAGAATGTTGAATCGTTATAAAATTTTCAGGAAAGTTCTATGAGAAATGGAACCTCGGGAAAAACTTTGTGAAAATTAGTCCATTTTTAAAAAATTAAAAAAATACAGGAGGGGCAAATTAAAAAAAAAATAAAAGTAATAAAAATAAACAATAGAAGGAAGAGTCCTATAATCTCTAAATTTTTAGAAACACAACTTTGATTTAATAAAAATATTTGTACCAATTTTGCAGTATAAAAAAATAAAAGCGTACTCGAGAAGTAAACAAAAATCATAGTTTGGCAAGAATTATTCTTTAAGAAAGTCCAAACGCAATATACTATCCAGTTTGAAGACTGTGAAGTGTTATACTATTCACAGCGCGTAGGGCTAGAATAGTATTATACGGTAGTTTCAAATTTCCCAAAATCGCCAAAACGTCCTAGACAAAAAATTCTTGTATACAAATGTTTCATAAAAAATAAGAAACTTTGAAAAAGTCCGTCTGTCCGTCCGTCCGATGTCAAGTTTTTTGTTTACAGGATAACTCAAGAACGAATTACACGATCGATTAGAAATTTTAAGGATAATTCAAGTTTAAAAAAAAAATATTAAAAAAAATTTAAATTGGTAGTTTTTTAATTTTTCATTTTAATTTTTTCAAGTATTTGGGAAAATGCAATATACCATTTACTGTGAATAGTATTACATATCTTCACGGCTTGTTTTTACCATAAAAACAAAAAATAATAGTTTTTATTTATGCAAAGTGCTTTAACGAGATTAACTATGGTTAAATGCATATTTTTTAGTAAAATCCTTTTTTAAACCGCTTAAAATAAAAATTATGAACAAATATATTTCTTTTATTGCACCCTCGCAGTTCTGCAAAGAGTATACTATAGAATACTGAGCATTTTATATCTTCGCAGCTTGTTTTTTTTTAGTACATCCTCGAAACATTTTACATATTAATTAAAATTTACTTGGGAATTTTTACTAAAAATTATGTGTAACTAAAACATATTTACAAAAAGTTTATATGCAACTTGCTTTTGAAATTTTGTCAACTAAAATAGTTTTTAAAGGATAGAATTTTAAAAATAAATATTTTCTTAATTCAAAAAGGAAATATTTTTAGTTTCCATGATCTTAATTAGGGTCCTTCAATGTCCTTCTTTTACGATTAAAAATATTTTATATTTTAAAAAGCCTCGTAAGTTTTAAAATATTAATTTAATTAAAAGTTGCTTAGGAATCTCAAATATGTGGTTTTATTCTGGAGCAAAAAGTACAAAAGTACAATTTAAAAAGATTTTATAAATTTTTTAATGTTTTATTAGGATTTTCACATATTAATTAGTTCTTTATTAACAAGACAAGTTTTATGGTCCAGAAAAAGTTTATTTTCATATGATCAATATATATATATATATATATATATATATATATATATATATATATATATATATATATATATATATATATAATATTCTACTTAATTAAGCATCCCATAAGTCCAGGACTTGTGTGGGCTAGTGTCCGCTTCACTTACGCCTTCGCCATATTTCAATTATTAATTAACTGAAAAAGGCAAATCGGCGCCAGAGATAATCGAATCCACGCTAGTAGACTTGTCATGTACAGACGCGGTAGACCACTACACCAATCCTCCCATATTTTCAGAGGTAACCAATCAAAGAGAAAAATTAAAAAAATTAACCCAATTGCACTTCTATATAGTTTTCGTAAAAAGTTTATTTCATGTTTATCATCCATATTTTTTATCAGAATTTCATCTTACTAGTTATTAACTAGCTAATAACCAGTAGTAATAGCGCAAAGTAATGTTTAGCTGGCGTCAGTGTTTTTTTTCCAAGCAAATGGCTTCCAAAAATCCTAATCCATGTATATTAAAACATGATGCAGAATTTACTTATAGAATACAAAATGCATGCTACTTGCCAAAGGAAATAAACTATGCATCATATTTAAAGTCACAGTTTGTAACTACGTGTTTGGCCTCTTAAAATTTATAATAACATTTAATTATTTTAGACGGCTAGAAATATTGGCATCGAGGGAAATGCAGTAAAAATTACCGTTGAAATCCAGTAAACGCCATTCAAAGATTATGGGTATATTGATCAGCACAACACTGTAAATAAAAATCGTGTTAAATTACCATCACCGGCATTGGTTATTTAATGCCCTTAGGATACTGAACATTTACCATATTGGACATGTAATATTTTAGTATACTAGTAATGTAATATTTTACCATATTAATACGATATTTTACCATATTACTCATGTAATTTTTTTTCCTTTTTACTTATTAAACATTTATTTGTCCATCTTTCTTTTTCCATTCTTCCTACATACTCCAACCACCTCGTTTTTTGTGCCTTAATCGCCTGCACCATTCCAGGTTTTTCATTCTGATCCATAACTCCCTGTTAGTTTTTCTTCCCCACTCGGTCTCACTTATCTTTACACCACCAAAAATCCTCCTTAGTGTTTGCCCTCCCATATTTCTAACTTTGCTTCCTCCTTCCATTCATTACCCACGTTTTGAAACGATACATTACTGTGAGCCTTAAAATGGTTCTATAAAGCCGTAACATCGTATAAATGGATCCATTTATACACAAAAATAATGATTTTAAAGCGCCCATAGCCTTACATCCTTTCGATATTCTTTTTCTTTGCTTCTTCATTTTTGTTGTTGTAAATAGTTAAATAGTGAAATTGTTTCACTATTTCAAAGTTGTATATTATATCCTTCTACCCTAACATGCCTTTCATTATCATCTACCTTGCTTCCGTAAACTTTGTTTTGCCTTTGTTAATAACTTCCTCACAAACAGCTTAAATATTCTAAACAACTGCATGGATAAGGGATGCAAAAACAAGTTATTATGAAAAATTACTGAAATTTTGTACTATATTCCATAGTAAAGTTTACTGTCAATTTCCTTAAAATTGATTATTTCACGATGGGGCAAAAAAGTTTCTCATTTGATGATTTGTGTAGATATGTTATCTCTATTTTTATACTAGCAGTTAAATGAAATGAAATTTGGCGAAACTGACAGGTAAAACAGAGACACCCCCTAAAGACCTGTGTTTTCCTATGCTCAGAAAAGTCCTGGACTTAAAGGGTGCTTAATCAAGTAGAATAGTAGAAGGTTGAACATAAAAACATAAAAAAAATTAACAAGTTTTAGTTCGTAAGAAGTCCACCAATCACAGATAAAATTTTAAATGGCATTAATCTATTAAGTAAAAATTATTTAAAATTATTTTTACGTTTTTTAAAATGTGGCTGTCACTGGTGTTTCCTTAAAAAGTGAAACTCGTTGGGTTAATGTGTTAATAATTATAAATCAAAAATAAAACAAACAAAAATTGCCTTTAGGCTGGAGATAAATTTAAGATTTACTTGGCCCAAACCATCTGATTTAAGTAATTACATATTTCTCTGTGTGTAAACATATGTTTCTGTGCATAACAGCGTTTTGTTTGTACATATTTCTCTGTGTGTAAACATATGTTTCTGTGCATAACAGCGTTTTGTTTGTACTAAAACACAATCCGAAACTAAAGCAAAACATTTAAAACTGCATTGCTATGGGCAAACCACCCGACAGCCCAACGGTCCCTAACCTACCCTACCCTCATAAAATCTTGTGTGACGGCTGCTTTTACTTACCCTTTGCAGTTCATTCATTCGTGTCATCATCTTGCCATATTCCCATAAATCAACTCCAAATTGAAGTGCCCAATTTTTAACTCTGTAAAGAAAAAATACTTGTTATTCTACAATGTAAATGTTTTATATAGTTAAAAAATATTTTCTCTGTTTTCGCCCGGAACAAAATATATTAAAGGGATGCCCCCTTTAATATATTTTGGGACCATAGCTCCACTCGAGGGATATTTAGGTTATCACATTTTGGCCTTGGTATTTTATTTTTTGATTCATGAGTGTAGTTTATGACCTTTTTTGTCACATTTTTGACCTTACCACAACCATCAGCCCTCCCCTGTATTCAGGATGTTTCAGCAATATTTTACGGAATATTAAAATGTGATTCTATATTCAAAAATGTAAAAAAAGTTCCTTGCGACCTTTCTAAGGGTACGTCTAAAAAAGAGTTTTTATCAATTGCCAATGTGCTCAATGTGCAAAAATTCATTACTGTAGCTCGTGTGGTTCCAGAGATATGCCGTAGCTCCCTTAAAGATTATTTTCGGACCAACCTTTAAAGAAACTTTTTGCTCAATGTGCAAAAATTCATTACTGTAGCTCATGTGGTTCCAGAAGTATGCCGTAGCTCCCTTAAAGATTATTTTAAGACCAACCTTTAAAGAAACTTTTTGCTCAATGTGCAAAAATTCATTACTGTAGCTCATGTGGTTCCAGAGATATGCCGTAGCTCCCTTAAAGATTATTTTCGGACCAACCTTTAAAGAAACTTTTTGCTCAATGTGCAAAAGTTCATTACTGTAGCTCATGTGGTTCCAGAGGTATGCCGTAGCTCCCTTAAAGATTATTTTAAGACCAACCTTTAAAGAAACTTTTTGCTCAATGTGCAAAAATTCATTACTGTAGCTCATGTGGTTCCAGAGATATGCCGTAGCTCCCTTAAAGATTATTTTCGGACCAACCTTTAAAGAAACTTTTTGCTCAATGTGCAAAAATTCATTACTGTAGCTCATGTGGTTCCAGAAATATGCCGTAGCTCCCTTAAAGATTATTTTAAGACCAACCTTTAAAGAAACTTTTTGCTCAATGTGCAAAAATTCATTACTGTAGCTCATGTGGTTCCAGAGATATGCCGTAGCTTCCTTAAAGATTATTTTCGGACCAACCTTTAAAGAAATTTTTTGCTCAATATGCAAAAATTTATTACTGTAGCTCATGTGGTTCCAGAGATATGCCTTAGCTCCCTTAAAGATTATTTTCGGACCAACCTTTAAAGGAACTTTTTGCTCAATGTGCAAAAATTTATTGCTGTAGCTCATGTGGTTCCAGAGATATGCCGTAGCTCTCTTAAAGATTATTTTCGGACCAACCTTTAAAGGAACTTTTTTTCATATTTTTTAATGTAGAATCACCCCTTAATATTTTGTAACCTATTTCCGAATCGCCCTGTATTCATTTAATATAAATACCTGAACACTACTTAATTATAATAATGATATTAGAAAAACTCTAGGTGCAACATCTTGACTGTAAGTTATATATTAATTATCACTTTGATTACTATTAAATATATTTTAATTATTAAAGCATTTTAATTATACTTCATTAAAATATAGTTTGATATAAAGATAATAAATATGAAATATACAAGTACTCATAGTTTTAAATAAAATTAAACTTAATAAAATGTTAATTATTTTGCTTTTCCTACACACAGAAAATTATCCTAGCTGATTTTATTACATTTATTATATTATCACCAGGGGCGGGCCCATAAGGGGGGTAGGGGGGCGCCACGCTCCAGTTGGGAAAATCCACTGTTTGATTGGTAAAATTGAGATTGCAGATTTATTTCGGAAATTGGTAGAATAATTGGGTAAATTGAGGGGTACAGTTGGGAAATTGGTGAGTAAATTTCGTTAGGGGAAAAATATTTTTTTTTAAGTTGGGAAAATTGGAGCACAGTTGGGAATTTTTTTAGAGGTGAGGACCTTTCTTCTGTCAGGGGTAAAGAAAGCTTTTTTTTGTGAGTTTCGAAAGTTAGAATACAGTTGTGAATTCTTTCAGAGGGCAGGACCTTTTTTTTAGTCATCAAAATATTCAGTTGGTAAGTTTTCAGAGCCTTCAAAATTTTCTGTCAGGAGTAAAGCTTTTTTTTGAGTTTTGGACTTTTGAAGTTGGGAAATTTCAGTATTTTAAGTTGGGAAATATGTGTGTTTTAACGTACAATAGCGTTTTTTGAGTCTACAGGGTAATCCAGAAAGTGTGAAAAATCTCTGGAACACTGAATCAAAAGTGCACATGGAAACTATCATTACATTAATGATTAAAAGTTTTTACATTCATTTAAAATAACTTAAATTATTGATATTTACTTAAATAAAATATTTTTTTTCAAGAAGATGAGAAATTTTAAACATTGATGCATTATACTGTAAGCCTCTTATTTTGTCTAGGAAATGTTCATATTTTATTTCGTTTCTTTTTCTTTTATTTATTTATTTTTTTGTAAATATATTTCGCAAGGGTGGATTTAGGATAAGTTTTAATATATTCTGTATGTTTTGTTTTACGTGTATTTTAAAATACATTGTAAAATTTTTAGACTAAATACATTCAATAACTAGAAAAAATTATGGCACAGGTAAATTTTTGCTGTGAGCTGGACATCTTTTGTTTATTGTTTCGGTTTTCGAAATATATGAGATTTCATTCTATATTTCTTTCTATATATCTTTAATGAACATCACCTCTATTGGAAAACAATTTGTTCATACTTTGCTGAATAGAGGTTTTTTAGGAACTTTAAATCATTTGAAAAGAAGCTGTAAAAACTGCATGTAAAATAATGTAAAAATACATGAATTTACATAGTACGGAATAGTAAATTTACTATTCTGGACTATGCATAATTCATGAATTTATGTAAAATAATGTAAAATAATGTAAAAGAATTTAAAAGAATTTAAAAGAATGTAAAAGAATGTAAAAGAATGTAAAATAATGTAAAAAAATATATTTACATTGATTTACATATTTTTACATGATTTTACAATGTCGGGCTATGTTATTTTAAGACGCGCGTGCGCTTTGGACAATAACCAAGAAGGCGTCGCATCATAAGACGGACCGTTTAATATTATTATTGTTAGAGAGATAGCGACGCATGCTGCTAGGTTAAAGTGTTAAAAGTGTAAAAAAGGGTAAATATTATTTATGTACGATATTTAAATGCTTTATTTGTGGCCTATAATTTACATTCGTTATAAATTACGATCTTTATCAACCAATAGATCTTTAAAGAAAGATGTAAGCAGGTTATACTCGTATTAAGGGTGCAAATCGTTTGGTTTATTAAACCAAATGAACTTTACGCTACGATATTTCAAAAAAGCTTTGACACAGAGACTTGTAATTTGGAACAAACATTTTCTAAGTAGTATATATTTTTTTTCAAATTTCAAGTCCCTATGTAAAAAAAGTCCAAACCATTCTGGACTATGTAATTTTTAGCGTTCCAGTCTATGCAAAATATTACCATTATGGACTATGTAATTTTTACTGTTCTGGTCTATGCAACACATTACCATTACGGACTATGTAATTTTTACCATTCCGGTCTATGGCAACATATTACCATTTACGGACTATGTAATTTAATGTAATTTATTTTTTTAAACAAAAATCGTTTTTTTTTTACACTCTGTATACGATACATACGTGTTAATTTATTTATATTATTTTGCCTAATTTTCAGTTTGTCATGTTATACCTATGTAAATCATATACCTACTTAACTACACATTCAAAGGGTAGTTTATACAAAAGTGATTATTAAAATTATTGATATGAAAGCTCAGTGAACTCAAAGAGCTTTTGCCTTTTACAAATTTGCGTGACTTGGTAATATTTTAATTAAAATATTGTAATGAGTTAAGCAAATAAATGTTTCATAATTACTAGTGAAATTAGGTTATATCACCCACTTTTATACTACAAGAGCTTTACGATTAAGTAAGTAATAGCCCAAATAATATTTAAAAATACACAGAGAAAAATTTTTAGTAAACACTACTGCTAAAATTTCGTAAACGGTAAAGTTTACTGAAAATTATTGTAAAATAATACTTACTTTTAGTGCATTTTTACTGTATTATATGGTAAAAAATCATTATGTCTTTAATCAGAACTATTTGCGAATGTCCCCTCTAGAGAGCTGTAGGCATTTTGACCTGCTTCTGAAATATGTTTTATTTTTTTTGCCGTAAAACCTCCCTTAACTCCCTTACCTTAGAGTGAAATTTAGAGACAAGAATGTTTCGGTAAAAAAGTCAAATTTTATTGTGTATAATAGTGGTATAATTGTTATTAATTTTATTATAGGGCCAAAGAATGAGTTATTATATGGGTTAACTATTTTAACTAATAGCCACAAAATTATTATTTCTGACAATGTTTTTTTTTAACAATAAATATGTTACTTCTGATAGGTTTAAGATGCAAGGGTCATAGTTGAGCTATATATTAAAAATCCGTCATCCGTCATCTAGAAGGAAGATGCCGTCTTTAAAAGTTAATTTAAAAATATTCTTATTATATTATACCAAAGTATACTAAACCACTTAATATTACTTAAAACTTTTTACTAACAAGTACGCAACATATTACCGCATTTCTAAATTACCCTGTATATTTTTATTTTTTTTTACGTGGCATCTCTGTTTAAAGTTTCATCCCTATTTCAAAACTACCCTGTATGATTTTAAAATAATTTTATTTTTATTTTTGTTTTAGATTGTGAAAATATTTTCTTTTGAAAATTAGTAAAGCCTATGATAACTAAATATGAGGAAGTATTTCTCAATTGCAAAGACAAGTGCGGCTTCAGACGGCGGAAGCTTTCGTTTCCAGCGAGAAAAGCTTGATAGTAGGGGTAGATCAATATACCCTACCTCGACATTACATACCCCCACCTTTTACGGTATGACCCTCAAAGGAAGCATTTCGGTAGGACTTAACCTAACCTATACCTTACACATATTTAAATAATTTTCCCATAATACACAAATTACCCCTTATCCTTATGTTTATAAATTATTTATCTCCTTCCGTTTACATCCTTTTTAAATATGAAATATATCACTAAAAATACCTAAATATATGCTTTAAAATACACTCTACTGGATCGCTCAAACATTGTTCGAATAAAATAAATGCCAAAAATATACTAACATATTTTAGGAAAACTTATTTTATTAAAATAAAAAAAAATATTAAAATATTATAATATTGGTAATTTGTTGACTTTGATATTTTTTTTTTTTTAGGTCTAGACTGTGTTATTGCAGGATAATTAATATCTATATTTTCGTGTTTAATCTTTAGCCTTAAGGAACTGATTTTTCCTAAAAAATTATTAGCGACTTTTACTTTGGCACTACGAGTCTACGTTTTAGAATTCTAAATCCCTAAAAAAAATAGATCTGTCTGTCTATAAACTGTAAAATAACTCCATTTCTAGAAAAAATATCGACAAGTGGTAGTTAAATATTGTTTCTTATTATCTTTTAAATAACTGAATAAATTTTGGGGGTAAATGATTCAGGATGTGTGGGTTATTATTATTGGATTTTTTTAAATTTATTTAATATTGGATTTTATTAATTTAAAAGCTTTTGCAAACAATAAGTGTTTCTTAAATTACACTTTTTTGAAGATATTGTCTTCTAATTTAGACGGTCTAAAGCAGTATAATATTTTTTTAACATATTTATTACCTAATTTGAAATATATCTATATTTTAAATGTAAGCCTTTGTCCATCCATATGCTAGAATATATGGTGTTTATACTATTTTTCCTACGACCTAACACCTAAACATCCAAAAAACGCAAAAATTGTCTAAAAATTTATTTTTTGAGGTGTTTGACATTTACTTATACTCTGACAGCAGATATGTAAAACTAGCTGATTTTCACTTTCCGACCGCTGTCATGGCAATGGGTGGGAAGTCAGCATTGTCTACTAGGTCGTAAGAAATATAACTTACAAGGTGGTCCAACGTACGAGATGTGTGTGCGCAAGTACAGGGCAGGGTAACGTTGTATCTCACTCAGTCACTTGGTATACAGTATTCGCTACATTCGTTAAGACGCGCGACTACGTCACTAAGAAGGCATAAATTACCCCATTCCCTGCCCGTAGAAGCACATACATTGGGTAACCTTGTATAATATTATTTGTATTCACACAACGTCCCTTTTCAAAACACAAAATAGTGCCGATGTTTTGATAAGATGCTTGCAAATGTTCATCTAGTTTTTAATGTTTTTACTCGTAACTCGGAATTACATATACTCTGCGTTTTATCTTTTTACGGTATCTTTTTATGGATATTTAATTAGTTTTCCTATTATATCATTCCACTTTCTTATAAAATAAGTTCATCTGAAGAATAAAATATACAAAATAAAATTTGGTCAAGTGCGAGTTGGATTAGCTTATCTTTTTCTTTTTTTTTAGTGCCTCTATCTTAAAAAGTACCAGACAGACAGACAGACAGGCAGACAGACAGACAGACAGACAGGCGGACGGACAACCGAGCGATACTAAAGGGTTCAGTTATCGTTATTATATAACGGAAGTACGGAACTCTAAAAAGGCATATAGTAAAAAACAGTTCTTATTTATATATTATTGTTTTTGATACAGACTTTGTCATAGAGAGCCCCAAATAAGCATATGCTTGTGCTTTGACTATTTTTACTGATTTAAGAATTACTCAGACATAGAGGTGAATAATCAGAACCTTGGTGGACATGCCAGGTCCTTGTCTCCTTAAAACAAATGGATTGCTTGAAGTAAGGACACAAAGTAAAATGAAAACTTGTTTTTGACCTGAATTTTTAAAATAAAACATTTATATAGTCCTTTTATAACTGAAAAAAATGAAATGTTTTTTTTTTAACAAAAAGCCACAGAAATATATATACGAGTACAGATATACAGAGTCTAACAAATGAAGCAGGTTTTGATGAAAAGGTTAAAAATTATTTACTATTGTTTAACTTTTTATCTTGGGAAAATCTTACGAAATCTTACATGGGGAGGGGCAGGTCAAGAATTCGTAGTTTGTGCAAGTCCTTTAAGAATATACCAAAACTATGAATTATCTTCGTTACCGACGATTTAAGCATGCTTCTAAGAATAATAAATATAATAAAATTATTCTTACTTTTCCGTGTTAAAGTAAAGCATTTACAATATAAACAAATACTTCAGAACACGTAACTGCCGCGGTATTGTGACAAAATGATGATTGCAAAAAGGTAGTCTACTTCCTAATTAACTGCTCAACAGCAAAATTCTATATACAACAACAAAACAAGAATACCTTGCTACAAACTATAGAAACCATACTTATTTAGAAGGCGTAGATTTTTAGGTGATAACTGATTACCACTCTTTAGTCTAGTAACAAAGTTGCAAGAATTTCCAAGGTCGCTTTGCAAATGGGAGAAAACATGGCGGCGGGCTAATGCTTAACGCGTAAATATTAGGGGGGTTAATTAAGCATTTAAGTTTTCTAATTGAAAATATGTAGTTTTAACAATAAATGCTAAGCATTTGGGGGAGGGGCTAATTTTTATTAGCCCGCCTTTGGATTATACAGTATAATTATACTATAGAGTATATATTACTGCAGAATATGGAAATATAATATTTTCTATAACTAAGAGACCCTGTATACATGTTTATTATAAAAATGTGCAAATATTCTTCATATTTTTGTTTGTTTAAAGCGCACAAACAAATAAACTTGACCTGGAATTTGAAAATGTACTATTTTATCTGTTTTAGTTACTATTTCAATTTTCCTTTATTATTCCAAGAAACCTGCTTGGTATACTACATTATAAAGAAAAATTTCATGTTACTAGAAGTAAAATACTTGTATGCACAATTTATTACATTTTTCATGCACATGCGAATTTTACCTAATGTTTTTTTTTACTAAATTACATTGTTAAAAGCACTATAACATTAAGCACGTTGTATACATGATATAAAATTAATCTTCTGGTTAAAAAAACCGATAACGTTTTTTAGTCAGAATAAAAACTCAATTATTGAGTTTTTTATCCGCCATTTGCTTTCTATAATATGGCAATCCATTGATTTTCTATACACTTTGGAGTAGAACTCGTATCCCCTGCACACCCAAGTATCCTTTTTATTTAGTAATATAATAAAATCGGAATGATTGATACCGATTTTATCCTAGATTTAGTAGCACAGCCACAATAAAATACAAGTTAGACTTTGGAGTGTATACAAAACAGACGGACAATCTGTATACGCAAAATACAGAAATATTTTTCGGGGAAAAACATTTATATATATATATCATTTAATCAGCTTGCTTAAGTAAGCAAAAATTGTTGAATTAAGTATTATTTGCTTAACACGATGTCTGCCGAGCCAATATCTAAAATATGCCAAAATTGTCACAGAAATAATTAATATTATAATTTATATAATATTCTCGATCGTATAGAACACCGTTGCGGGTGTGTCACTAACATTTTTGGTTCTTATACACTGAGACGGTTGCCAATTAGAGCTTAGTGTTACTGTTAAAAACATATATTTTCTTAGCTTTTAGCAAAAATTTTAGTTTTTCCGTACCGGTAAATTTTATTTATCGGTTTGAGAAAATAGGAGCTAAAATGCTATTTTAAATATAAAACTATTTTCCATAAAATATTCATAAAGGTATATTTATAGTTATAGTAATACTTTTTAAAGTAGTTTATAAATAATAAAAGCGCGATATATAATCAATGTTTATTAAACAAGTTATTTATCATAAATTGCCAATGAATATATAATATAAAATTGATAACCTTTTAAAATAAACTGTAAAATTATGTTATTTCTTTGTATTCTATTATTTTTCCATACACAACGAAAAAAATATTTTAAGTATTTTTTTTAATGATAACTTTTGTATTTAATAGTTGCGAAAATTAAGTCTGGAATCACCCGATTAACTTTTTAGTTACCAGTTTTTTGCAAATTTTGGTGTAAAAAAAAATATTAAAATTTTCACTCCCTTGCACCCTCCCATCACATTTGGGAAGCATTAGTTCAAAAGTTAACAAATCCAATATACGTGTTAAGGATTTGTTAACTTTTGAAATAATGATCCTCATTTTTTTTGTAATAGCAACCTACCCTTTTTGACACAACGTTGGAAAGCCTTTTTAATAAGCTTTATAACGGTGTATGATAAAGCCTAATTTGGCAAAAGGCTTATAAAAAATAGGTGGCCGTTTGAAAAAAAATTGAGATGGGTGGGTGCAAGGGGAAGAATTTTTTTTTAACATTTGATGCAAAATAAAAATCGACCTGTTCAAGCGTTTTTTACTTGTAACTGGAAAGTTAACAACTAAAAACTAATAAATAAATAAATAAATAAATATTCAGGTGATTTCAGACTTAATTTACGCACTGTATATCAAGCCAGTGGAGCGCAACGGAGAGAAGCGAAGAAAAAATTCACGCTAGGGACTAAAACACAGTTTACTCCTGAGGTATATACACTATTTTTTGTACCGAGAACTATATTTATATATAATTTCATTAAAAAATGTATTCAAATCCAACTAATCCATTTTTGCATTTTAAAATTAAATCAAGATATCTAAGGCCATATCCATGGGGAGGGCCCAGGGAGAAATTAATAATAAAAATAAAACAGGATTTCTTTTTAGATATTTCCTTAAAATATTTTTTTGGCTAATGTTGCTTCTATGTTTTTTCACATTTTTTTTGTGAATGTGGAATCGCCCTGAAAAAACTCTCCCAACCATTTTTTTTTGCTAAAAATCGATATTTTGAATCAAAATTAAAATCACGAAAGGTTATTTAAATTTAATGGCGCAACACACGGGTAAATGTTTTCAAAATGAATGCTACAATACTTTTTTATAGCGAAGCTCTGCGGATCACCGCTTTAAAATAAGTGTATTACCCACTTAACGGTTTTCGTTCCATGATAAAAAAGCACAAAGTTCCAAAATTACGATTTGCACAGCTCTGCGTTAAAGTTATCCACAGGCATACAAGTATTTATTTAATACAGGGTGTTCAATTTCAAGGTGTAATTTTATATCAACAAATATCAAAAAATTACCCACTTCGTTCTACAATAACAACGCACAATTCTACGTTTAAAATAACCACTGAGATAAAAAATATTCTTTATAAGATATAAGTTTAACAGGATGGTTACAAAATTTTAAGGTGCGATGAAAAATATGAAAAAAATATCCACTCAACGGTTTTTGTTTTACGATAAAAAGCACAACGTTCCAAAATAGCAATTTGCACAGTTCTATATTATCCACAGACATAAAAATATTTATTTAATACCGGAGCTTCATAACATAGGGGCCTATCTTCAATTTAAAAAAAAACTGAAGATACGCCCCTATGTTATGAAGCCCTCGATATAAACTATACAGGGTGTTAGAGAAACAGGTTACAAAATTTAGAAGGGTGAGTTTACATTAACACCAATAAAAAAAATATCCATTTAACGGTTTTCTATCCACGATAAAAAAGCACTTAGTTCCAAAATTACATTTTTTACAGTTCTATGTTAAAAATATTCGGTATTAAATATTATACAGGTCATTCCAGAAGAAAAATTACGTGTGATTCTACTTTAAAAATTACGAATTAAAGGGCTATCGTTTCACAATAAATAGGACGAAGTTTCAAATTTACTTTTAATTTTATTGTAATTCTTAAACAAGAAATAAAATATGTGCGTTTAGTTTTTTTAAACAAAATTATAATATTTGCAACTTTTTCGGCGTTTTTTTTTTTGTATGAAAAGATCCAAACCACCAACCTTTTCTGCGAAAATGCATTTAAAGAGTCCAGCTTTAAAAACATTTGTCTCTATGTCTGTTTTTCCACCACCTCCGCAATAGCCGACCGGACCCCACTGTCACTAATTTTCCTACTTTATTGCCCGTTGGCACATTTTATGTTACCCCTTTATCATTTTACAGACTTAACCCTAAGAAGCCAGTGCGCGCCTGATTTTAACCATAAGAAAAGTCCAAACCATGTATTTTCAAAAATGGCGGATTTGTATTTTTTGTTAATTTAAATGTTGAATTTGGCCATTTTCACGTTTTTTACAGTTTTTAGTGAAAAAAATTAAAATGGGACTCTCAGCGGGATGAGCAAGACTTCATTTATGGACAGCCTCAAAGCATAGTTTTAAGTTCGCAGAAGTTTTCTCTCTCTCTCTCTCTCTCTCTCTCTCTCTCTCTTAAGTTCTTATATTCATAGATAAATTAGTATTTTTTACGTTATTATTAGGCATATCATAATGAAACTCACACCATGCACAATAGACCAATTAATCGAGTAGTCTGCGAAAACAAAAGTTCTTTCACTTGCTTTTGTTTTCTAGACAGCAATATAACACTGAATTTCTTTACTAAACAGCTATTTAAAAGGGAGTGGTATAAGGACTTTTGTATAATAATGACTAATTACATTAAATTAAAAAAAAAATAAGAAGAAATTAATTTTTTTCACCTATGTACATAGTTCTATCTGCCAAAATTTTGTTATTCGCATTGTGTGAAATAACTTTCCTCATATCATGCACGGTCATAAAGTCAATTTGTCTAAGGTTAAACAATTATCGTACACGCCGAACTAACGCCCAGGTTGATACAAGCACTTAAACAAATGTATCACACATGTGAGAAATCAAATACACACAGAAAAATGTTGTATGGTAAAAAGTTAAGTATGTATGTGATTCAACTTTCATTACTTTTTTAGGTTAGGAACGAAATGCGATCTGACCGAGTCAAGCCAACCCCAGATTCTGATTGAGCGATTCCAAAAACGTATAGAAATGTTTGTCTCATCTGGGGAATCAGACCTTTTTTTTTTGTGTATCTGTGTTATTAATGTATGGATCAATAATTCACTTTATGTTTTTATTATGGAGCGGTGCTATATAGTAGAGCATTACCCTATATATATATATATATAAGTAAATATAGGTAAATGGTTTAATTCATAAACAAGCACGCAATACTAAACCATTCAAGGTACACTAATAAAAGTTTATGTATTTTCACACAGATATTTTATATTAAATATGTGTTTTTACATAAAAATATGTAATTGTGTATATTACATTGAATACAGTCATAGTGGGAGAGCTGGTGACCATTTTTATTTCATTATTTTCTCCCGGCTGTATTTTATATATGTCTTAAAGTGCATTCAAATTAAGCTATTTTCAAATTTCTAGGCTCCGGATCCGGTTACTTTGAGTGCTAGAAGCTTCAAAAGCTGTGGCAATGAGCTACCAAAAAATCTATTTTATACTTGTTTAGTTATATACATTAGATTTATTACATTCAGATTACGCAATTTTCATAGTTATACAATACAATAATTCTGGGGCCAAGGGCTAAGAACGTTTTTAAAAAGTTCCTTTGACATATGTCAATTTTCTAAAAAAATGAGAATTTATTAACATACATGTATGTCAAATGAACTTTTTAGAGTTTGTTTGTACCACTTGGCCTGCTGAATAATTGTGTAAAACTGTGAAAATAGACTAATCTAAATGTAATAAATGTAATGTATTTGACTCGGTCAGTTAAAAATATATTTTTCGTACACTCCATTTTTGAAATGACATTTGACTACCTTTTCGAAGCATCTAACACCCAAAGGAACCAAATCAAGGACCTGGCGATTTGCAAATGGCTTAATTTGTATATATATTAAAACATATATAAAGCTGGGAGCAAATAATAAAACAAAAATATTCACATAACCTGTAACTATTAGTCAAGTAGAATTTGTGTAGTTACATTAGATATTTATGTAAAGGCTTACACAAAGGTTTGGTCAGTATAACATATTATTGCTAAGGCTTCTTAACAGAGATAATTAAATTTATATTCTAATCTTTATTAGTTAATTTTTATCTGGATTATGTGATATTTACACAATTTAACAAGTAAATTCATAAAGATTGTGCTAAATTTAAAAATAAATCTTGTTTTAGTGCTCTGTAAAAAAATACACACGATTCTGAATGTAAATGTGTAATGTAATTTTACAATTTTTCATGTAATTTTACAACTTTATATAAGTATTACAAGTAAATGTATGTAAAATTGCAAAACTGTTTGTAAAATCTAGAAAATTTTACATGTATCTGCATTAAATCACATTTACATACAAAAGCATGTCATATTACATATTTTTTTTGTGTTGTAGTAAACTGAAATAAGAAATCGCAAATACGCTATCCAAAAACCATAAAAACGAATACTTTGAAAAAATGGGATTTTTTTAGAATATATGCAATACGTGATTCATTTATTTTATACATTGATGCGTACTAACAATAACATATTTAATGACAATGACCTTTATACAATAGTCAACCAAATCAATTGCCGAATTCGATCATATTGAGTGATTGTAGTTATGAACGTCATTTTCAGTTACAATGACATTGTTAGAGGTAATTACATAACTCAATTATTAATTACATCGTTTAACTTATGTAAATTTTCAATTAATTTTGCTGATAATTAAAGAACATGTAATTTCAGGTACACTCTCAAAAAAGTTGTAATGAAATGTCTAGTATATACATTTATAATGCTCAAATTTAAATTACTATACAGTATACACTATAAAAAATTACACAAAACAAAGGTCTGGTAATAATCTGCCATGAGGAAATCCTATTTATATTAATAATTAATATTAGGTAAAAAAATGTAAAATATTTTTTATTTGTTGTCAAACAATTAATAAATCATTGCAGGGTACCTTAAAATTACATAATTTGCCTTAAATTTACATCGCATGCAAATTATTGTATATTTATGTAATTATTTTTAATAATAATAATAATAATAATAATAATAATAATAAAGCATTTATTCCAGCATATAAGCCATATCACATTAATTGAAATTTGGCGAAGGCGTAAGTGAAGCGAACACTCCCTATAAAAACTGGTTCGAAAGTCAGTATAAGCCTGTGGTTCCCTCTACTACTAGCCCACACAAATCCTGGACTTTTAAGCTTAATTAAGTAGAATAGTACGAGATTAAACAAACATGTAACGTAATGTAAAAGTTTACATACATTTCTTATAAAGTCTTAAAGCTCAGCAAACCAAACCATACCTTACTATATGTTTTGTAGTATAAAAATTTTCTCCAAGCAATATTTTTCTCTCCATTTTAGAACGGTGCTATTACAAAATTAAAAATTAAAATTGACAGATTTTTAGAAAGGAAGAATTGCTAACTATTACTCTTTAATGGACTTTTTTATTTCTTTTTACCGTTGAATAGTCTATTAAAATGTTTTTCTTTTGATGTTACAAAGGGTATATTCCCTTTTGAAAAATTTATATTTGACTGGCAGAAAATGTATTTTTTTATTTTTTCATCTAACTCAGACTTTATCAACTGATCGACCATATGAATAGTTTTCTTGCTTTAAGTCTATTAAATTAAATACAACTACTGTTTTAAAGATAATAGTTTTAGGAATAGCAGCATGTACAAATTTAAAAAAAGTTTATACGGGTAGGTGTAATGACTATACCACATCAATAAAATATTCGAAATCTTTTTGGTTTAAATTTCAGAGAAAATCCAATATTACTTACCATAATAATTTACAAAACAAAAAACAACAATGAACGCTGTAAAAAGTAAACTGAATATTCAGTTACAAAAGGATAGGAAGTTATGATCCTATACAAATGTACTTTAATTTTTGTTAAAAACACTATATATAGTTCTAAATTCACGTATTTTAATATTTAAGGACGGACATGATATGTTGCGTGTTTTTAACAAAAATTAAAATACTATTGTATAGGATAATAACGATTTCCTACCCAATTGTAACTGAATATTCAGTTAACTTTTTAAAGAGAAGATTTTTTTTTGCAATTTTGGCGAAGGCGCAGTTTAAATAATTGTGTATATTAGTGTTTTAGCTTGGCCCAAAATCATAAATCAAGCTTAAAAGACACTAATGAGGTAATATAATGAAGGAACAAAAAGTGTACATAAAAATTTAAATATATTATAACACGGTGGTTTGGAAAGAACTTCTATGCTACCAATCCCAATCCAATATTTTTTCAATGTCAACAAATATTTCTTGTCCGCGATTTTTTTGGAATATTTTTTTTTTGCTAGTTTCCTGTGGGAATATGATGTGCTAAAGACTCCAAATAATGACAAAACAGTGCTGTCTGCAGTTTTTCCATTAAGAGTTTTACCATGGTTTTAGGATGCAAGTTTTAGTGCTGTCAACCAATGTTTGTTTATATTTTTCCGATATACCACGAGAAAAATCTATTGTTGTGTTTTTGAAAAAAACAATTTTTATTTGTTTCATCCATGAAATATTTATATATTTAAAAAAATAGATACCAGATTGATTAAAATACTTAAAAATTTTTAATGAACTAAGCTGAATCGCTTCCTAACGGAGCTAGGACACTTTTAAGGGGACATTTTAAGAATATTTCAGGAACGCTTAGATTTATTAACATAAATGTTTTACTCCAACTAATAAATGTTATTCTTTTATATTATAAAATATTTAACCAGAGGCGGCCTTGCAGTTTTACAGATATATTAAGGGGACCCATTATCTAGGACCCTGGTCAAAAAGTTAACTTTATTAAAGGTAAAGTTTAACATTTATTGGTTCTATACAGTAAGAAATTAATGTGAATAAGTTTAACTTTTCCTGAATAACGAAGTGAAAATGCACTTTAACCCCTTCCCAGTGCAGTGAAAATAAAGTTTTTGTGCCAAAAATGTGCTGAATTTTTTTTTGTTTTAAAAAAACATGATATTATCCTATTGTATGTTTTTGGGTCGCTGAATCTGAATCCAAGGTAAGAATTTAAAAGTTAGCGTTCAAAATGGCGGATCCTATATGGCGGATTAGATTTATTAAAGTTGCTCGGATTCGTTTGAAACTTCGTGGTGTTACAAAATCATGGAAAATAAACTAATGGTAAACTGATAATTTTAGATGCTGCTATAGCGGTCATAGGCATTAATGGCACGAACTTTTTTTTGCCTCTATAGAGGTCAATCACTGTGAAAGGGTTAAAAGAGTCAGTCTTAGCTCACTTAGACAGCGATTTACCTCATAATTTCGTACAAACTTTTTGTCTCATTTTATGAGGTAAAATCTGATATCCACAAAAAATGTAATATATTATTTTTATTTAAATAAATGAAAATCGGCTTTTCCCAAAAAACGCATCAATATTTTTTTTTTCGTCTCTATCATGGTTTGAAAAAAAAATGTGTTATTTTTAAGTCGCACTAAATGTTTTTGCAGACCACCGTGAATGCATTTAACTATGTAGGTAATATGCAATATTTTTAAGATGCAAAACTTTAACCATAAGCTTTTTATAATGAATACACATAGAAGGTAATTAGATAAATCTCACAACACAATATATTTCCATGAAAGCCAACCGAATTTTCACATAATAGGATTTTCAAGAATTAAACGAAGCTTCTAAGTCCAAACCATGCTATCTTCACTAAAATCAAATAAAAAAACTTTTCCCTTTACACAGATTGAGGTTCCAAGACTTAGATTCTAAGTCATATTCTTTAAACGTTGTATCACACTTTAAGTTTGGTGCTCCGTGAGCCGAGATATTTAACTTCAAAAAGTTGTTCTAGTTTCAGCTTGCAGGGTATCAAATTTTAAGTGTGACACACCGTATGAAACGAAATTTCACGTATTGTGTATGGATTATATAAAAATGACTTAAGGTTACCATTATTTAATTTCTATTAATTGAGTTTAATTTAAAATCACGTATCCTAATTTCAAGCAAAATTAATTTTATCTCTGAAATTACATTATTCTGAGCCCGTGAACGTTGTTAATTGTTACACGAAAACTTATATTAATTATTTATTCAATAAAACTAACCTATTAAAAAAGTCAAGGAATTTTAAGCATCGATTAAAAAAGCTTTGATACTTAAAATTTTAAAAATATTTTTTTTAGTGTAACTATAAGATATTTTTTCTAATACATTTCATTATTGGTTTAATTTAAATTAAACCAGTAAAATTGGATTAAATTAAAAGCTTTTAGAAGCCATATATGTTATTTTAAAGGATTTAAAGCTAATGAAAGGCTAGAAACACAAGAGTCGTCTTCTCGTCTCGATTGTCGAAGTTGAAAATAAGTTGATCGATCTTGTCTTGACCATTTTTAACGATTGACTTCATGTCTCGTCTCGATTTTCAAGACTCGGTATTCTGCAGGGTTGGTTGACTTAAGTATCACGCGTCTAAACATCCCAAAAGTAGGTCAGACAAGTTTAATTATTGACAATGATTCTTTATTTCCAGAACTTGTGTGTAAAGAACTTAATACTTTTATTCAAAATCATTTAGAAAATATACATACGTAAAAGTTGGAAAATCTATTATTGTTGACTTCTGCTACATAAAAAGTTTGAAACACCATATTTTCATCCCTTGGTCGGAAACTATCTTGTAACTAATTTCACATAGATATGTCAAAAACTTAATATCACTGATAAGTACTGCCTCTGCTGGTAATTTAACGAAGTAAATATATAACGTCATTTTATACTTTTTTAGACAAAATTTATTATTTATGTCGAATGAATACATATATATATATATTCAATATATTTAATATATTTATGTGTTTTAAAACTGTTAATATTAAATAAAAGTTATTTTTTATTTTATTTTCATGGAGATCGCCATCTATACGTGTATTGATATATCAAAAATGTGTAACCAACTTCACCAAGGTTTATAAATTTAAAGATGGTGTCAGTTTGTTGTAAAAAAATAAATAAACAATTGCGAAAAAATAGGTATAATTGTGAATAAAATAGTATACAAACCTCGGCGGAACATTTAACTTTTCCTTCGGAAATTAGCAGATCGCGAGGCTACTCCCCTGGGTCAGCTAACTTTCCCTCAGGAAATGAAATATTTTTCACCTCGGTATGTTATATACGTAAAAACCTTGCAATAGCTCATTTGGCAAGGACATTTTTTAACTGTGCATCTTGTTTTTCTATATTAGTTATTTATAATTAGGTAATTATTATATTGTAATTAATTAATAATAATTATTAATTTACTTTCCCATATAATGGTTCTAGTATGAAACTTTTGAAGTCATTTATCTCATTGGTTTATAGATGCCTGAGTTTTACACTGAAGAAAAACTATTGTTAAAAAAGAAAAATAACGTTTTTTTTAGTAACTAAAATTTTTGTGATTTCAAAAAATTTGCAGTTTTGGACAAAAACTCATGTTTAGCTCCAAAGGAACGAAATTTTAGAAGGAACTTTTTAAACTTTTCTCATTTTGTTTTTAATGATATTAATATTGTTTTTTACATCGGCACTTAGTGCTACTAAGAGTGCCGATGTATTGAAATCTTCGCCGAAAAGTTAAAGTCTTTGACCATGTTTTTTTACATTTCTCGACGTTTTAGTCTGTCTGTCTGTCTGTCTGTCTGTAAACTCGATAACTCCATTTCTAAATAAGATATCGACAAGCGGTTTTTTGCATAATGTTTCTTATCGTATTTCGAAGATTAGATTTGATTAGATTTGGGGGTAAACGATTGGGGGTAAAGGGGTAAGAATGGGGTAAAAGATTTAGAAAAAAGTGTTTTGATTCATGTGGAGATTTTTCTAATTTTGAAAAATTTGCAATTTTGGCGAAGGCGCGTCGGGGCGCAAAAGTATTTGTTTACGTGTTCCTTATTTTGGCCCAAAAATAATAAAATTTTTAAATGTAGGTTTTTTAGACGTAAAGTAAATCAAATTGAATGCATTTTATTTTACTCTGCATTACCAAAGTTTGGAGTAGGAGCGTACCTATTTTTTTTGCAATTTTGGTGAAGTGGGTTAATTTTTGGTTAATAATATTCTAAAACTTTTTTGCGAAA
Organism: Brachypterus glaber; assembly: GCA_958510825.1. NCBI lineage: Eukaryota > Metazoa > Arthropoda > Insecta > Coleoptera > Kateretidae > Brachypterus > Brachypterus glaber. Next base: position 16,290,634 of record OY294054.1, on the reverse strand, counting down.
AAGTAAGTGTGGTTAAAGCGTACGATTTTAAGATTATTAAGTTTTGTAAGGTTAGTGACAGTTCCTTAAAACTGCTGTCACATCTCAGTTCTTTTTCTAGAGTTTTTGGGGATTTTATTTTTAATTTGGAAATTTGTTTAGAGAATTTGTAAAAAGTGCAACCATTTTCGGCAAGAATATAATTTGGTTTGGATGTTTAATTACAAAAAATTTGCAATTTTGGCGAAGGCGAACTATAATGCCCTTTTTTTGTGATTTTGGCCCAAAAATAGTAAAAATTTAAACGAAGGTTTTAGGCGGTTTTTAAAAACAATTTATAAGAGTTTATTTTGGTTACTAAACCAAATCGAATAAATTTTAATGTCTTTTCCTTGATTCTGCATTCTGTCTGTCTGGCGTTCTGTTTTTTTATCCTTTTTAGAGATTGCCAGTTTTAAAACTAACTATGGTTTAAAAAAAATCCACCTCATCACTTCCATGGAGATTATAAGTTTTGATCCTAAAGGCTTAAATTTGGCATTTTCTTCATAGAATTTGTAAAAAGTGCAATCATACCTCGCAAGACTCATTAAATTGCTTTACAAAAGTTTTTTAATATCGAGATTTTCGACCTTATTGTAACATATGTGAAAAAATTAATAAAATTTGTGTTTGGAATTTATATTAGTTTTTTTTTCTATTCCCTTTTCTACATAAGAATCCTGGAAAAAATACACATGTGCAGTGAAAAATAAGCCGTGAAGATACATAATGCTTTGCATTTGATTGTATACTTCTCGCAGTTGAAACTAGTTTTTCCTTGGACATTTTTGATGTTTTAAGTAGCCCCTTAGTTTTTTTCTAAAAAAATTACATTGATAGTAGGTTTTCTTTATTTTTTTTTCGATTTTTTTTTAAGTTTAGCCCCCTATAAAATTTTTGTTAAAAATAGTATAGATATTATTGCAAAAAGTATTTTTTTTTGAAAAAAAAGTAGGTATTAGCCCTTCACAACTTTTTATTTTTTGGGGGGATCCTTTTCAATTTTAAAAGGCTTGTTCCCTTACCAAGATTAATTCTTGAGTTAACGCAGGGATAAGAAAACGGGACATACGGACAGACGGATGGACGGACAGACAGACAGACAGACGGGTAGACGGACAAACGGACATTTTTAAGTTTTTTTGAAATTGTATATAAGGGATATTGATACAAAAACATGATTTTGAACAACAATTATAATTTTTCGGGGTCCGAAGTAAATCATATTACTCCTCTGCTGTGCAGCTGCGAGGAGTATAAGACACCGGATAGAATTCGAATAAAATAGCTGGAATTCGAGCAAATAGATATTTGACATGTTCGAATTCTTTTTAAAATAACATTTTTCTAAAGTAATAAACGCCTGAAACATTTTCTAATGTCCAAACTTACTTTTGTTGAAACTAGGACAATACAAAGTTAATACAAACATTTACTCATATAAAACTTTTTTAATATCACCAAATGACTTTTCTATATTTATAATAAAATAAAATCTTATCTATTTATACCGCATTATCATATATTTATATGTTTATAGGTTATATTTATTATATAAAATTTATATCGCGTATTATGTGCATATTTATTATTGTTTTATTGTTTTTTTTAATTAATTCTTGTTTTTTATTTTGAGAAAATAGGATATGTGTTTCAATTGTGAAACTAGATTTCGGATGAAAATGGGGAACTAGGTAAACTTACTCGTTGTGGGGAATATCTTCATCTTGTTCCAGAAAAGCAGGCAAAACTTGCATTAACAACAAAAATACGAAAAAAAGTCTTTTATGGGTCCGTGAGAGAAGCACGTTTTTATTTTCACACACCATATTTTTCACTGAGATGTACTGCAGACGAAGTGAGAGGATGCTTCAATAAAAAATCACATTTTCCATGCGAAAATCTGAATGAAATGGTTGGTTTTCGGTTTATCTTTTGGCGCTAGATATGTTCATGATATGCATAGATAAGAAAATGCTCACAAATTAGCACAACTCACATATTAATTAGATTATAATCCGGTTGATGCTAAAGCCGGCAACGTTTTGCTTCGTAGTACACACCCCGGAGAGAGTTTAATCTATTAGGGGGTGGAAACGGTGCGCTTGCGTCGGCCCTTGTTGCCTTTTTAGACTCTTCCATGTTCTATCTGGAAGACTATTATACGATGCTTTTCCATTTTACTAGACTGCTAAAAAAATACCCAAAAAAAGGTATTTTCTTATCAATTCACACTGGAAACCATGGGGACTCTGGTGCAAATCCAGACTGAGACCTGACTTTTTTCTAATTTTCTCTGCTGTCCGATATTTTCTTTTGTAAAAATTAAGTATGATTTTACCTATAATGTGTTGTGAATTTGAATAATTATTTCATATAAAGTTGATGATTTACAAAACAACTAATTTAAAATTACATAAAAAAATATATCTGTGGCTTGGTTCTAAAAGGGCGAGTGTCAGTTTGTCAATAGCAGCGTTTTCAAAATATTATATCGGAGTTGACGTGAAAAAGATGCTATTGAAAAACTGACATTGGCCCCTTTAGAACGAAGCCAAGAATTATTACATGTAAAATTGATGATTTACATTTAAATTAATTTAAAATTACGTCAACAAATATTTTTATGGATTAATGTAAACCGTGAAAAAATATCCATAAAATCTTGTAAAATTTACTAATCCTGTAAAATTGTCGATTCACATAAATATTAATTTAAAATTACATAAAAATGTGTTTTTATCTATAAATGCATGATGTTATGCGTAAATTTTTAGGTATTTTACATAAAAACTTATTTTTTGCAAAAAGTTTTGTAGTGAGTTTAACCTATTTAATGGGTAGTGGAAATAGGGCGCTTGCGCCGACCCTTGCTGTCTTTTTATATTCTTTATGGGTTTAAAATTACCCTCGAATTTACCTATATTGTAAGTTTTACTACTATAACATAATATTGACATACATTTATGTAATTTAAAATTATAAGATAATGTATTTTTACCTGTCAATGTATGGCGTCTTATTATCAGGGAGGATTAGTTTAAATTTACATATAAACTTATGTATTGTTACCAGATTATAAATAACAAAAGATATTTTTACATACAATTATGTAAAATATCAATAATACCTCCATAAATAATTAATATCATTAAAATCGTACATTTATCTATGTAATATACATAAAGCTTCACGTTTACATAGAGTGTTGATAAAAAAATTATACATGTGTTAAGTTCTTGAACTTTTTGCACTTTTTTTGCGTACTATATATAACCCAATAACAAAATGTTCCGCCAATATGAAAACTTTATAAACAATTGAGCTCTATGAAAGGAAAAATATTATTGTTACTGAAAAAAATATCCTTTACGAAAAAGAAGGCAGGAGCGCAAAATACTATCCACTGTAAAAAGTATACAGAGGAAGGCGAAGCATTACATATCTTCACGGCTTATTTCTAACTTTGATCTACGACAGGGTTGCGTATTGATATTTCCACTCAATGCATGACGGCGCGTATTATTACAAACTTTTCAAAATTCAAAAAAGTTTTTTAATTAGTCCAATGGCCAGACACTTAATTGATACTATTTTCATTATTTTAGGTGCAACCCAATCTCCTTTTCACCCTTTAAGTGAGGGTAAAATGACGCAGAAGCATCATGTGCAACTTGTTGTATTAATTTATTATTAAACGTCAAATTTGAATTTAAAATAATTAAATATTGCCAAAATATAGTAAAACGTCATGGGAATATTTGTCATACAGATTTTATACTATATTGAGTTTTTCCCGATATTTTTCCCAGGATATGCTTCCTTTGATCGCTCTTTATTACTTTTCCTGGCATAACAGGTAAACGGGAAAGTCTTGCATTAATAAAGAATGTTTTTTTTATTCTTTTTTTACATATCACACTTGTTCATTGGGGTAAGATTATCATCCCTGAATCTTTTCAGAATTTTTGAAAAAAAAACAAGATGTCCAGAAAAAAAAATTAAAATATATACATCCAATAAAAAAATTACTTTAAATTTTATGTTTGTATATATCAGAATTTGTCTAGAGACATAAAAAAAACTTTAAAAAATGAAATTAAACTGTTAAAAACCGAATTTATCTCTCAAAAATGTTAAAAAATATATATTATTTTTTCCAATTAAAATATTAACAGTGGTTTTTATGTGGGGACATATTGGGCTACACCCACAATATTTTAAGAAAATAAAAAAAAACATTTTTGTGGCTGTCCTTACCCCTAAAATGAAGCAATGTAGTGCATTTTCGAACTTAAAAGGGCACAGCTCCGTCAATTTGAAAGAAAACTTTCTGATTTTTTTTTGAGGTTATCCATTTACTATCCCTTTATACCGTGTCGTGTTAAAAAGTTTTAAATAAAACATCCTTCGGCAAAAAAAAAAATAAAAAGCTTAAGAAACATATCTTTTTAAAAAATGTCTGTGAGCGACCTCTAGATTTTTTTCAAAAATTTTGAAAAAAATCAGGGATGATACTCTTACCCCAATGAACAAATTTAAGTAGTGAGACCTCCAAATTTTTCAATTTGAAATTTTGGTTTGGACTTTCTAAGCCCAAAGGAAAAATATACACGGAAAAAAATATTTGCTTCTTACTTATACAAATTTGATGATTCACAAAATAAAAAGGATGCATTGATAAAATTTATTTAAAATTTTCTAAACTAAGAAACTCATAGCTAAGCTGGAATCAGGGTAAAAGGAAAACTTGGATCCTATTTTTAAAAGAATTTTTATTAAGAGTGAACTATTAATTTGGTTTCAATACAAATTAAACATAGACTCCCCAAGGATCTGTACCAGGACCGCTCTTGTTTATAATTTTTATAAATCATCATGTTCACTCATTCTTTGCAGATGAATCCAGACTATAAGACTAATTTAAAATTGGAATTACTATATGACAAGAAAAAAACATGAAAAAACATGAAAAAAACATGAATCTTCTAAAACAAGACTTCTCTTGGAGCTCTTCAATGACATGTAAAGCAATACGTATCTTCACGGCTTGTTGTAATTTCAAGTTATATGTGCCAGAATGTTTTTTTATGGTTTGAAATTAAAAAGTAAAAAGTGTTTATTAAAAAATAAAAGACAGACATGCAAATATTAATAATGGGGTAATTCATATACAAACACTGAACTTTATGTTTTTTTTTTACTGAAATATATTTTTTCATTATTCGTTAAAATGCGAGCCTTTATGACCAGGCGTGAGCAACATAGGCCATAAATGCAAATTAAAAATATTGAAAGGTTATTGTATAAAAATATAAATTATTTTTAACTATTTACAATTTATTAAAGCCATTTTTTCACAGTAAATAATATTTGAATAAAACTATATCCTTTCACCAAAATAAATCCCATTTAAATATAGAAATCTGACTTGCATATTTTGCATTGCATGCATTTAATGTGGTTATTAACCACTGGTTAAGCCTTTTATAAATTTGAAATTGTGAGATTATAATTAATTATTGACCAGTAATTCAATTAATTCTGTACTTTGACCGTTGAATTGTTTAGCAATGTTTAAACACATGTGATGAAGTGAAGTGTGAAGTGAAGTGTGAAGTGAAGTGTGAAGTGAAGTGTGAAGTGAAGTGTGAAGTGAAGTGTGAAGTGAAGTGTGAAGTGAAGTGTGAAGTGAAGTGTGAAGTGAAGTGTGAAGTGAAGTGTGAAGTGAAGTGTGAAGTGAAGTGTGAAGTGAAGTGTGAAGTGAAGTGTGAAGTGAAGTGTGAAGTGAAGTGTGAAGTGAAGTGTGAAGTGAAGTGTGAAGTGAAGTGTGAAGTGAAGTGTGAAGTGAAGTGTGAAGTGAAGTGTGAAGTGAAGTGTGAAGTGAAGTGTGAAGTGAAGTGTGAAGTGAAGTGTGAAGTGAAGTGTGAAGTGAAGTGTGAAGTGAAGTGTGAAGTGAAGTGTGAAGTGAAGTGTGAAGTGAAGTGTGAAGTGAAGTGTGAAGTGAAGTGTGAAGTGAAGTGTGAAGTGAAGTGTGAAGTGAAGTGTGAAGTGAAGTGTGAAGTGAAGTGTGAAGTGAAGTGTGAAGTGAAGTGTGAAGTGAAGTGTGAAGTGAAGTGTGAAGTGAAGTGTGAAGTGAAGTGTGAAGTGAAGTGTGAAGTGAAGTGTGAAGTGAAGTGTGAAGTGAAGTGTGAAGTGAAGTGTGAAGTGAAGTGTGAAGTGAAGTGTGAAGTGAAGTGTGAAGTGAAGTGTGAAGTGAAGTGTGAAGTGAAGTGTGAAGTGAAGTGTGAAGTGAAGTGTGAAGTGAAGTGTGAAGTGAAGTGTGAAGTGAAGTGTGAAGTGAAGTGTGAAGTGAAGTGTGAAGTGAAGTGTGAAGTGAAGTGTGAAGTGAAGTGTGAAGTGAAATGTGAAGTGTGAAGTGAAGTGTGAAGTGATGTGTTAAGTGAAGTCAATCAACCCAAATCTAATGGCAATTCAGAAATATCATAATCATGCGAGATCAGCAGGTATGCGGTTTTTACACCATAAAATGCCTAATAATTATAATTAGTACCAAAGTACCGTTTTTAAATTACTGTTCACACAAATAATGTAAAATAAAATTATCTTGACATGATATGGATTTAATGGCTATTTTAATAGTGTCCATGCTAGGGTCGATGGAGATTGGCCATCTTTGCATCTTCTTCAACATCGATGCCCTACCAATTTATCGCGGATGGTAATTATCAGAGTTAGGCAAGATCAGCAGGTACTTTTAATCCGCATTCCACTATGATACTACAGTGCCTAGTACTTAGTACTATAAGTGGGGATATAAGAGTAGTAAGTAGTAGAGAGTATACCGCTAAGTCAGTTGATGTCAGTACTATAGAGAAAATCGCGCTTGTCGAATAACAAAAGAACCTAGTCGAAATGACAGTTTAATCAAAGTTTTGTGTGTGTCAAAAAACAGTGTTCTACTATAAGTTGGAATATATTTCACTATGACCCTTTTTCACAACCACCATAAGGAGTCATGGTCTGTTAGATATCCATAAAAAGCGGAAGACCATTGTACAATTACCTGTGATGGTATTTTTCTATATGTAAGAATCTTTTTTTTTATTGAATTGTTTTATTTTTCCTTTACAACCTCTTTCGAAAAAATTTGCATAATGTATAATGTAATCATTTTCAACCCACTTCTTAAACGATCGGTAATTTAACATTATTTGAAAATTCGTGTAAGTGCCTATTTTATTTAACAATAGACTTATAAAATATTAACAACAAAAAAATCACATTTGCTTTTCCTTAAATTTTAATGGGATCTACCCTCGATGTTACATTTTGATTAAAAAAACTTTTTCCCTTATAGTTAAATTAAAACGAAAATTAAGAAAAAAATTATAAGTAAGAAAATATATATAAAATAGAATTCAAATATTTTAACTTTCAAAGCAAAAAAAAATGTATGACCAGCTCTAAAAAAGCAATAATTTTGACAAAATTTGACCCCCGATTTTTACCAAAAATAATCAACCGAGAACTTTGGATAAAAAACATATGGACCAAATTTGAAGTCTTTAGCTCAAAGTGTTCTCAAGTTACCGTGATGATATATTTTTTTTAAATATACAAGTTTGTTTTACAAACGAAAAACTTTTCCTTCTAACTGTTATAATAAGAAAATAAAAGTTATAAATCTTTTTTTAAGTTCCTAATATTCCTAATATTTTCTCAGGGGTATTCTGCTGGGAAAACTTGGTGTAAAATGAATGGTAAACAGGAAATTAGTTGTTGATTTAGAATTTTTTTTTGGGGAATTAGTGGTCACTTAAAATAAATTACCTAATGAATAACACAGGCCCACAATCAAAAAATAAACGACACTTACGATTAACCAGACTCTATTTTTCCACACAGAAAAAAGGCTTTCTTGAACCAAAGTCAAAGTCCTTGAATGAAGAGCACGGGTTTTTGAATGAAGATCTGCGCTCTTCGTTCAAGGACATTGACTTTGGTTCAAAGAATCCTTTTTTTCTGTGCACAATGAAAAATTTCGCTGAATCCCAAAGTACCTCGCTTCTCATTTAAAAAACTGATTTTGGTCAAATTTGACTGAGTTGAGAATCAATAGTTTAGATGCTAGTCTAGCAGAAACGCAGGAAATGCAGATAGCAATACAGTCGATTTTTACGTAAGCGGTCACAGAAATATCGACTGTATTGCTATCTGCTTTTACGGCGTTTCTGCTGTGTAGTGTAGTAGAGCACTTTGAAGATATCGAACATCGCGATGCACCGGGAAATGTGGCTTTGATCAGATTTGGCCAAAATTTGGATATATTATAGTTTTCGACGTTCTGATGAAAAATATCTTGGGATAAAACTCCCAAAACTTAATAGTTTGGGTGCTAAAGAACTTTGAAGATATCGAGCAGGCTCGTCCAAAATTCTTTTTTGCAGTATTTTGAAAAAAATTGGGTGTCAGTGTGGGTTTTTACTGTTTACTGCTTTTTAGCTGTTTTCAGCGCCCAAAAATATGTAAGAAAAATATAGTCTTGTTAAGAGTAATTGACGTTTTATATTTTTTGTGGGCCTGTGTAATTTTTCATATAAAAGTTATTATTTATTTTTCGTTAAAGCAATACCTGTAAAGATAAGGTGATGGAAAACATTTATATTTTTATTGTATACCATAATAATTAGTAATGTCATTAATAATAAAATACATCATTCGATGCTATTTATTATACTATTCACAGCGCGTAAACGCTAGAAGAGTATAATACTAGTTTTGAATTACCCAAAATCGCCAAAAAACGACCTAGACAAACAATTCTATACGATACTAATGTGTTTTATGAAAAAATAAGCAACTTTAAAAATATTGGTCCATCCGCCCGTCCGATTTCACGTTTTTTTTTTAAGTACGATAACAGAAGAACGAGTTATCAGATCGAGAGGCAAAGTTTCTTGAGGGTTTTGAAAATAATCCCCCCAAAAACAAAAAAAAAACGGGCTAATCAAAAAAATCTGAAGGAAAAGTCGGATTGGCTTAATTCTTTTAGAAAAAAATAATTTTATAATAGGGCCAGTCTTACTGTTTTTTAATACTCTAAAAAATAAAAATTAAACTAAGTACTACGAACTTTATTAAATTAAAGACCCTGTAAGAAACACTGGCGAATCCGCGATAACATTTTTTTTACTTGCATAGGTCCAGAGGTCTCGAGTTTGAATCCCCTCCCCGGCTACCACTCGAGTGGTAGCAAAATTAAAGTTTAAATAATTTAAACTTTGGTTTAACAAGTAATTGGAAAAATGCAATATATCGTCCACTGTGACTAGTATATAAAGGAATGCGTAGCATTACATATCTTCGCGGCTTCTTTCTGCTACATACTTACTTTCAAAATTCGATTTAAATTGAGAATGAATTTATACGACTGTTCATTTTTGGAAAATGAAAGGTAGTGAAAGTGTAGGTTGGGCATATATTGGCGGGTTTTTATTTGAAAATGTATAAATATATTACCCCCTGTGGCAAAATTTAATCAAGTACCTTATAAAACAAATTAAATTATCACAAGAGAATCTTGCGGACAAAACTTTGACCTAAGTCGTTTTAAAACCAATCAATCGACACAAATATAATAGAATGACTAAAGCTAACTGGATAATTTAAAATATATTTTTTTGCATTAAAATGAGCCTGAAGATTGTTAATGCTTCGCATTCCTTCCTTACTTCATACTCACAGAGAGTATTATGTTTTTATATTTAATTTTTTTTTATTTATTATTTCTAAAACATTATTTCTAAAATTTTGACGGTTTAGCGTTTTTTCCGACTATAAAAACTAGTGAATCCTAGTTTATGGATGGACTTTTTGCAAATTATTGCTTTCCCATTTTGAAAATTTTAAAAATTTTTGCTCTCCCATTTTGAAAGCTTGCAAAATGCCTTTTGATTTTTTTAAATTGTTAGACATTTATTTTTTTTTAATAAAAAAAGAGAGTTTAAACGTTTACTGGCCTATAAGCTTAGCACGGCGGGTTATGACTAGGCAAAAAAAGATTTATTATTAGCTAATTGTTACAGCTTTTGAAGCTTCTGGATCCGGTTTATCCTAGCAATTTGAAAATAACTTAATTTGAATGTACTTTAAGACATAAATAAAATACAGCCGGGAGAAAATAATGAAATAAAAATGGCCACCAGCTCTCCGACTATAAAAATCTCAACATTGAGTAAAAAGTTGGGAAAATTGCAATCTTTAGTTGGGAATTTTTTGTTTTTCTCCTTCAAAAAAAATTATCAGCAGGAAATGCGAAATTGCAGTCTCCCAATCCTCCCAATCGGGGAGATAATTAGACAAAATAGACTAAATATTTGAATATTTTATTATAAAATCGTTCACGCCTTAAGCATGAGACTTGAACTACACTAATTTTCAAAACCAGGAATAATTGGTTCTGAAACTGTAAAAAAAACTATAACTGTTTATTATTTAACATTACAAAGAGTAAGTTTACTTGAACAATTAAAATTAACAAAAAGGTTATAAGTACATCTACTTTATGCGTATTTAACCTTAAATTAACAAATTATGTCACTTTTTTTAAAACGAGGGGTTGACCGCGTCTGAAATTTGTACAAAAGAGTTCCTTTTTGCAAAGAGTTCCTCGGAGATCCTCCGGAGTTCCTCGGAGTTCCTCCGGAGTTCCTCCAGAGTTCCTTGGGAGTTCCTCCTGTGTTCCTTAAGAGTTCCTCGGTAATTTTTGGCAAATAAGCCGTAGAAATTACCGCTGTGCAAGCACTACTGCCAATAAGGCACCCTCAAAAAAGCTTTGTCCCTGACGGTTTCTACCAAACTTACTTGGCGCCCCTTTAGAACAAAAATTGGCGCCCCAAAATTACCTACACGAGAAAAAGGCTTTGTCCCTGACAGTTTCTACCAAACTTGGCGCCTCTTCTTCAACACAAAAATTGGCGCCCCAAGATTGCCTTCAGGAAAAAAAGCTTTCTCCCTGACGGTTTCTACCTAACATGGCCCCCTTCAGAACAAAAATTGGCGCCCCAAAATTACCTTCAGGAAAAAAGGCTTTGTCCCTGGCGGTTTCTATCAAACTTGGCGCCCCTTCAAATTCAAAATTGGCGCCCAAAAGTCATGTTTTGTAAAGTGTTTGTAACGGCTCATCTAGTTTGAACATAAGAACGTTAATCCACATGGGTAATAAATAATAATTGTTTCTGACCGCGTCTGAAATTTGTACAAAAGAGTTCCTTTTTGCACAAAGAGTTCCTCCATTTTGCAAAGAGTTCCTCCATTTTGAAAAGAGTTCCTCCATTTTGTAAAGAGTTCCTCCAGAGTTCCTCCTTTTTGCAAAGAGTTCCTCGGAGTTCCTCGGAATTCCTCGGAGTTCCTCGGAGTTCCTCCTGAGTTCCTCCAGAGTTCCTCCTGAGTTCCTTTGGCCTGTACAAAAGGTTTCCTCGCGGTCAGCCCCTCGTTTTAAAATTAATTGGTTTTTACTTTCCAACATTTTATTAAGAAAGTATTGTTCTCATCTTATGATGCATGATTGCGTGATAACCAATCTGCCAGTCATTTTCCTGTATCTTTTATGGTCTATGAACATCAATTTAACCCCTTCATACACTTTTAAAAAATATTTAAAGATTTTGACCGCTATGCATGTCGCATTATTGAAATAATAGAAAGCTTATGTTTTGTGAGGCTCAGGTTGAAAAAATACGTGGAATTTCGTTCAAAGCGGTGTCTCCCACTTTAAATTTTATGTCCTGTGAGTGAAAAAACTCAGATATACCCGGTGAGTTTTATTTATGTCCACCCTAAAAATTAAGATTAATTAATCTTTATTCGATAAAAATGAAACTTTGGTGATTTATATAATTTTACATTGGCTATAAAATGGCAAAATATATATTTTTTTCACTACTATACTGGAAATTTAATAAAACCTGCAGTGACCTCAGTTAAAAATGTGTCTACCTTGGTATATAATTACTATTGTTTCACTTCTGGTTTCGACACAAGTGGCATAAATATGTTTTTTTAATGGAATACCCTCTATATTTTTACATTTTTGAATTCAGCCTAAAGTGTACTGATTTTTTTTTTTACTTTTTTTTTCGTTTTCGTTTTTGTCGTATAAAAACGAGACACATAATTTACCTTGTTTTTTCTTCCCCACAATCAAAAATATATCTTAAAATAAGCTGTCGTGACATTTTCTTTAAGTTCTCGGCTGGATTCATTTTTACTATAAAGTAAATGTGAAAAAATGAGCCACGCCTTTTCGATAATTTAATGTAGGTACCAGGTACACTTTTTAATTATTTTTCATATTTTGAAAAAATTGAAGAAGGTTCATTAAAGAATAACTTCTTTTACTTGCCTTTTTAAAAGATCAAACGCAAAATTATTCTCTTTTGAGATCTTCATCTCTAGACGTGATATAATTTCTTTTGTACGTCATTTAATGGGAGTGCAGAAATGTTACAAAAACTATTTTACACTCTTTTGGGGCCCTTGATGTCAAAACTTATTTTAAATTATTATATATTTATATTTAAAAAAATATTTTAACTAAATTAAAACAATAATGGGTGGTTTGCCCAGTAATTAACACTAAACTAAGAATTTGAACAATGAAATGTCAGATGTCAATTTTTAGGGTGTCAAAGATTAGGCAACAAACATAATTCTAGGCGAATAAGTCAGGACTAGGAGTAACTTTACGGATCTTAGTAATTTGATTGGACTTTTTAATTCATTTTGTCCTAACTTTCTCAGATAGAAAAAATGCATTTAGTACGACAATTTATTTTTTTGACTAAAAAAAATTTTTTTTTTCAAAAGTCCAAACGATATCACTTATTTTTAATTTAAAATAAAGCAGAAGCTAACGCCATATTTATTTAAACATGTTTTCAAAAAGTGCAAACAAAAACAATAAAACTGGCCATATCTCAAAACATATAATTTGCAGATAGGACAAATTGTCTTAGCAGGGCAGTATAAATACGTAACCCTCACAGCCAAGACCCCTAAAAAAATGATTGCCGTCGTAACTTTTTAAACTGAAAACTGCGGTATTTTTTTTTTAAATATTATTTAGTACATATATTTTGCGTTATTGTTTTAAAGTGAAAATAGAATCCATGTGATTTCAACGTTAAAATTAAAATTAAATATTTGTTATTTAAATTTTGTGCTATATACACAATTTAATTAAATTATCGTGTTCAAAAACTATCAATGACAATTTTATTTAGAATACATATGTTTATTATTAAATTAAACAATAATTGTATATTTTGTACGTTTAACCTAATAATTATTATTATCATCATTGAATTCTTCTAGTTAATAAGTTATTAATAATAGCTGGTATTTTTTTACCGCTGTATTTGATTTTGCAATAAACCACTTAAAAAACTATTTGACGTTTATAAATGGTGATGTAATTTTTTTGTGGGATTTGGGACAGTAGATCCATTAGCTCAGTAAATCAGCCGACGTTTCGAGGGCATCTATTGCTCCCTTCCTCAGTTTACTAAAAAAATATGTGATAATTTTTAGTTTTTATTAATAACGTTATGCACGTAAACTTAACGCAAGCCCACAAAAAAGTTCAATAAAAAGTCCAAACCAAAAAGTCCAAACCAAAAAGTCCAAACCAAAAAGTCCAAACCAAAAAGTCACAAAAAACATTGTTTTTAACCTTGTTCACAGTTTAAAGCCATACAGATTTTCATATTTGCAGTCGAAGAAAAACTATAGTCTACAAAACGTATGGAATAGTGATTCCGCTCTCGCGGGACCGTCATACTCGCCTGCCGGCTCGTACGACAAACTTTCCGCTCGCGCGGAATATTGTCTATTCCATACTAGTTATAGAATATACTATTTTTTGCACAAAGACAGAGAAAGCATTAGCCTCGTTAAATTTTAGTACAATTTAATAGCAAAAGGATATTGAACTTAAATAATTATATTGTTTATATTTAACCACAAATGATGCAATTATTATTTTATTACTTACGTTTTTTTATAACAATATTTTTTTTATTAAACATAACCTCAATTTTAAATTAACACAAATTTTATGAGAATTACAGTTTTATTATTAACATTTAATTATATCTCATTTAATTTCATATTTCGTTGTTTTATTCATTATTTAAACACTTAATGATAGCTATATGCTGATTAATTATTTTTTTTAATTTCTAATTTTTTGTAATAAGCAATATACAGGGTGATTCACAAATAGCGAACCACCTGCAAATGACTGAAAAAAAAAGAAAAAAGAGAGATAAATCTGAAGTACCTTTAGAGATTTTAGTTTCCTAAGTTTAGCAGCCATCCTCAATGAGGATTTCTTAGGTCTATGTTTGAATTTGAACCTTTTTTTAAAATCGCCGTATTTAAAGACGGTCACACACACACAGATTTTTTTTTTAGCCAAGCCAAGGTTTAAATCAAGCTTATTACGTGAAATGCTTGAATTTAAACCCGACTTGCTTGTTTGTTTGTTTATTGTTTGCTGTTATACAAGTAGTTTGTGAATGAATGAATCCTTTATTGATTTTACACAATTAAGTGTATATCAAATACAATAATTTATAAAATAATTTTAACAAAATAAAGTAAACTAAACTATTCTAATATGATCCGAAGACACATTGGATTCAGTCGCCCAATGCAAACGATCGAAACTTCATGGCTTTTTTTAGAAATTTAAAAAGAGAGATATAAGTCCTGTTGTTAGCTTCCTTTAGAATAACATCGACGTCTTCAATTCGGAATTCATTTAACAATGTTCTGAAACTGGAGTACATTGGACATTCAAAAAGAATGTGACTTGCTTGTTACTCAGAACCTATCTCGAAAATTTATATTAAAATACGAGAAGTTAAGCATATCTAGTTTTCTACAATATGATTATATGTTTGTTTATGTTTGTTTTTAACCTCCTACTATTCTACTTAATTAAGCATCCCCTAAGTCCAGGACTTGTGTGGGCTAGTAGTAGAGGGAACCATCGGCTTTAATTGACTTTCGAACGAATATATCTAGGGAGTACGCCTTCGCCAAATTTCAATTTTTAATTAACTGAAAAAGGCAATCGGCGCCAGTGAGGTTTGAACTCACGATCATTGGCTCAGTGTCAATGCTATATCGATGCCTTAGACCGCTGAGCTAATTCTCCCATTAATTATAAGTTAGTAAAAACTTTCTCAAAAAATATAATTTCTGCGAAATAAAGCTTTTTTTCTGTTTTTTTGGTCTGTCCTTAAAAAAATCCAAATTTTCTTTTTTGAAAAAAAAATATGTTTTGAATTTTTTAATTTTTTAAAAATTAGAAATTATAGGGGTAAATGTTCGGTTGTTGAAAGCAGTATTCTTTATGTACGTAAGTTGCGGCACCGGTAAAAAAATAAAACTAAAAGCTGTTTCTTTTCCTTGATATTTTAGCTCCTTTATTTATATGAGGAAAGATTGTCATCATTATTATTAATGTTTTAAAGCAACTTTTTAATTATCATGATAAAATTATTAATTTAAATCAAATAATAGTTTAATATGTGACTATAATAACATTATGTTAATGTTTTGAAAGTTAACTACTGCAACAACACCTGCTTATTAGCTACTCATACGAGTGGTCCAAGTGTAAACACTGTAGAAGCAATTTATATGTGGGTGGTAGTACTACGTTTTATCTTATTTTTTTACTTTTATTTTTATTCTAAAATTAGAAGTATTTTCATTTTTAATTATAAGTTATATCAAATAATATTTGGAAAAATTAAAAACAATACTATTGCTAACAAAATAATAGTTCCTGTATATAAAAATGGTTGAAAAAAAATTAAAAAGTTTATTTTTTCGAAAAATGAAAAATATAACATATTATAAAATTTAAAATGTTTATCTCAAAGCTTTCCGAGTTATTTTGGTCACAAATTTCCTCGGACTAACAGACCCACAGACAAACCAACAAACAGACAGTAAAGTTTTTATCAAGGAAAGTATATTTTTTGCATATAAAGGGCCTCGGGTAAAGTAATAAAAAGTCCTTACCCCCTTAAATAAATTTATTACATTAAATGCAGGTTATACATTTTAATAATTGATTTAAGGAACTCAAGAGCAAATATTTCCCAACTAAAAATTTAAAAATTAAGACATTTCTCAAATCAAAAAACAACTTTACCCCTGACCGTAAAATTTTGCTGACTAAAAAAAGGTGCTCACCTCTGAAACTAAAAATAATGTTAATTAATTTTCTGTTTTGTGAGAATTTTAAATAATTATTTAAAAACGATTTTGTTTATTATTTTAATAATAAATTAAATAAATGTACATTGCTCACAGTATTATTATTTTTTAATGTAGGGTAGCTTCTTCTTTGACTTAAGCACCCCGTGTGGGCTTAGAGCTTATTTCGCCAGGGGGTGCTGAGCACCCTTAGCACCCCCCCAGTTACGGACCTGAGTCATATGTACCATTTGGCGGCTATTGATAGATTACATCTCTTATTTTTTTTATGAACTTTCAAAGAAGAACTTGGATTGTTTAAAAAAACTTTTAATAACATTCATTTCGCAAACCTGTGTTATTTGTTCATTTAACGAAAAGGACATAAAAATGACTAAATATGAAAATAATTGTTTGCCCGGGAAATCTAATGTACTATTATCCTTAAAATGGTTTCTAATAAAAAAGAAATCTTAAATAAATCAATTTCTTTAAAATTCTTTACTTACTTATGGTTTTAGTTAAAGAGAAACTCTTTTTTTTTGATTTGCTGTACGTAATAAACACATGTACCCTGTATATACAGTGTGAAGTTTTAAAAATGAAGAAATAAAACAAGCCGAAGATGCAAGTATCTTTTTCTGGTGAAGTTTTAGATTAAACTTAATTAAATTGCATTGGGACACCTCTGTAATTTTTTGTTTTTAAACATATATTTTTTAATTTTTTTTTTTTTGAAAATGAAACATTTTTTATTTAAACTGCCACAGAGAAATTTTATAATAAAATAAAAAAATAAATATTTTTATTCGAATAAAATGAAGGGACGGGCGAGGGCTAGAGTTTTAACCGTTAAAAAATATATTCAGAACTCTGCATTTAAGGTATTAATAATATATAATAAAAGGTATGTTGCCATTTGCTATAACTGTAATTTCCCATGACTTTGCAAAAATGTTTAAAGGGGAGTCTATTATTATTGCCATTTGCAAAAAAAAACTTGGAATAAAAATCGCCCGAGGAACTTAAAAAAAAAACATTTTTTAAACTGTCGAATTTATTTATTTTAAAAATGCCACACTGTATATTAACAAACGCATATTGAATTTTAAAACCAATATGTATTGTCAGTACAAATATTTAAATATTATGTGAGAAGCTATTTCGTTTTAAGGGCACACGGTTGTGAAATATTAGAAACTATCTACTTCTTTTCTAGACTCAGTCTTTTGAGAATTTAGTATTAAAATACTGCTGATAACAAAAGAATACTTTCCCCTATATAATATCTAGGTATATAAAAAATAAAAAAAAATGCAAAAAAATATTTAAAAACTTTTCTTTTTTAAAAGAAAAATCTCCGAAGTTTTTATTTTGTTTTGTTTTGATTCATTCGGATAATTTGGAGG
Organism: Brachypterus glaber; assembly: GCA_958510825.1. Taxonomy (NCBI): domain Eukaryota; kingdom Metazoa; phylum Arthropoda; class Insecta; order Coleoptera; family Kateretidae; genus Brachypterus; species Brachypterus glaber. Next base: position 16,272,926 of record OY294054.1, on the reverse strand, counting down.
GGCGATAATCTTTTTACTTTCTCATAAATTATTGTCAATTTTTTTGCCTAAATGATGTTATTTTTCCCTATGTCGAAAAACATCAAAACAGGCAAAGAAAAAAATTACGCCTGTCTGTCTGCCTGTCTGTTTGTCTGTATCCACGATAACTTAAGAAAGCCCTGGGGTAGAGACTTGAAATTTGGTATGCAGATGAATTTTTATATTATACTGGACAAGGACAAAATCGGTTGGGAGAAGGGGGGTATAAGGGAGGGTTAAATTTTGGTTTTGTCCATAACTTTTTTCTTATTTACAGTAGAAGAAAAATAAAAAAAATTAAAGATTATTTTCCACAAAAATGTAAAAAATTGTTTCTAGGCATAATTTTTTTATTACAGCAGATGACTATTTAAAAAACCACCTAAAATGTAAAAAAATTGCAACATTTTGCGTTATGTATTAAAGTATAACGAAGTATAAGTATGACCCCTTAATATTCTGTCTTATTGAAATAATTTCCCACGGAAGAAATGTAAATTTAAATAATGAAAGGGTTTGTTGTTCCATAGGAAATAAATATCGCTTAACAATTAATATATCAATTAACATAAATAAGCAAATAAACTTAATTAAGTGCTAAATTTAAGGTGTATGCAAGAGAAATTTATAAAACGTGGAGCAACAACTTTCTTTCCATTCAATATATTCTCTTTAACAATAAATGTTTTTGTGTTCATATTGCAATATATTGCTTCGGGCCATTTTTTTTCTTCGCATGAAACGTCTCAAATTTCCTCAATATTTAAACTTTTTAATACAGATCCATTACCACAAATTTTAGGTTTTTAGTCCAGGAAATACAAGCATTTAATTTTTTTTTTGCCGTAAAAAATGCCTAAAGTTGAAAACAATTTCAATGAGGTATTTTTGCCCCCAACCACTCTATACGGGAAAATTTGGGATAATTTAAATAATTTTTGGTAAAAAGCTGAGAACATCGTTTAGATGTTGAGTAACAACTTGGGAAAATTGCAATCTTTAGTTGGGAAATTTTTGTTTTTGCCCTCAACTCCTCCGTCAAAAGATATTTTTGCCCACCAACCACTCTCAACGGGAAAATTAGGGATAATTTAAATAATTTTTGGTAAAAGCTGAGAACATCGTTTAGATGTTGAGTAAAAAGTTGGGAAAATTGCAATCTTTAGTTGGGAAATTTTTGATTTTGCCCTTTACCCCTCCATCAAAAAACATTCTAGCGGCATCACTGATAATTGTGAAAGAAATCGCCTTAACACCAACGAATCAACTTTTTATTACGAAACTTTTTTTTGGTGTAGGTGAAATAAGATTTTAAAGTAATTATACCCAATAAAAGCGGCAAAAATGTTTTATTAAATCACCTGCAATTTATTGCTTTTAGATATATCAAAAATTTAAATAGTGAAAACGAAAGTAGTTAGGTGTGTCTTGTTAGGTTTAAGATGAATCAAAAATACCGATAGTAAAAAAACTACTTTTACTAGACGTATGATAATTTCTTTTTTTTATGTCTGTTTACATAATTGGATAGAAAGATTATACATAGAAGGGTTTAATGAACCATACGATCTTTTATCTTAAGGCGGCATAATAATATTAATTAAAATCTACTTTAGCTGAAAAATTATAATAATTATTGATCTCTTACAACATACTGGATCGGAAGTATATACAAGAGAGAGTTAAGTTTTTGTTCGTTTATAGACTGAGGGTAATAATTTAATTTCAAAATTTCGTGCTCTATTTTATTTCTCATCATCAATTAATCAGTCCCAAGACTGGTTTAAGGCAGCTGTCCATCCCACCTCTAGCCAATTATATCATTTTCCTAAAAATTTTACACCCTATATCCTTTACTATTAATAAACAAATATCGGGACTAGGACTTTAAATAAAAACACTAAGTTTTATGCACTAGCGACGTTTCGCCTTTAATTAAGACTTAAAACACTACATTTAATTTTTTTTTTGTGTTATTACATAAGGTCTTTTTCTCTCTTTTAGCTTGATAAAGTCTTAATTAAAGACGAAACGTCGCTAGTGCATAAAACTTAGTGTTTTTATTTAAAGTCCTAGTCCCGATATTTGTTTATTAATTGTATAATCGAAGGACACTGATATAATTTGATATCCTTTACTATTTGTGTTTACTATTCAGGGCTAAGGAATGATGGGGTAGGGGTAACTCCACCACTTTACCACGCTTGAGTTGGAAAAATATACTTTCCAGTTACGAAAATTATGGAGTTTATGATGTCAGAGACGTCCCCATGGGAGTAGTGGGGTAGTTGGGAGATTTGTAAAGGCGATTCTAGGGTGGTATTTTTTGACCATTTTGTGCATTTGGTACACAGGTAGCTACTCTTTTGGTACATAGTGCTGTGAATAACATAAAAAAGATGAATTATTATTCTAGACAAACAATCAAGTTGCAACATCTTCCCATATATAACCATAAACTTAGAGGACATAACCCACATTATAAGATTTTAAAGCAAATCATGGTATAAGAATTTATTGTGCACTATCATAAGTTAAAACTTTTCTTAGTACTAATTTTACTTACACGAATAGCATAAAATGTGATTTTTTGTTTTAAATAAAAGGGGGGTCAAGTAATACATCATTTTAAAGCAAATAAAATTAGTAAGTCCACCTTATCTAACTTTTGGAAAGCGGCAAAATATTTCTTTAACTTTTTTTACCCTTTTACCCGTTACTCCCAACAAAACTTTTGATCCAAATCGATTCTTAATATTAAAAAACAACATAAAAAAATGCTATGCTATGTATATGTAAATATTATTTGATAGTTCTTGAAACCTAGATTTAAATCTTATTTTTGAAAAATTTGGACTTTTTTTCTCGGTGTTTTATCAAAATTAAAATAAGATTGCAATTTACTGTATTTTGTTGATGTGAACTGATTGTCAGCGACTTCTAGAAAGTGAACTGGTACAAAACATACCGTATATAGAAGTCAGAAGGCAATTTTGATTCTTCGAATAATATTTTAGCTTTTTATGTTTTATAAAATACCTGTATCTCAAGTTAGTTATTTATACTTCATAAATAAAATCTGTTTTCTTTTTTCTAAAATCGTTTTTAATTATTTTTTTCTGTATGAAATGAAAAATTAGTCATTATAAATGTGGTGCTATAGGGGAGAATTGAGAAAACCCGTATCTTATCAAAAAGGCTAAAGTCCTTTAACTTTAATAAGGAAGTGGGATCATATATCATATTTTTGGGGTAGGATGGGATGGAAGGCTGTCGCAAACCAGTCCTACTATAGTGTTGAAAACAAATGATTAGTTATTGGAATATGAATCAGAATGTTAATTATTTTACCTTAATATACCAAATAAGTGTATAAGCATCCTACATACATAGTAAATATAAATATGTAAACATTCTTTTTTATACTCTTAGTAGACTAAGATATAGGTTCACTTTCAAATTTCCAAAACGGTCAATTTTGAAAAAAAAAAAATAACCAAAATACACTCTAAATTTGTCCGTCAATCTTTCAGTAGTATTAACTGTAATTATTAAAGCAAATTCACCATGTCAGAACGTGAATTTACAATATTTATTAAAATTAACCTCAATATTACTCGGTTTAGTAAAAGACAGTCCCGAAAATTACAAGAGCCCGTAATACTGCTTGAAATACTCATTAAATTCGCTGCTTAAATTACTGTGAAATCACAGGTAAAAATTCACATTTTTACAGATAACAGCGAATTTACAGTACTGATTTAAATTTACCACTTTCTTTGCTGGTAACATATGACCTACTTTATTTGCTGTGAAATTACCATATTTTCATTTACAGTGTACTCAAATTGTGAGTCCGCCTAGGGTTTGTCGATATTCTCGATTTTTAAGACAAGAAATGTAATTCTTATAGAATAAACAAAATAATCTTATAAAATAAATAAAATAAACTTTCTAAACAAGTAAGTAGTTCCTTAAATTTTCGAAAAAAAAAATAATAATTCTGGACAAAAACTATTGGTACTACTATCCTCACTGTGCAGGGTATACACTATGTAGTACGACGCATTACATCTTAGCTGCTTTTTTTTACAACTACTAATGCATATGTAAATTTTGTAATAACCATGAACTTATATAGTTATGTTATATATTTTATTACACGCTTTAATCTTACATAATATAGTCTCTTGTGTACACTGTACAGCCAGAAAAGTAATATAAGCACGTTTTTAAGTTTCCAAAATAGTCATACAAGAAAAAGTAAAAAAAAATAAATTAAATAAAAAAATAATAAAAGTTAAATAACAAAAAAAACCAGTCGTTGTCAAATTTTCAGGAAAAAATACACTGTAACAAAGATTTCAATCATTTTGAGCCGGTGAACCCTTTTATTGTGTTAATATAATGAAAGTTCACCGGCTCAAAATTAATTTAAATTTAATCTATGTTACGTTCACTTTGTGTATTTGTAGACTGCATTTGTATAGGACTCCTTCCGATAGTGGCGCAAAATTTTTAATAAGCTTTTAATAAAAAAATATGCAAAATAAGCCTGAATTTTTTAATTACAGATACACTAACAATTTTATTATTATTTTCATAATTTTATTTTTATTTTTAAATCACTGCTTATAAATAAAAACAATTAACATGGCATTTATAGCACTGATAAAAAAATAATAACTTACAATTCGTCATGTCTGTTTGTCGGTATATCAGACTTTGTACGTTTACTATTATACACATAGAGAAATAATCACTAAAAGCGAGTAAACAGAGAAAATTAAGTGTTAAAGGCAATCACGTTATCCAACTTAAAAAGTAAAATGCTTGATGTGAGTCAAAATTAGACGCCAGGCTATATTTAAAAGTTAACAAACATTTTACGAGATGTTACTACTGACAGGCGGACTCCTTGTAAATGTACACTGATGAAAACATTTTTACACAGTCGACAGTGTAGACTTGAATTGACACGGAAACGTCTTAGAATGTGTAAAATTGTAACTGTGTAAATTTATTTTCATCAGTGTATTATTTGCCGCAATTCTACATATGACTGGTACTCTGAGAGCAAAAATTTTAGCGCTATGTACAATTGCGACGATTGATAAAATTCTATAGAACTCGTTATCCGCCTGTCAGTATTTTGACATTGAAAATGTCTTATGGCTCGAAACTCATAAATTTTTGTCAGAATTGTCACGATTTTTGTTGGGATTTTCCTCACGATTTCTCACGATTTTGTCACAATTGTAACGATTTTTGTTTGGATTTTCCTTACGATTTCTGACGATTTTATCACAATTATAATGATTTTTTGCTGGGATTTTCCTCACGATTTCTCACGATTTTGTCACGTTTTTGGTTGGGATGTTACTCAAGATTTTTGTTGGGATTTTCCTCACGATTTCTCACTATTTTATCACAATTATCACCATCTTTTTTGGGATTTTCCTCACGATTTCTGACGATTTTATCACAATTATCACGATTTTTGTTGGGATTTCCCTCACGATTTCTCACGATGTTGTTACATTTTTTGTTGGAATTTTTCTCACGATTTTATCACGATTTTTGTTGCGAATTTTCATTTTCAATGCCTACCATTTTTCCAACATAGTACAAAACTCGCTGATGTTATTTTATCTCGAAAAAATTTTGTGTACTTTTAAATATGGCAGCCGGTTATCTCTTTTATTGGGCCTATGCCACATAGGTAGAGAAGCTACAGTGGGTATTAGATAAAGACAAAAACACATTAGGTGTGTAAAATTTAGTCCGCCATTTTTACCTTTTAAACGTCAAAATTTGTCAACAAAAACAAAACCTCAAAAAGGTTTTTCACATTTTTACAAAACAAGTCATTTTTAAGTTAAAAATTTTAACATTACAAACAAAATAAAACTATAAAGACACGCAAATACCACAAACAACGCCACAAACCAAATATCACCAATTATTCGATTTCATAACAAAATGACAGAGTGCAGCGTTGTCGGACCTCCTACCCATGTAAATTTACGTTTGCTTGAATTTAAACGGCTTGAATGTAAATTTATGCTGTCTTTGGGTGTTCTTATTAAAATTCTTAGCAAAATATTGGAAATTGATTGGTTTTTATAATTAAAAATTATACGGTTGAAATATTGTTGGCAACGTAGAACGGCCATTTTTACCGTTTAGATGTCAATTTTCTATCTATTGTTATTACGCAGCGCAGAACCCTGCGCAAACGTTTATTTCCTCTATAATTCTCTACCTATGTGGCCTATGCTTAACTTTAAAATTTTATTTATTATCTTGCTTGAATTTAACCCTCGACGCTAGTAAAAATTAAGCACACTCGGGGTTAATTTAAGATTTTAGGCATAACGCTTGACTTTAATTCTCTCTGGTTATATTTTAAAATGCCCCCATTTAAAACAAACTGTAATATAGCCAACATAATATATTATTGCATATTATTATAGTACATACATGTATTTGTAGATGTTAATTACGATATAAAATTAAATTAATAAAAATTCATACCTAGATGTTAGTGTAATAAATTATGCTTATAAATATTTATTAAATTTTCGTCCTACATTATTGTTTTTCTATTAACGCGAAACATGTTATCTAGTCTGCAAAATTAAAATTCCTGCAACATACTAAAAACAATCTTATATTTTTATTATACTCTTCGCAGCGTTATTCACGGAAAAGTACTTTTTGTTCGACTATAACTAAAAGCGTCACTTTTTGTACAGTAAACCTGTACGAAAAGTTTAATTTTTCGGCCTAGGCCGGAAAAGTAAAATAGTCGACGTTGATTGGTTGATCGATGTTAAAACTGTTGACATTTAAATTCTAACCTCAAATTTGTTGTCAAAAATACAAATGTAGGTATTTATTAATATATTACAATCGAATAAAAAATAGTGTATGATACACGGACAAAATTTAAAATATTGAAATTAAGTAACCCACTTTAATTTTTAATTATTGTGAAAAAAAATCAAATTTCTTGTCGATATATGCCCATAGGTTTTTTAACGAATAAAATACAATTTATATCTAGTTAATAAAAATATTAATATTAAGCATAATATACTTAAGCCAAAACGGTCCTTGCTTGTACATTACAGCCACACTACAAAAAAAAAGTGTAAATTTACATACTAAATCAGAGGTAATATGTTGCGAAGCAGGTGCACGTAAAATTTACGAGATTTAACTTGTAATTTTACATTTTTTTAGGAATATTACATGTACATGTACGTATTATTCCTAAAAAATTGTAAAATTACATGCACATGTACGTATTGTTCCTAAAAAATTGTAAAATTACAAGTTAAATCTCGTAAATTTTACGTGTAACTGCTTGGCAATATACTACCCCTCTGATTTAGCATGTAAATTTACACATTTTTTTCAGAGCAGGTTTAAAATATCTAAGAAGCAAGTACTGATAAAATTTCATAAAGTATTTATGATATTTCTTAAATATGTAAATTTACATAGACTATTTACTTAATCTTCGTAAAAAGCATCAACACTTTTTACTTTAACTAAAAGCCAAGGCCTTTTCTACCTTCAGTACACATATTGTATTTTATGTATTTTTAATACAATTGTATTGTTAATTGTTTTTTAATTGAAATTTATTATGGTCTACTGATTCTATTGAAAACAAAATCATTTTTTCCAAATTTTTGTATCTATTAATAATGTTTAATTTTTTTCACAAAAATATAACACCTAGGTAACTATAGGTAAAAATTTCACGCACGATTAGTTATCTGATCTCTTCAGTAACAAACTTTCGAAACAACTGAATAATGCTGGACGAGTAACATTTACTTGTCATTTATCTGTCAGTGTCAAATAGTATTTAAAATAGCTCAAAAACATATTTTATTAAATTTGCTAAACAAAATCTAGATTTAAATCATCATCAACATCATCATTATCATCATCATCATCAGAAGCGGTGTGGTAATTACAAGTAATAGCCACGGCACTCAGACCTAAGATCCATTGTGCATTCCGCAGTCATGTAGGATGACACATCATTTGATTAGGATGGTATTCCATGGGGGCAGGCATCTAAAAAGGCGATGATCTGTCCCAATGAAAGATCGACTAAATTGCTGGGTTGCACATTAGATCATATATACATAGATGCGCCTTGATTCCACGTCAAACCGAAATGTTTTCATTGCTATATCTAGGTAGATTTTACCTTCCCGCTTCTGGTCACTACCCACCGTTGACAAATATGTTATACTTCACCTCCTCGCAACCTCACCGCTATGGTGGTTTGTTTACAATTGGCTTTGTATATGTTTTACATAAAACAAATCAACATTAATGCAATATCTATGTATATATGATCTAAGGGTTGCACTGATGGTGAAGAACCAAACAGCTTTAGGTATTCCAAAATGTGGATATCCAGTGACAAATACTGGGTAACTTTTAAAGGAATAACTACATAAGCAAACTATTCAGAAGTAAAAAGTTTTACATAAAATCGTAATGGAGATATGATAAACTACATAAAATCAGTCATGTTTTGGCACTTCATATTAAATTTGCTCAAAAATCCTAATAGAGATATGATAAACTATTAATTCCATCTTTTCCAAAAAGCTTGCGGCAACAGTTCTTTATGTTTGGAAATTTAAACGTTTATAGGCTACATATACGTATATGCATATCTGGTATAAATTGAATAGATGAAAGCCTTTGCTTTTAACACAAAGCAGAGAAAATAATGCAAAAGCTATTAGGAATACCTATATCAAAAGACATTATTGTCATATCAACTATAAAAGAGTACGAACAAATTGTTAGATAAAGAGCTAGTACGGTTTACTATAATCAATAGCTGGTAATTATAGTAAAAGTATTTTTTAATGAATACAGGAATGTTGCTACAAGATAAAATGCGGCTGCCAACAAAACAATACTTTCCCCTATAGTTAATTTCACAAGTCTACAAAGAAAAATATCTGTCATATGGTTCTAACCTATCATTTCCTATGTTTTTTGATGCTCTGAAACAGATTTCACCATAAAAAAAAGATTTATCGAGCAGTTTTTTCACAAATCGTATTTAAAGTGTATAATTTTAATAATTATTGAAATTTATACACTTATATAATATACAGGGTGACCCATTTTAATCTATGGATCCAAATATTTCTTAAAATACTTCATCTATAAAAAAATAGTTCAGACAAAATTGTACATAACATAGGGGGTCATTTAACGGTACTATTAATTTTGTCTTTTTTTTATAGATGGAGTATTTTAAGACATATTTGGATCCATAGATTAAAATGGAGCACCCTGTGTAGTTTTTTCACAAATCACATTATGATTTGTGGAAAAACTGCGCGATGAATCTTTTTTTTATGGTGAGCCGATTTAAGCGCACCAAAACACATAGGAAATGATGTGTGAGAACCTTAGGACGGAGATCTTTTTTGTAGAGTTATGTTTTCAACAAACAACAAAATTAAATAGAGAAAAATTAAAAAAATAGGTACGTTAATACATTAAATTATCTCAAAAAATGTTCCCAATGAAAACAAATTTTAAAAGAAAAACACCAAACCAAAACAATAAAAAAAAACTTAGATTTTAATTGAAAACTTTTTACCGAAAATTAGCTTTTTTTCATTTGTATTTTTTAGCAGTACATGACTGAGAAAAGTATAATTATTTGATATTGCATTATTTTTTTACAAAAAAAAATACGTTATATTGATTCATTTATCCTCAAAATCTGATAAATCATCAGTAGAAATGGCAAAATTTGTTCTATTGTTTTCTTACAAAACATTTTTGATTACATTTAGGTAATTAATAAAATGAGAGTTGTTAACCTCTTTTACACCATATCATTAAAAAGTTACAAAATAAATAAAAAAATCCTTATTAAGTTTTTACGAGAACCAAGAAATCGAGATATCTTCTCTTGTCTAGATTTCAAGAAAAAATAAAAAAGAGTAATTTAAAATTCAAGACAAGGCAAAATTTACGTGGTCGATAGTTGAGACTCTTGATCAATGATCGATTCTTGACTCCAGTTGACTTGATTAAATTGTTGTATTTCCTATCACTTAATCTACACATACGTTATGAAAATAAATAATCATTGTCAATAATAAAAACTTGTGAGGATGTTTTTTTTATAAATGTGTGATATTCATAACCTTGAGTTATTTTTGTGAGACCCAAGGTGAAAAAATATGTAATATTTTCTGTCCAAAAAATCTTATTATCCATACTTAAGGTATATGTAAAGCACCTTATGTAGGATGGTCTGCAATTACCTAAAAATTGTTTTACGTAACTTTTATACGAACCCTTATTATATTATTCACAGCGCCTGCGCTGGTATAATATTATACGGTAGTTTCCAGTTTCCCAAAATCGTCAACAAACGTCCTAGACAAAAAATTCTTGGATACAAATGTGTTTCATGAAAAAATAAGAAACTTTGTAAATGTCGGTCTGTCCGTCTGTCCGTCCGTCCGTCCGTCCGCCCGTCTGTCCGATGTCACGATTTTTTTAGACACGATAACTTCACAACGTATTATCTGATCGACTCCAAATCTTCAGGAAAAATAAAATTTCGTTTTTTTTATTTTTTTTTAATATATTTTTATTTTTATATTTGGGTAATTGCAATATACCATTTACTGTGAATAATATATAATGGAATGCGTAGCATTACATATCTTCACGGCTTGTTTTTTTTTTAAGTGTGGACTAACAGACTAGACCTCGTACCTAAATTTGCATATGATATTTTTTTAGTTTTTTTTTATAATAAGCAAAAATAAATCAACTTTCACTAAGCTCAAAACAATTGAAAATCTAGAAGCGTTAATGTTACGAGAAATTTGCTTTTTATTATTTTTGTTCTATTGTTCGCTACTTATATGTGAATCTACAAATTATGAGAAAAAAATGGTTGCCTCATATCAAATTACTCGATTCCCTTAGAAAAACTCTTTAAAAATCTTTCTTTAATATCCTAGCAGTCCGGTCAAATAATAAATCTAAAGTGCAATAAATGTACACGGGCTGATGTTTTAAGGGGTAGTGGTGGATGGTAACATAACACTCTTGTTAGTTTTTTACCGGGTGATTTGCGTAAGGGGTGTCGACTATCTTGAATTTTAGGGGTAAGTTGCTTAATATGCATCTTAAGATAAAAATGCATATAACCAATTTTGTTAAGACGTAAATTTCCAACAATTTTTGTTTGAATCATTTTTAATATATTAATTAACAATCGAGTTAATTTAAAAATAGCCATGTTGGATGTGAAATTGGTTTTTTTCCATTTTTCAGCCAAATTATTAATTGGACGATATTATGAGCAAACTTGTAGCTCTTGAAATTCTCTATAAGTTTCATAGATTATAAATTCGACTCTAGCGTTGACGCGAGGTTTAGGTTAGGCTTATTTCCTGACATATATTTGTTGTTTTTTATGTTTTGTGATGTAGAATCATCCCATTTATTATGTACCAAAAGATTGCAAACACCGTTAATGTATTTTTTACTGTGCATAAATAATTCAAATGACAATTTATTTTTGTCTACCCTTAAAGAATGTTTCGCTCTCTTTTTCGCTCTCTTAAAAGTTACAAACCGTTATTAAAGTCGACATTTTGCTCGAAAACTATGTCGAACTTCAGAATTATGGAAGGAAAACTACAATATAAAATCTTTCAATAGCTTTTAGTTGAAATTAATTTTTTTGATGTCCTGACACCTATTACCATTAAACGCTTTCATTTTTGATTCATTTGCATCTAAAAAACTTTATCTCATTTAAAAATTAATTAATTGGAATTTTATTTGCAAAACCTTTCCCTACACTGGGAAAAAATTATATGATTTTACGCAGAATTTTTAAACAGATTTGATATTATGCAAGATTTTATGTTTTCACATTACCAGTAAGGCTAATCACATATAAGTCTAAGAGCTGGTGACCATTTTTATGTCATTATTTTCTTCCAGCTGTAAATGTCAAAAAAATTACAGATAAAAAAGTTTGGGGCAAAAAAGTGTCACGACCCCCCATTTTGCACGTACCTGGTTAAAATTACCAAATGAAAATTTCATAAAAGTATAGCCTTCAATGTTAAGGCATATGCAAAAAATCGTTACTGTGTGTCATAGGGTTCCAGAGATATTAAAAAAAAAAACTACTTTTTAGATGTACCCTTAGAGCTCCCTTAGAGCTCATTTTCGGACAAACCCTCATAGGAACTTTACGCCCATGTTAATGGTATAGGAAAATAGCGTTACAGGGGGGTGGGGGTCCAAAATGATCAAAATTTGCGTTACGTAATACTTAAACGTTCCCTAACTATGGAAATAGCTAAATCTAAATGTAATAAATGTAATGTATATGACTCGGCAATAACAAAGTCGTAGATTGATTTTTGCAAAATTTACTTTTGATTGAATAATATGAAAATTTTGATCGTTTTTTGCAGTTTTCCAAGCAACAAATCATCCTATCGACATTTAAAACGCCATTTTGAAGGTTTTTTGATTGTTGTTAAAAAACATTTTCTGACCTTTAATTGTTAATATCTTAAAAACCACATCAAATCCACCGCAGAAAATACATACGTTTTGCTTCTATACACCTGTATTACCTGAAAAACTTGACAGACCTCTGTATGGACAACTGTCCCCAATAGGGTATTTTTTTTGCTCTTATCCCTGGACTATAAAAGAAGCCATGAAGATAGTGTGCGTACTTTATTTTTTATACCGTATTAAAGGGTGATGTCCCCCTTTTTTTGTTCTTGAATGGATTATTTAAGAGACAGGGACAGAGAACATTTTTAAAATAGCTCATTCTTCATGAAACACGTTTACATCCAAAATGTTTTTTTGGGACCTTTTTTTGGCGATTTTGGAAAATTCGAAACTACCGTATTATTCTTTTCTAGCGCTTGAGCGCTGTAAAAAGTACAATAACGCCATAAAATATTACTAGAAAACCTTTAAAATTCACAAGAAACCAATTTTAACTCTTTTTACTCAAACTTTCTCTGTGTATAAATTTTAACTTAATGCCTAATATTTATATGCGTGTATGAAAAAATATGCGAAAAATGCATTTAAAACTTTTATTTTCTTGATCATACTAAATTTAAATATAATTATGTGAACATCAACGTGTTGTACACATTTTGTAGTAAATTAAAAATAACTGTATTTTATATTCAACGAAAAATGTATATTGTTCCCATTTAGCAATAATGTTCTTGTTAAACAGGTGACTATTTTATGTTACACACTATTAATACAATACATACTTTTTTAAATGCTGTGAAAAAATATACTTAAGTGCCTATTCACAAGCTCGCATAAGAACATAAAACATAACAATGCGATGCCGTGATTGGTTTGATGGCCGCCATGTATCTTGTAAGCCAATCACGGCATCGGATTCTTATGTTTTATGTTCTTATGCAAGCTTCTGGATATGCCCTAATATGGATACATTCAGAAAAATATGAACTTTTATTAATTTGAGCTCAAAATTTTATTCTGACGAAAAAAACAAATAAAAAGTTGCAGACAAAAAAAATAAAAGAAGCCCCCCAATTTTTCACGCCCTTGACCCTTGATTTTTGCTAACTAATTAAATAAAAATTCATTTTGGATGGCAGTTAGAAAAAAATTAAAAGAAAATGCTACAAATGGTGTATTGGAGAGAATTGGGGAAAAGCCTATATTATGAAAATGATTAGGTTAGGGGAAGGGGTTAAATCATTATTTATTTAGGAGCATATTACAGTCATGGTGGGTTGCATACTAAGACGTGAGAGTTTACTTAAAGATATTTTGGAAAGCGGACTTGTGTGGGCTAATAGTAGAGGGAACCACCGGCTTTAATTGACTTTCGAATTTATAGGGAGTGTCCGCTTCACTTACGTCTTCGCCAAATTTCAATTATTAATTAACTGAAATAGGCAAATCGGCGCCGGTGAGGATCGAACTCACGCTATTTTGGGTAGTAAACTCGTCAAGTACGACGCGGTAGTCTACTACACCAATCCTAGATTTATAAGAAATATAGACAGCCCTAGAAAGGAATATTATTCAGAAATAAAGGATGAACTAGGGATAGGGTGGGCTAGAGAACTGCCTCAAACCAATCTTGGAATTGATGACTTGTTTTTTCTGACCCATATTAATTATTGAATGCAAAATTTGTTTTTATAATCATAAAAAGTTTTTGTTAATTATAACCCACACGAAATAATTTAATTAATATGGTTTTTTCAGCTAAAGAGATTGTTCTAAATTTAATTTACCAACTTTAATTGACCAAAGTAAATTGTATTTATTGACCTTGAATCAACTGATGCAAACTTAAATTAGGCATTTCTTGTTTTTAATCTAAATACATACAAAATGATGCTTTCTAAAATTTTAAAGTACATATCTCAAAGTATTTTCGAGACATTTTGTTGTAAAAATTACAGGCATGGTTTTTGCAGAACCTAAAGAAAGGCGGGGATTTGCAAGTTGGGAAGAGCTTAGAGCAGACAAAAAGTGCCATCTAAGTTAATTGTTAGACTGAGAAAACTAGATACTAAGGGATCATACTTTAACTCCTTCAGCTCCAGCCGGTTTTTCAAGGCACCAGATTAAAATATACATGTATATGGAAAATACGTAAACAAATATCCAACTGTGGATATTGTTGTATATTTTGCTATACCTGCAAATAGCCATACGTGGATACAATGGAGCGGAAGGGGTTGAATGCGATAAGCAAAATTTTGCAATTTGGACCTCCTCTTTCCCCCCATGTAACGCTATGTAACGCTAGGACTTAACCCTTTCTATAAATCCGTAACGTTATTAGCCAAGACTACCTAAAATTAATTGAATTGTCACGTATGGAATTATTTATTGTGTGAAAATTTTGGGAAATCAAAAATTTTACTGGAAAATAACGGATTTTTCGATGCTGAATATATCAATATAAATTTCGCATGTAAGGTGAAGGTTATAAAAAAATGACAGATGCAAAAATATATGCATAATGGTTAATTACCTAATGCAATTGAATATCTAAGTACTTAATAATTTATTGTTAATAAATTTTGTACGTACAAATATTTTTCGCTATGGAGTTACACAGAACGACATTGTATCAGTGCTATTAAATTCAATTAAGTACCGTTAAAAAAGTGTAAAATATTATAAAAACAATTCAATTTAGCATGGTAAAATATTAATATGTAATTAAAAGATACTTAATAGGAACGTATAAACATAAGCCACAGTCAAGAATTTTTTAAGATAATTAGAATCAAACTACACTGATACAATAATATGTATAAATTCATAACCACGTAAAATTCTGTTAATATTACACATTTTATGTAAATTAACCACATAATTTAAGCAAAAGCTTATATTTAATGTTCCTTAGTTAAGTTTTCAGTAACCTCAAAAATACCGTCCAAGTTTTGCAACTTGCTTCAGAGGTCAGGTAGTTTTACCTGGAAATGATTCAGGGAGTTTTGATTTTGAGTTTATTTGGTAGGGTTTAGGGACTCAATTAAAAAACCAAATTTTTGACTAAGATCACAAAATTGGTTAAAAGTCATACAAAAAAATACATATGACAAAAATTTGGTCCTCTTTATTTTCATGTGTAACATTTTTAGTCGTAGGATGCAATGATCTTGAGACATTTTGAAAAATACGTTTTTTTTTGTGTAGTATACGTCAAAAAAATGACAGTTTGGACTTTTTTTATTTGCGATCCTAAATCCTACCCAATAAACCTAAAATCAAAACCCCCTGAATTATTTTTCTTTTATTGACCTGACTATATTAACTGTACCGACAAAGGTTTGTGATTCACTGAATTAAAAAAAAATTCCTTACGCATTTATGCTTCTAAGTATATATTTTGTAAATATTCCACCCAAAGAAAAATTCTAGAACCACCCGTACTATTTATATATTTCTTTTCCAGAATATGACGCAACATATACTTAATCTGTATGAAAATGGGCAATATAGGTAGTCAGTCTGGTCAAATCAGTTCAAAAAATGTCGCTGAAGAACAATGGGCGCACTCATATCCAAGAACGCAGCCCCCTCGCCTTCAGCAGCACAAAGTCCTTCCGGAAAGGGACACCAGACAAAAATTAAGGCCCACAAATAATGGAGAAATACTCCAGTCTGGAGGCACAATTAGTGGAAGGCCCGCTTTTAATCGATCACTTTCTGTTGGCGAACAAAAATTAAATAATGTAAGTAATTTTTAATTGCATATAATTACATATTAATAAGTACACTGGGAATTTATAACCGTACTGTAAAAAGTTTTATGGAACCTCAAGCAGCTTACCCCCAACTTTATTTTTCAAATAGCACCCGTATATTTTTTTTCGGTTGCTTTGGATAGTCTTTGAGTTTGCAAATACAATGTTGTATTCTTGCTATTCTTAAGTTTCAGAAGTGGTAAAAAAGTTTAAAAACTACCCCCGGATCCCATCTATATTTAGGCAGTGATTTTCTCGAAAACTAAAAGAGAGATAATTAGGTTTCAAAAACCAGTGTAAATAAGATTAGGAAAAGTATAAAAAAATTAAATCCACCCCTCAGCCCCCTCCTAAAACTTGATTATCTCTTTTAGTTTTCGATAAAATTAAATTTAAATTTTTAAAATACATAAATTATTTTGACTCAAAGATACCTACCCCTCCTTTAGACTATCTGCATTATTTTTGGATCGATTTATTAAAAATTTGAAATATCCAACACTTAGAGGATAATTTATTTAAAATTCAAGAATTCGTCTAAGTCCCATTGGAAAAATGGATTCTTATTAGACTTAAAAAAAATCTTTTTTGTTTTGTAGGTATCTTAATTCAACAAGAGCGGTTAAGCGTAGCCAAGCGTGCGTTATATACGCCTAGAGAGCATTATTACATTGCCCTATAGTTAGCAGTGTCCTATCTGCAAATAAAATTGGTCTAATAATCGGTCATGTGACCTGACTTACGTCTATTTTAAAAAGTCTTGCAGCTTTCAGCTAAAATATAATATAATAATTTGGGACCAAAAATACTAAAATGTCAAAAACGATTTTAAAATTTATACACATTTGTATTTAAAGCAATTATCATCTACAATAGGGCAGTAGACTGTCATCTCACTTCATCTGAGGTCTCTTAACATTTTTGTAGTGGTATGCCTGTGTATAGAAAATTGTTTAATATATAATTTAAATTTTGAGGTTATACCAGTTGACAGTAACAATTGTAACAGTCAACAGATATAACTTAAAATTCTTCACTCACTTGAACTAATGTACGTATGTATAACTTCAAAATAACAATTCATGGTTGGTATTTTGAAGTTGTACATACGTACATTAGACACTATAGTGTCCAATCATATTCAGCAAAAATTTTAAATTAAAACATAAATTTAAATTAATTTCCCATTAATTTTTAAGAAAAATTCTGTGTGTCTAAATCTTTATTTTTATTTTTTATTTATTAAAGAAAATTTCAGCATTTTTTTCAGTATTTTAAGAACCTTTAAAATACCTATAGAGGTAAACATAATCTTTATATTAGATGAAATACTTTCAGGATGATATATACGAAGAGGAAACTTCTCACAATCCACCAAGGATGTATGTGCCAAACCAGAGAGATCCTTTGCATAAATCAGGTTACAGGTATACGCAGGGCATGCAAAATAAACGCCAAAATGAAGCAGATTTACACGAAAAGGTTTGTTTATCACATACACTGTAAAAGAAAATAACTTTAATCAATATCAGTTTCTGTTTGTACCATTAAAATTTTTACTCAGCACAGCATCAGCAGGTAAAATAAGGTAATAATAATTTTCCTTTACTGAAATGACTATTATTATTATTATCCTTTTAGAGTAAAAATTTTAACTCAACTTTATGTGGACAGAAGTTTTTTTATACTGCAGGATGTACTAGAAATTAAAAAATAAAAATTTATTTTTTTTCCAAGACACTCTGTATAAACACAGTTAATCTGATAATAATTATTTTTTAGATGAAAAGATTTGGTTCTGAACCTGATCTTCGATACTCTGCTCAGGTTATACCTGCTGATCAAGAAATGAGGGAAAGAAATAAAATTAATAGGAAGAAATATAGGGCCCCTCCCCCTCCACACTTGCGAAAGGTTGATATAAATTTATGGCATTCCACGCATAGGAGTAAAAAAGGCTGACATGTATTGATAGAAAATAAAATTATGAACATAAAAAAAGTTTTATTTTAAAAATTGAGAAAGTTATGATTAAAAAAAGGAAACTAAAAAATAACCATATTTCCCAATATTGAAATGTATTCTTTTTTCTGTTGCTTATTTTTTTTAATTTAGTTCAGTTCTGTCTTAATCATCTATGTACAAATTTAAAATCTTCACATGTCCTTTTTGCGTATAATGTCATAGTTTAATACATTCATTTCATAATTTAACTAAATTAATAATTGTTTATTATTTTAGTCTGAAAGGAATTTATCAACTTTATCTGACTGGGATGAAAATGAACCCCAGAAAACACGTTTGTACAAAACCCGCGCGGAAACTAAACACAACTATTCTAGTCCTGTAAATAAACAATACAACGAAAGAGTTAATTTACAAGAAAAAAATATTAATGAAAAAAATAATGAAAATAAACCTAAATTAAGATCAAACCGATTATCTTTACCAGAATTAAAGATGGCCGCAACCATTGATTTTCAAGAAGAGTTAAAAGAAGCAACGAAACGTTTAAGGTACACAAAACCTGAAGAGCCTATTAAAACTATTAAATACGAACCAATTTTAGAGAAAAAAGTGGATGAAAAATCAAAATTAAAAACCTTAGATCCAAATATACACACTAAAGATTTTAGGAAAAAGCTGAAACAAATGAATGAAGAAAACTTGAACTCCATTCGTGGGGAACCATCTGGAAAAGAATGTTCATCGGAAGAAAAATCCCCAATTGCCAAACCAAAAAAAGAACCAAAAACATTTTATTTCGGAATGGATGATCCTCCAGATAATTACGAAAACGATGTTATAGATCATTTTACGTCAAATCTACGTATTAATAATAAAAAACTACCACAGTCATCTGAAAGTGATATCTCCAGCGAGATTGAGATGGACGATTGTCAGATATCCAAAGCAGGAATAGATTTGCAACTAAGACCCATGTTACCCAAAAAGCAGCTGGAAATACCAAGATTTTCACCTGCAGCTGCATGGAAACTGTTATCTACCATTGATAATAGTGATCCAGCTACCAGCACGATAGCTAGTGATGATTCTCCAGTTTTTATTGAGGACAGAATAGAAAAGTATTCGAGACCGCCACCTCCAACAATCAATATAGGCCCTAGATCAAGCAATGATAAATCTGGAGACTCTGGAATTTCTGGTGATGCAGGGCCAGCTGGATATGATGATACTCAGGAGAATTTAATGAATGCCAGGAATAATATTCAGGTAATTTATATTTTCCTATAATTAAAAGTACTTATTGATCTTACCGAGAGTCTCGTCTAGCATGCATGTTCCTTTTCAAAAATTGATCAAGAATTCAACATTGATAATTAGAAATATGCAACAATACACATAAAACTTCCATGACTTTCGATAGAATCTCGTAGAAAATCTTAGAATTCCATAAAAGATCGTGATATTTCAGGAATGGAGATTTCTCCCGTTAGATTAGACAGGGACAAAAGTTCTACCCAAAAAGGATAGAAGACATACATACACTCCCACTTCCACCCAACCAAACAAATTCTGTATTTGTTCTTTGTTGAACAAATACAATATTTACTTGGCCGGGCGAAAAGTGTAACTATATTCTTTTTATTAAAGAAATTACTGGCGCCATCTAAATGTTAGTAGAATTATCTTATTCTACAGATTTACATTAGCTATGTTCGTTCGTGCCGCTCAGTGCTACACTTTCCGGCCAACCAAATAAATACTGTATTTGTTGTATGAAAAACAAATACAGTATTTATTTGGTTGGCTGGAAAGTGTAGCACAAATGAGATAGAGATAGGGTAGACGTCTTTTGTTTCATAATTCTAGTTGTAGAGAGCTCCATTCCTGTAGTAATTCATAAAAAATCTCAAAAAACATTCGTGACGGAACTCTCTTATCTTACTAATATTGAAACCTTTATTAGGAGGTCAAAGTCGGAGATGAAATTTAATTTGCATTTGTTAAAGTATTATCATTTATTTTATTTGGAATAAATCATTTCTAACATTTTCAAGACCACAAATTAAATAGATTCACATTGTTAAAATTTAAATAATTAAATAAACGTCTTTCCCATAATTCGGAGGTTGAATTTAAAATGGGTACGAGTTAGTTTATTCACAGTTTTTAAAAAAATATAGAAAACACAATAGGTATATTTAGTTTTAATTCGTTGCGATATCTTATTAAATCCGTCTTTTAAAATGTATGATGATCTTTATTTATTAACACTATATTGTGCAACTGGCTTCTGTTTATATTTAATAAATTTTAAACCCCAGAAAAATAATTCTTTCCAACAAATCCTATTTTTATTTTCCAGATTGTTCCTGGATTTCCCAGAGCCCCAGGAGTTTCCTGGACCCCACAACAAGACTTGGAAGATGACTCGAGTTTAGAAGAAGGTTTAAATAACTCCGTTGAAAACAATCTTGATCGAAATTATTCAAAACGCCCTCACGTTTTTAGTTTGTCTTTACCAAGAGATAATCACCTAGCTTCATATCTGGTAGAAAAAAATATCCATCATTTTTCAGGCTTACAAAAACTTAAACGTTCTGTATCAGGTGTTTTAAATACGATATCAAATAATAAGAAAGGTTTAACTCAGCCAAACTTAACTCAAGAACAGAGCGATAATTGGTTTTTAAGTAAATCAGCCCCCAATTCTTTAAACAACGGTCCAAATTCTTTAGAAATTAAAGTAACGCCAAAGTCTGAGGAAAGTTCTCAGCCATTACCAAATTCTGGTAGAGTCATGTATCTCCCAGAATTTCAAAATCAAGAAAGGCAACGATCTCGTAGTAAAGAAGAATCTAGAGAGCGATCAAAAAGTGCTGATAGATTAAGAGATAACAAAAATTTATCTTTGTATTCCAAATCTTGTGAAAATATTTCAGTGGAAATAAAAGATTTCGTTCCACAAAGTCTACAAGACCCCCCAAAAGAGTACCACTGGAAAAATAACGCAAGAAAGCCCAAAAAATTCACTTTTCAAAGTACCGTAAGGCAAATCGAACGTAAACGATTAGCAGAAAAATTGTCGAGAGAAGCTGAGAGAAAAGAATCTCAAAGACTGCGAGAACTTGAGGCTATGCAAAAAGTAGAGGAAGAATTTCAGAAGAAAAGAGCTAGAGAAAAGGCTACCATTAGACAACAATTAAGGTTGTATACAATGGATGAGTCTTGGTCTAGTTTACCACCAAATTTGGAAATACAAAACAGTGTACCTGTGAGTATCCCTAAATATCAGATCTAAAACTTTACTTAAGTGGTTTAAAGCAGCTTTAAATTTCTTTATTATTCATTTTATCTTTTATCTAGATTTTTCCCGGGCATTTTTAGTTTTGCATAAAATTAAAAAAAACATTTCACATTAAGTATCTTAAGAACTGTGATTAAGAAATTTAAAATTTTACCATTTTTTTTGCGACCACAAATATTAAATTTTTGCTGCCGTGTATTTTTATTTGAATATGTTTTTAGATAAGGCAAGAGCCTGACGGAGCAGTTTCCTCACCAACAGCATCACCACCATTAAAAACAAAAACACCGGAGTTATTAAAAAAAGGTTACCAAAAATACAAAAAGTCAGAAAAACATCGACCCAGTTCCGAAAGTTCAGAGGACAATAAAATAAAGGCACCTGTGACTCAAATACTCTCCGAATTCCGTCAACCACAGAGGGACTATAAGGAATTCCGAGGCAGTGGTCGATATTTAAACGAGTTAACGGATCCAGCTAATAAGCAAACCACTGTACACCCTCAGGTGACTTGTAATATGCCCAAAGCGAAAGGCCAAAGTACGTAAATTAAGATAATACAGTCTCCATTATTCCCACAGAAAATTTAAGCATTTTGACAATTGCCTGTTTTTTATTATATAAGACCTAACAGTGCTTAATTTTAACAATTAGTAATTTAATTTTTACCTGATGAAGGTTTAATGTTGGTTATTATGATTAAGTCCCCAAGGGCAAAACTCTTTTTTGCAGTTTTTTGAAAAAGGTCAGCGAGCTCTTTCATTGTCGAATTTAATTTCGGCACACAAAAATACGCAAAATTATTTTTTTTATGTGTAATTCAAATCCCGAAAATGTCGGGATTAAAAATTTTCCGATCCCGGGTATCCCGGAATTCAAAAATTTTAATTCCAGGATTTTCGGGATTAAGCCCGAATAATCAACTGAATTCGTTTTTGGTACGTTTTTGTCCTCTGTTATAAAAAAAAACGTAAAGAAAAGTAATCATAATCTATACTTTATTGTCAAATTTTAATTTTTTTTTTAAATATACACCAGCATTGTTTCTTTTTTTTCTCTAAACGAGAATTCGTTTTAAATAATATATTTTTCTTGCATATCTACATATCTATCATATAATTGACATAAACTGTCAGCTATATAAAGTATTACCTTTAATTATTTGTGTACTCACATCCAAAGAGCCTTGTTTGACATTAAGCGGTTTTTTATGTCAGACAGATTTTTGTGTGTGATAATTCAAGAAATGTTTAAATGATTGCTAAAACGCATGCAGAAGAAGGGAATAAACACTATCACCCTCTAGCGGGGTTAAGTCAATCCCTGAATCTAAGGTTTGTTCAATCTCGATTTATTGCGTATCAGGCTTCCAGACCACAGGTCTGTTTTTTTCTGAAAACTCGCTTAACATTAATCACACGACAACAATAATGTCTGTATGTAGTAACATACAAGGCCCTTTTTGGGGGGCATACATGTTTATATAATATTTCTTTTTCTAGATTCAAACAAAACTAGTGGAAATAATTATAGAAAAGATTTTGCTCATGGCGTAAAAAGTAACCGGTCGGCTGGAAGCACTTATTCAGAAGATTCGCAGTCCAGAAATAACTCGCCAAGACTGTACCATAATAAATATACTCCTATAACAAGGTAGTACACATATTTAATTGTATTAAATTAAAACACGATGCTTTTCTGGAATAAAAACTATTAGTTTGGTTAAACCAACTAACGGCGTAAAACAATGGTTATACTCTATATAAAAATATATATTTTTAAAATAGTGCTCCCGACCCCCCCATTTAGGAGGGTAATGACCCCTTACCAAGATTCCTGTCTAATAAATCAAGATCGTGATATTTAGGTAAAATGTCAGAATTTTTCTCCCATAGAAAGGGTAATTTTTGCAATATTTTTTTTTTAATATGCCGCCAAGTTTCTTATTAAAAGAGCTTTCTAACTACATATCGAGGGCGTCATAACATAGGGGCGTATCTTCTATATATTTACACGGTTGATGTTATGAAGCCCTCGATATAATAAAGGTTGTTTTCCATATTTTAAAAATGGTGATACTGCCCTCCCCCAGCCAAGGAGCAAGATCAGAATCATTTTATATGTCAAATCCCCCCTCTATAAATAAAATTTACCTCTTTTTCCGAAATTGCTATTTTTCTTTGTTCTGGAGGTATTCTTTTAAAAAAGTCATCCTGTATAAAAAACGAAGCGTCAGAACCCTTTTTTTATGTTTTTCTAACAACTGTTTCTTAATTTTTTTTTCCAGAAAAGCATATCTTGAAAACATAGATTTTATTTTTTTTTTCATATATTTTTTTTTTGTTTCAGGTTTTAATTGTTAAAATATATCATGTATATTATTGTTACGAGTTATATATATATAGTATATAAATAAGCATTATTTATACAGTGCGTGTAAAAAGTATTAAATAAATAATTAAAAATAAAAATCGATTTTTTACGGTACCGAGTGTACCGTGTACTTTATATCTGTTTTATTTTATTTTTGCAACGTTCTGGCACAAATAAAGAGAAAAAAAATCGATACCCACCCTGTGTCACACTTACCCTAACCCCCCTAAAAATATTTTACTCGTTTGAGAACCCCCCACTCTTGATCCTACCCCCTTAAGTGACAATTGTTACTTCTTGTTATCCAACCGCTTACTCCTTATAGTCTAAGAGCTGGTGACCATTTTTATTTCATTATATTCTCCAAGCTGTGTTTTATGTATGTCTTAAAGTACATTCAAATTAAGCTATTTGCAAATCGCCAGGTCCTGGATCAGGTTCCTTTGGGTGCTAGAAGCCCCAAAAAGGTAGTGAAATGGCATATACCAAAAATATATTTTTAATTTACCGAGTCAAATGCATTAAATTTATTACATTTATATTATTCTATTTTAACAGTTTTACACAATTATTCAGCAGACCAAGGGGCAAAAACATACTTTAAAAAGTTGATTTGACATATGTCATAACTATAAAGTCGAAAGAATTTCCATTTAATCAAAATGTAATTTCATAAATTCTCATTCCTTTAAAAAAGTGATCACAAGTATCACATATGTCAAAGGCACTTTTTAAAGACTGTTCTTACCCTTTGGACACAGAATTATTGTGTATAACTATGAAAATATCTTAATATGAATGTAATAAATGTAATGTATATGACTAGGCAAGTTAAAAATAGATTTTTTGGTAGCTCATTGCCGGAGCTTTTGGAGCACCCAAAGGAACCGGATCCGGAGTCTAGCAATTTGGAAATAGCTTTATTTGAATGTAGCTTAAGACATATATAAAATACAGCGGGGAGAAAATAATGAAATAAAAATGATCATTTTGGGCTTTGGATCTATTAATGGGCTTTGGAAATATTGAATTTATTTATTACTTTTTACACAAACGGTATATTGTATTTATAGTAGATATGTATATTATACATTGTATATACTGTTATCTTTTTTATAAAAATGCGTATAAATTGTA
Organism: Brachypterus glaber; assembly: GCA_958510825.1. Lineage (NCBI taxonomy): Eukaryota > Metazoa > Arthropoda > Insecta > Coleoptera > Kateretidae > Brachypterus > Brachypterus glaber. The sequence continues at coordinate 16,247,789 of OY294054.1, read as the reverse complement.
TTTTTTTATATAATTTACTGAAATAAATGTACATTATTTTAAAATGTTTTTATTTTCACACAATGAAGAATTGTGACACAATCAAACAAAGGAGGTTATTGTGCTATTGCTAAATAGCGTAAAAACATCATGATCTTTTTAATCCAGCTGACAAAGTTTTTAACAAAAAAATAAAACTAAAACAGGAATATTTTTTGTCGGTCTGTACAGTATATATGGTGACTCGACAGAACTTTGAGCTATGGACTTCAAACTTAGATTTTAGGAGCTACCCAGACAGCACATAATAACTATTAGATATATATTAGACAGCCCTATATCCACTTAACGTCCAGTCCATGATGGATCTTTAATGGATATCCAGTGGATATACTTTAGGGAGGTTTAAAAATAAATGTCATAGGCGGACATTTGGATATCCATGGGATATCTACTGTCAATCCAGAATATCCACTGGATATACTGGATATCCAGAAAGTATGTCCCCTATATATTTACTAGTTATTATGTGCTGTCTGCAGGCCCGTGTGCACGAGGGGGGTTTTGGGGGTTCAAACCCCCACAGGAGGGTTTTAAACTACATTTTTTTAAATTTTCTGAACTTCCTGATTAGCAAGAATTTGAATCAAGCTAAATGAATATGACTGTAATCTTATAATTATATAATATATATTATGTACATCTATTTGTTGATAGTTTTCTTTGTACAGGGTTCCTGCAGATCAGGGCAAACAGGGAAAAGTAAAGGAATTGAAAGGGGTCATCTGAAAAACCTGGAATTTGGTTACTTTTTGCCTAAAATACAGGGACAACATTAAAAATTAAAAAAAAACAGGGAATTTTTGCTAAAAAGGTTTAATTACTTTTTTAATTGTTTAATAAAATTTGTAAAATAAATTGCCTGTGGACCTAGGGATTTCCTACATTTTTTTAACTAAGATTGCAGAACTTAAGCGTGAAATTAGTAAAAACTTTCGCTGCGGCGCTAGACCTTTTTTTGTGAATTTTAATATAATAAAACTGTTTAAAAAAATAGACCATCAATTTTGTAAAAAATTTCTTCTAAATACCATTATTTTTTGCTCGTATAAAAAAATTAAGTAAGCTTAATTTATTAAAAATTTTTCTTCCTTGATGACTGGACTGTTTTTTGTTCATAATTTTTAAATAATTATAAAATACTTACATTTTAACGTCATCCACCGGTGAGTAGCTTACTTGCAGCAAATTCAGAATAGGTATCTCGAACATTTTAATGTTAAGTGTGCTTTCCGTCACATAGACGGCGCTAGTGTATAGCTTTTAATTTGAGGGTAGATTTGAATGAATCTATTATATATGAAGGAAACTCATAATTTATAAATAGGGGAGAGAAAACGAAAGTTTAAAATTACTTTCCGTATTATTTTTAGAACTAGATCTATAAGAATTCTCAGGCCCTTCTGGTCCTCAGGTTTTTTTTGCAAATAGGCGTTAGATTTTAAAATGTAATTACTAATGAAAGATTTGTATTCAGTGCCTTAAAATTAGTTTCAGTGATTTTTTTTGTTTGGAAAATGCGATTGCGGTCTATTTGAATGTAAATTTTCACTTTGATTTTAATATAAGCTGTGGCCCAATATATATTTTTTTAAGTGGCAATATTGTTTTCTAGTAAACAATAACTAGAGTTCAAGAAAAATCTGGCAGCGCCGCAGGCTAACATATTTAGAATTTTCAAGGCCATGCATATTTCAAATTCTTTGAAAAGCAAATTAATTTAAAAAATAAGCTTTTAGTAAAATTTTAACATTCTAGACGTGTATTTTAGCTCTGCAGGCATTTTTTAGAATTTTTAGAGTTTTGCATTTTGCAAAACACTTCAGAAATTAAGAATCAAATTAATTTACTTTGTGATTATGGTATTTAATTCAGCGCCGCAGACTAAATTTTTTAGAATTTTCAAGGTCATACATTTTCCAAACAATTTATACTTTTATAAAACGGCGACCCGTGTATGTATACATTGCACACATTTTTCACATAATAGCTAAGCTATCAAAAAATTAAGTGGTTAAATATTTTAAGGAAAGGAAGTAAAAAATACTAAAGTAACTACTCTTCAAATATTTCTTTATTTTTCTTATAACTATCCATAATACATTATTATTATTTGCCACTAAACCGCTTAGCATGTTACATACATTTCATTTTTTTTTTTAAATAATAATACTCATCTCTGAATATGAAAATGTAAAAATTTACTACATGTTGATTTGACTAAAATGTTTGCCTAATATTAATATATTTAATTTTATCACCCTTTTTGTATTTTATGATTAAATAAAAACTAGATAAGTAAGCGAACATTTTAATCAATATTTACATTGATTTTTTTTAACAAGAATATAAGTAAAATATTACGGTTTAAGCTTAATTTCATATTAATATGAAAAGTAATAACTTTAACAATTTCTTTATTTTTCTTAAAATAATAGAAATATATTTTTTTAATTATTATTATTTGTTAAAAATTTAACAATGATACTCAAAGATAGCTTATTTATAAAAAAAAGTTTGATCTGTTTTAAATTTTTTTAAATTCACTAATTATAAAGAACAGAAAAATAACAATAAAAATAATTAAATTATTAACATGACATTTTTTTTTGTTTCTTTTTAAATGGCACATCAATAATTTTTATTTTATAATACAATCAGTTTTTAATAAATCCTCCAATCACAGAAAAAGTTTTAATCTGTAGAAAATTTATTTGTTTTTTCAAGAAACTTCAATTTATAAGTTAAACCTGTTTAACTGAGTCTATGATTGTTAGATTCATTTTAAGGAAAAAAAACTTAAACTTGAGTGGCAATTCCTTTAAAAATTAAAATTTAAAACAAAACCTCAAATGTTTCAAATATAACATTAAATTTATATTTCGTTTTAAAATGTAAAATATATATTCAAATTATTTCGTAAATATTTAAAAGAAATACAGTGTGTCCCAGAACTCACGTCCATCCTTGAAGGGGTACATAATATATCAAAAACTATCATATAAACATACGGCCGCAAATCGGCTCTAATGGAGTAACGGTCCATTGAATGTAGGTTCCTTCAATAGGACTCAAAAAAAAAAACGCTAATAAAATATATTGACACTGCAGAGCGATTCCAGATTTAAAACTAAGAACAAAAGTTTAAGCTTAAAGTAAAATTTAAAAACAAAAATAATTGACCTTAATAATACTAAACCATATACAAAACCTTGTCCCTCTAGCTCAAAGGGCTCCAGAGATATTAAATTAAAAAACCATTTTTTTTGTATCCCCTTTAATAGGCCATAACTCCCTTAGGAGCGATTTGATTTGATCTAGTATGTGTAACTTTATGGATGGAGGTAAGTTTTGGGACACCCTGTATATTACAAAAATATGCAACAAAAAAAAACTGAAATTATTCTGGTATTTTGCTATCTTTGAGTTATGTTGCCAATACCTATTCAAAATACAAACATTTAAAGAGGTAAAATTTTAAATCACAACGCTTATGCCCAAATTATGTTTCCAGTAATTTTCGACTTATCTTGCTCCGATTTAAAAATTAATAAAAATGTGCATTATTATATTATTTATTTTTAAGAAAGATAATGCTGTTTGATTATATATTTTTGATAAACTTTGAAAATCGGACATTTAATTTGGACAAATTGCGATTTAAAAACTTACGTTGCAATACATTTTTTAATGCGCATGTCCTCTGCACCTGCGCATTAAAATTTGTAAATGTTAGCGAAATTAAAATAAATTCTACTTAAATTCTCATTGGGAGAAAGTAACTTCAACGTAAAAAAATTCAACCATGTAAAAATTGATCTGAGAAAATTCCATTTTGTATATTTTTAAAAAATAGGAAGTATTATTGTGTTTAAGAGATAATCTAAAAAAAAATGGGATGGCAGTTTTAGTATAATGTATATATAATGTTTAATTAGTTGTTTTTTGATACGTTTACACATACATAACACATAAAGTTAAAAGCATAAACACTTACACGATCTATACCAAACCATTCGTTGCGTTTTTATTAAAAAACGCAGAATAATATGAAAATAGTTATATTTTTAAGTATATTTAAATATCTGAGTCTCCAATGTAAATAGATATATTCTCAAGTGAAATATTCTACAAAAAACATCATATAACTTAGTGTTATAACCTAAACATCCTTATAAGCTAATTTTGATTTTGTGCTCCAACTTAAAAAAATTAGAATCAATAAAACACCCATTTTACTACATAGAAAAAACGGATTCCTTGAACCAAGGACACGTGTCTTTGTATATGTTCAAAGCCATATTCTCTTGTTTCAAGGCTGGCATTTTTTTGAACCAAAGTCAATGTCCTTGAATGAAGAGCACGGGTTTTGGAATAAAAATCCGCGCTCTTTATTCAAGGACATTGCATTTGGTTCAAGAAAATGCCAGCCTTGAAACAAGAGAATATGGCTTTGAACATATCCAAAGACACGTGTCCTTGGTTCAAGGAATCCGTTTTTTCTATCTACCTAGCTATTAGAAACTTACATTTTTTTAACCACAAAGATTGACTGATATTTACCCTTTATTAATTTTTATGCTTTAAAAAGACCCTTTTTTAATTATCAGGTCTAATAAACATAAAACAAATATCAAACTTTTAAAACATTAGGTATATTTTTGGTTGACCCACTAAAAAGTAAAATTAATGAATTAATTATTGACTCTACTTTCTTTAACTTACTTATTTCATAATTTTAACAATACGTTCAATTTCACATTCACTCATACGCATATACTCAATTCATATTCCTAAATTATTGATTTTCAAAAATCCAAAATTTTATATATTTTTTTTTTGAAATTTTTGGATCTATGAAAATTGAGGTTAGGTTAGGTTGGCCGTGACTAAATCGGCTAAATGGTCATTTTCAGTACCGGTTAAAAACCAGTTTGAAGTTTTAGAGGTAGTGACGGAGTTTTTTATTTTGCGAAAAATCGCAAATATTTTTTTATTTATGTAAAATGCATTTTTTTTTAATTTAATCTATTCAAAAAAATTGAATAGATGTATTTTTTTATTTAATTTTAAAATAAATTAGATATTTTTATTAAAGGAAAATACAAAAAAAGCTTTAGAGCACCTTTGGTTTTAAATTATAACCTTTTTTTTATAACTTTTAAGGATTTTTTAAGATTTTTTTTAATGATTTGTGCATTGCCGTTATATTTTCGAAAATTGTAAGGATTTTTTTAATAAAACCTTTAACAATGCAAATCAAAAATCTTAAAAATGCCTTAAAAGAAGCTTTACAGAAGCTTTAACTAGATAGAAACTTTTTTGTATTCCAGTATACTAGAAATTTTTTTTCTTCTTCTCGTATAAGCACCTGAAAATTTATTTATTTTAAATTTAAATAAAATACAAAAAAAAAGAAATTTATGCAACAAATAAATACAAATATGTTTGAGCTTTGATACCATTGTTATTTTAATTTAATAAATAATTATTTATTATAATCAATAAATATTTTGTTATTCGATATATATTTTTCATATATTAAAAAAGACTGTAATTATAAATGTATACTGCAGTATGTGGGGAAAGATAAAAAAAGATTTATTAACTAAAGGGTACTGTCAAATCCAATCAATAATAAAACCGTGTAAGCACGTGTCAAATTTGAAATAATCCATAAAAAACGTTAAATTTCAATAAAAGATTTTTATCTATGGACGGGTGTTAGGTCCTTTTTCTACCTAGAATTTCACTCCATTTATAAACCATTTCTTGTTTATTTTATTTGTGCATTTAGTTAGTTTACCCTAAATATAAAAATTTAATCCAAACGTTACAATTTTGAAGATTTCAATGAAATTGAGCTGAGCAACAAAAGGGTTCTACAATGAATTGAAACTGACAGAGATGATAAATATTTACAATACAATGCCCGGGCACCCGTGCCTATTTTACAGAAATCTGGAAATTAAAACACAGGCCCGTAATAAGCATTTTTATTAATAGGGGAGCTCCTAAAACTGGTTCGAAAGTCAGTTCAAGACGGTGCTTTCCTCTAAATAGGCTAGTTAAGTAAAATAATACGCGATTAAACAAACACGTTATTGTTAAGAAGAAGAAAAATTTTTGAGGATTTTTTTTTTTTTTGAAAAAAAGGTTTGGATTTGTTTTCAATTTTTTTTATTTCTTTTTAGGAAAACTAAAAAAAATTGAAAAAAGAAATTTTTTGTAAATGATAGACGGACAGACGGACATTTTCAAAGTTACACACGTTTTGAATAGTATAATAACGCTTATGTTTTAGAAAACATCCACAATTTACAAAAATCTAGTGTCATCTCATTTTATCGCATTGTAGAAAGAAACAGAAAGATATAGTAATAATTTTCACTATAGGCCAGCGCGTTCTCAACTTTACGCTTTAAGCTTCATAAGGCAGAATGCCTGCAAGTGAGAGGCACAATATCCTATAGTAATTGCGACAGCTAGACTGATTTTTTTCCATTGATGCTCCTAAAGAAAATCAGGACCAGAATCTGTCAAATGCTATGCATCTTAAAAAAATAGCTGCCATTTTGAGTTAATGAGTCCCTTAAATATGGGAGGATTGGTGTAGTGGACTACCGCGTCGTACTTGATGAGTTTACTACCCAAAATAGCGTGAGTTCGATTCTCACCGGCGCCGATTTGCCTTTTTCAGTTAATTAATAATTGAAATTTAGCGAAGGCGTAAGTGAAGCGGACACTCCCTATAAATTGGTTCGAAAGTCAATTAAAGCCGGTGGTTCCCTCTACTACTAGCCGACACAAGTCCTGGACTTAGGGGATGCTTAATTAAGTAAAATAGTACGAGGTTAAACAAAAATGTAAATGTAAAAATGTAAAATATGGACTATTGAAAAACAGATAAAACTAAGTAGGTTTGTGTAAAGTACGGCTCTGTAAATCGAACAGCTAGTGATTAAAACCTGTCGTATTGAAGTTTGTCATCAAAAGTACCCCTTTACTGAAAAATTTCCCCTTTTACGTAAAATCAACCCTCATTTTACAACAATTACATATTTTGATGTCATTTTGGGACAGATGTGCGGATTTTATACAATAATACAATATATTAAGGAAAAACATTCCAACTAATATCATGCCCTTTGTTAAATTTGTTTTTATTAAAACTTATGCTTTCCAGTATTTTGTAAAATCTGTTTATCTAATTTAAAAATAGGGGAACCCTTTTTATTTTTTTTTTTATAAAAAATACTATTTTTGTTGAATACACCCTTATATACGAGGATTATCCTTAAATTTATTGAGATAAATCCCTTTTTTTAATTAAAATTTATCCCATTTTTAGAAATATATGTGAAGCGATAAAAATGCCGGCAACGGTTTTAAAGAGAAATTCCAGCAAAATGGGGATCGTTAAAAATTTTCATTGTAATTTTAAATTTATAAAAATTTAAATATTTGGAATATCTAATATTCTCGCATAATAGAGAAAATATAAGCAGATGTTAAAAATTGGGGTGTAATATATATTTACATAATTTTCATTTTCATATCAAATCTGTAGATACATAAAAAATCGATAATTTTATACAAAACCCACACGTATATAAAATAAAATACGTCATTAAAGTACATGCAAAATGATTATATTTTTATCATAAAATTACACTCAGAGACCAATTTGTGTAATGAATAACACAACTTTCTTGTACAAGCTTTCGTAGACAATGCCTACCTTACAATTTGGTTAAGACATTTGAAACCGAATCTAATTCTTTATTGAGTAACTGATTTTTTCTTATCTTTTTACTCGAAAAGTTTGAAACAATTTCAAGTGCATTCAAAATGTTTTACTTTTCCATAAAATAGTGATTAATTAGAGAGGATTAGAAATCGATTATAATTATTAAACTATCGATTTAAAAAAATATAAAACTTTTACTCTTCTTATGTGATAAAACACAGCATTCCTTTTTTTCACTTTCTACTATCGATCTTGACCTTACCTAACACTAAAAAAAATGAGCAGGTGAATATACTTCTAAGAATGACACACGCCTTATATTTACAGGTAGTTAGGTAAACACTATTGATGGAATTTGAAAAACGGCAATACTTAACCCTCAAGTCTTTCAAATCAAGGTGTGGTAAGGATCCTTGAAAGTTTAGAACAAGTGCTATTATACTGGCGTCTGCAAGGGGATCTCAAACTTTTGTCCTTTGCAAAAAACATGTTTCTTGCTGCAGCAACACAAAAAGCATTAAATTTAAATTAATTTTCTGGATATGAGTTTTGGGGGATTTTAAGGTAACTGATTCCAAATATGACATCAATATAATAAAACAAAATAGGATAAATTTCCAGAGTATTAAAATTTAATATGGTAGACTTATTAGGTAAACATTATTAAAGAAATTAAAAAAAAACATAGTATTGTTTAACCCTCAAGTCTTTTGAATAAAGGATCCTTAGTTTAGAGCAAGTGTTATATTGGTATCTGGAAATGGATTTTAAATTTTTGCCCTTCGTAAGAAAAAGCAACATAAACTCATTTAATCAAATTTTGTGATACTTTCATATTCAAAGGTTTCTAAGGGAGCTGAGTTTAAAGATGAAATCAAACGAAACAAAAGCGGATAAATTTTCAAAACATCAAAATTTAATTACCTAAACATTTTTAACGGAATTTAAAAAATGATGGCTCATAATCCTAAAACTTTTGAAATCAAGATTCGGCAAGGATCGTTACAAGTTTGGAACAAGTGCTATTATCTTGACATCTGCAAGGAGATATCGAATTTTGGACGAAATTTAAACAATGATAGTAATTAACCCTCAAGTCTTTGGAACTTAAGGTGAGGTAAGGATCCTTAGAAGTTTGGAATAAGTCCAAATATACTGGCATCTCCAAGGGGATATCTTCTGCCTCTTATAAGAAGCAAAAATTCAAGAAACACAAAAATATTAAAATTATTTTTTTAAATGGGGTTTTGAGGAAGCGGATACTAAAAATTAAAATTAGACAACATTGAAATTTAATGTGGCGGAAATTTGATTTCAGCCAAAATCCCAACTGCTTAAATTATTACTTAAACAGTTTTCTCTGTGTAAATGTGTCTTATTTGGTTCAAACACCCTGTAGATGGCAAGTTATTTATACTTTAGGAGTTTTTGTAAATGTTGTTAATATAATAAAAAGGAAATTTAATTATGTTGTGGTATGAAAAAGCAGTGAGAAATAAAACAAAGAAAATTGAAATGATTGTGAAAAATTATCCAGCAAAAAAGGACAAATTTATAAAATAGATAAAAGAAAGAGAAACCCTCTTGGTGTTGTGTAAATTAGATTATTTCAGACTCTGAAAAATAGCTTCCGGCCAGAATGCTTTTTTTTTATTCTTCATATAGACGAAAACTAAATTATAGAAATTATTTTACTTCAAGTTAGAAATTTGATAGATAAATTACAGGGTATTTCTGAAAAACGTTTCGAAATTTTAAGGAAAGATTTTACCCGATTTATTTGGACATACCGGGTGTCCCAACTCTATTTACCCAGCGATTTTCTGCGAAAACCATCTTAAATTACACAACTTAAACTATGTTTTAGCATATATTTGATACTTTCAGCTGTTAAAATGTGGGCAGGGGGCAACGCATTACATTTATTACATTTAAATTAGTCTAGTTTCACAGTTTTACACAATTATTCAGCCGGCCAAGGGGTAAAAAAGGCTCTTAAAAGTTTATTTGACATATGTCAACACTAAAAAGTCTAAAAAATTTTCATTTAATCAAAGTGTCATTTCATAAATTCTTATTTCTTTAAAAAAATAAGTATCACATATGTCAAAGGCACTTTTTAAAGACTGTTCTTACCCCTTGACCCCAGAACTATTGTGTATAACTATGAAAATAGCTTAATCTGAATGTAATAAATGTAATGTATATGACTTGGCAAGTTAAAAATTGATTTTTTGGCAGCTCATTGCCAGAGCTTTTAGAGCACCCAAAGGAACCGGATCCGAACCTAGCAATTTGAAAATAGTTTAATTTGAATGAACTTTAAGATATACACAAAATACAGCCAGGAGAAAACAATGAAATCAAAATGGTCACCAGCTCTCCGACTAAAATGTTTTATGTGTATTTATTTGCAATTAATTTAATTAATTTGCCATTAAAATATAAAAGGATACAGGAAAAAGATGCAGAAGAAAAATTATTATCGAAAAAAATAGTTAAATTATTTAAATTCTGTTAAACTAACAAGACAGTATGTCGCAAAAGTTGTTTTACAGTATGTTAGAAAAAAAATTAATTTAATTTTTATCTGTGTATGAAAGCCCATCATAAAAAATAACGTTTAATATTTAACCATATTTCTCAATCGCCCTGTAAAACAAAAAACCTTTTCCACTTATTATTGATTTTCCACTTTTCAGGATTTTTCTTAATAATTATTTTCGGGACATAAATTCAATCTCAGAAGTAATATTAAAGAAATATTGTTTTATATATTTTTTTATATTGACCAATTTATTAAGTAATATATCAAGATAAAATTTTTGAAATTGCTGTAATAAATGACATTTTTAATTTAATTTTCGCCATAAACAATAGTCATATATTTATTTTTATTTGGCACTTTTAACAGCTGAAAACTGACACACTGAAAAGTTATGTACCGTTAAAATTTTAATAGTTAACTATCATTATGTAACTGGTCAATTTTTTTTTTAATTTTGGTTTTGTTCAAAAATTAATTTTTTTGGTGATTTTTTTTTGCTCAAATATTTTTTTGGTCGTGATTTTCTTTGGTCAAATTTTTGTTTGCCCAACTTTTTACTAAATATTGTAGTATAGAGACACTAAGGCGCAAACTACATGTTAAAACATCCAAGGTTTTTTTTAAATAAAATGTTTTACTTAAAACAATTTTTTCTCAGCATCTTATCAAATTTTTCAAAATTATTTTATTTTCCCAAAAAGAATAAAAAAATATAGAGGAAAGTACTCTTTTGTTATAAGCAGTTTTTTTTTACACGCCCTCTATTTAATTATAATTAATATATATTCTGAAACTGATTTATATTATTGTGCAAAAATATTTTTCTGCCAATTTTAGGGAATTTTAGGTGTAGTGAAAGTATATTGAAAAGAAAAGCCATTTCATTAAGTTTCCAAGAAGGCATGATGTTATTTTTTTTTTCGTGAAAACCGCGCCTTTATATTTAGTCGTAAATTTACTGAAATTGTGGATTTAGAAAATATAGGTTTATCTCATTTCTTTTATCAGGGGTGGCTGTTAAATGACCAAACTAAAATGTAAGGGTAAAATCCATACTAGGACATTTATTACTTCCATACTTTATCCAGAAGACGCCATATTTTCAATTTTCTTTCGTATATTGCTTTTTCTAATTAATATTTTAATCAATACGGTAGGTAACATATTAAAACATTTATTTTTGAGCTCCTGATTTAAAATTCGTAATTCTATATGAGCTAACTTCACTATACTACTATAGTGTGATGCCTTTTTTAGGAAAAACGCCGTATCGCGCAATAAAATATTTTTTTAAATACAGTACTGTCAGTTTAAACCCTTCCTAATTCATCTAACTTATCTGATATTATTATCTGTAACAGCTATTATTTCAATCTATAGTAAACTCTTGATTAGGAAACCAATACTTAACATTTAACTATAGTTATTACAGCCTTTACTTCAATCGTTGGTAAACTTTTCGGCTAAGTAGCCAACACCTGTTGATTACAAGACTTTACGAACGATTCAAACAAAAACTGTAGTATCCTAATTTATTAAAAAGTACCTAAATAATACAAATTGTGATTTTATATATATATATTAATATATATATATTAATCATAACAAACAAAACAGCTGATTATAAAGATATAGCGCACGGCCGCTCCAGCAATGCATTGCAAAGGTTTATTTTATTAATTTCTTTATTGACAATCATTTAGAAATAAGCTAATTACATACATACGTAAAAGTTGTAAAATCAATTATTGTTAACTTCTACAACCTGAAAAGTTTGAAACACCACATTTCCATCCCTTGGTCGGGAACTGTCTTGTTACCAACTTCACTTCACTTCAAATATGTCGAAAACTTAAATGTATTAAAATGTCATAGAAAAAATAGTTTAACGTACTTTTTTTTAAAATAACATTAGATACACATTTAAATTTCAATATTGTCTTATTTCTAATATATATTAAATTAAAAACCATTTTAACTGTCATTTCTGAAAGATAAGGTCTGCCAACGCCTGTAATTTAACGAAGTAGACACATAACGTTATTTTTATACTTTTTTAGACAAAAATTTATTATTTATGTCGGATGAATATTTATATTCAATATATTTATATGTTTTAAAATTGTTAATATTAAATAAATGTTATTTTTTATTTTATTTTCGTGTAGATCGCCATCTATACATGCATTGATAAAAAAAAGTATGTAACTAACTTCACCAGTGTTTATAAATTTATAGATGGTGTCAGTTTCGCCGTGGAACATAAAAAATACAATTGTTAATAAAATAGGTAAAAATTGTGAATAAAATAGTATACGGAAAATCTCATTTTTCCTTTGGGAATTAGCTGACCGCCGGACTAAAGCCCCTGGGTCAGCTAACTTTCCCTCAGAAAATAAAACATTTTCCACCTCATTATGTAATATACTATTACTTAAATTGAAAAATATTTTCTCTGTGCGTAGTGCTAGAATTTACAGTTATGTAAAAATCGTGTAATGATAGAATGTCAGATACGGCGTTTTTCCTAAAAAAGGCAGTCCTTATAAGGAATTCTATCAATGCGAAGCCATAAATATCTTAGAATTGGACCAAATACTTATTCGTTGTACTGTACAACAAATAACGCCGCAGCGGAGTTCAAATACAAACAAAATAAAAAATATGATAAATTTCCTTTCAAACGATGTCTCACATTTTAAATTTAATTCACTGTGAGTCAAGATATTTAAATTCAAAAATTCTGCAATATGGCAATAAACGCCTCGGAGAAAGAATTCATATTTCTTGTTTAAAAGTTGGTATAAAAGTCCCAGCAACGAAGTATAACCCTATTGAAAATGACGGGTCTGCGCGGGTATAAATGTTGCATAGACCGGACTTGAGCGGGTGAATTTCATCCGCTCAAGTCCGGTTTATGCACCATTTATACCCGACCAGACCCGTCATTTTTAGCAGGGAAAAATTACCGTTTGCCTCGAAAAAGTCCAAAAGTTTTCAAAATTGGTAGAAATGTAGTTTAGACCTTTCTAATGAAAGTACCAAAAGTAGTCAACAATTGAAGGTGAGCTCGCGCTGCCATCTTTATTTTAAGGCAAAATTTTGGCTATTTTGCAAATAACTTCTAAACAATCAGTTTTTTTAGAAAATAAGTATTAAAAAAAAAACTAAAAAATTCTCTACAAAATAGTGTTACAAATTTTTTTCTTACTTGCTTGGTTTTTGAGAAAATCAGAAAATGGTCAAAAATTGTCCGATACCTTGATTTTAAGGTACACGTTTGGAGTTTTTTGCAAATATTTTCTAAATGGTCAACTTTTTGAAAAAACGAGTTATTATAAAAAAGAAAGCTTATAAAATTTCCTACAAAATACATAGCTATCGCTGGACCCTTTTGCCATGCTATTTTTGAGGTGTCAATGTCAGTGTGATGCACATTTATTTATGACTGCAAAAAAACATGCGTAATACTTTGTATTATATTTATATCGTACCGTAAGATGTAGTAGTAGTAGTAACTACGTAGTCACTGACGATTTAAAATTTTAAAAGAATCTTAGTTTTTTTTTAATGATGCAGGTATACAATATTTCTACGTGCATTTTAAATTATTTTCAATGTGTAATCATGACGTGTTAAATGACGCTCTATTAGTTAATACACTTTGGAATTACTAATATTTATTTTACCCTTTAAATTTGACATATTGAATTCGTAACGACATTTTTATTAATTTAACCTTTACCATTTCACGTTCCAAGTTAAAATTCAAATAAAAACTGATTACACTGAAACAACAATTGTCTGAATTTACATAACTATGTAAAATTGCGCAAATTTAACATATTTTATGTAAATATTAACCAATAAAAGCTGGAATTTTACAACAGATTTTTTTTTTTGTTTCAAGACCATAGATATTCTAAGTAATTTTGCAATGTAATAATATTACATGTTTATTTAACCTGGTACTATTCTACTTAATTAAGCATCCCCTAAGTCCAGGACTTGTGTGGGTTAGTAGTAGAGGGAACCACCGGCTTATACTGACTTTCGAACCAGTTTATACGGAGTGCTCGTTTCACTTACCGCCTTCGCGGCAAATCGGCACCAGTAAGAATCGAACTCACGCTGGTCGGCTTACTGTGTACATGCGCTAGCCAACTACGCGGTGCCTCCCATTATTATATTAAATACTTGTGTGTTTAACAAAAAGTTAACAAAACTCTTGCATTACTCTTGGTCCAAGAGTAATGCAATTTTACATACTAACAATTAATCTTTCATGAGTTATCTGAATTCATTACATTGTAAAAAATATATGTAAAATACGAGTGATTTTACATTTGAACTAATATACAATATATTAATGTAAAATTACAAATGAAGTTGTAAAATTCCAAAGAAAATTGTAAAATTAAAAATAAAATTGTAAAATTACCATTAAAATTACATGTAAAATTCAACAAATTTAACATATTTACTTGTAGATTCTGCAATGTAAAATCACCCAAGATATAACCGCTAATTTACATATTTATATTTATTTATTGATTATAATGTTTACCATTACATTTTTATTTAAAAATCCTAGTTAATGTAAAATTACAATATTATGTAAATATAAACAAAATGTTTGATTTTTCTGTTATTGGTAATGTAAAAAACAACATTACAGGTACTATTACACTTTTTAATTATTTTAATTTTGTGTAAAAAAGCTTAGATTTTTCTCAGTGTAGGTATGGATTTTATAATTTTAAATGATTACAACACGTAACTTCCCTTTAAGTAATTAGATGTTGTTTACCTTTCAGCCTGTGTTAAATAATAGAAAAGAATGATTATGATTTTCATTGGTTTAAAAAAAAATCAATAGCATAATAATTATAGAATATCTCAAGTTAAAAAATATATTTGAAATATTTTATATAAATGATAAGTTTCGCAGTCTGACAAACCCATTTTCTTTCACTAGCAAAAATGGAGCAAAATATGTTGTAAAAGTATAGTTTTTTTCCTAAACAAAAGGTTTGGAAAACAGAAAACAAAAACCATAATTTCTGCATATGCTAAGCTATAAATAAATTGAAAACTACATGGGTTTTAAAACACTCCTTACAAATACCTGTATGAATATTTAGACAGTAGTCCCTGATAATAACTACATATTTTTGAAAAAACATCTGTTGCAATATATTTTTGTGAAAATCAAGTATCTATTTTTTTAAATATCTTAAAACAACCATTATTTTTTTTTTCAATAAAACGACGATGAATAATTTGGATGAAAAATCGAAAAATTTCACCCCCAACATGGCCATTTTTGAACACTTGTAACTCGATTGTTATTAATATATTAAAAAAATGATCCAAACAAAAATTGTTTTCCTTAACAATATTAGTTATATGCATTTTTACCGTAAGATGCATATTTAGCGAGATAACAGCACTCACCCCTAAAATTCAAGATAGCGGACACCTCTTACGCAAATCACCCAGTGAAAAACTAAGAGGAGTGTTCTGTTACCATCCATTACTACCCTTTAAAATATCAGCCCGTATACATTTATTGCAATTTATGATAACACAGGAGTTTCTTCTTATTTGACTGGACTATATGCTAAATTTTACAGCAATTGTATTAAAGTATTAATATTTACGAAACTGAATATGCTTTTAAAATTTTTGAAACCGTTAAACGTAATATTTCTGTATAATACGTTTTTTTTATTTATTTATTTTTATGCGAAGACATACTTGTCGTCTTTTGGAACTGCGAGAAACACACATCTCCCATTTTAAAGGAATTTTTATATTAAAAGTATAATTTGCTGTATTTACTGCGTATTTTAAAAGCCCAAACATTTTTGTATTTTGTAAAATATACATGGTGAACCCAAAATATGAAAAAAACTAATCAACAAACCAATATTTTGTATATGTATCACATAATACACCTTCACTATTTTATAGTTTTGAAAAATAATTAATAAAAATGTATAATAAATAAATAAAGTTCCAAAAACTGTATGATATTCAATAAATTCTTACTGTATATTAGATTTATTTATAAAAATAGGTATATACTTATTTACTATAAAATTTGTACTTTTGATTGTATGTATTTTGTAATATCTGTAGCGAAGTTATCAGTTTTAGGAACATTCTGTATATACTATATAGTTTTAACATTAATAATTCTTGAAAAATAATAACAATAATAAAAATAATAAAAAAAAATTGTTTAAAATAAAAAAAATACGTTGGGGAAAATATAAAAGAATAAAAAATAAAAATAAAATAAAAGAAAAATAATTTATTTACAAAAAATATAGGGTAAGAAAATATAAAAAAATCATAAAGGTATAAAAATAAATAGGAATCTAAATGACTAGAATTAAGACTAAAAAATGTTTGAAAAACATAATACATAAATAAATAAAATATAGTGACTAGTGTAGGAATTATTTAAGTACTTATTAGTTATGTTTAACTTGTAGACAGAACATAATGTGTTAAAGAATACATAAAATCTTAGATCACCTATCTAAGTAACAATTTTTTGGGACACTCAGTTTTTAACACATTATTAAATATTTCAAATTAAAAATTAAACTTGTATAATAATAATAATAGGTATAATAAGACTATGTATTTACTTATATCTTAACATAATATAGAACCCGTTTTTTTTCTTTAAATATATTAACGAATTAATTTTGTTTTGCCTCGACGCATATCCTGAGAATTCCGGAACATTTTACACGGTGTCGGGGAATAAAGATTCTGGTCTAATTTTGAATAACCCAAATATTATTCTTTAGATTTTTATTTAATTGGTCGAAAATTTCTAAAATTAAAAAAAAAAATATTTTGTTAAATATCTATATTTTGGCCCACCCTATTGAAATATCTTACAATATTAAAATAAGGAGGAATTTTTTCTATATTTTACTTTTTATATATACATATTTTTGTACAGTTTACAAACTTGTTAGAGGGAGGTAAAACATTTTATTTGATAAAAATTTTTACCAAAAAATATTTTTTTTATAAATTTCTTTTTTAAACTAAAGTTATTCGAAAGTCGGACTAAATCTTCATTCCCAGAAACCGTGTTTACTCTTAAAATTAACAATGAATATCTCCAAGGTATGCGCCGTGATTTTGATTTTTGCTCATTTTAATCCTAATAACACCTTATCTCAAGAATTGGCATCAGCCTAGACATCTCCCAATTATTTTTCGCCCATTTTTGGGCTAAAAACTGCCAATTTTCGTTTCTATAAGAATTTACTACTTTTTTTTACAAAATTACATCCATAATTTATTTTTTTTAAGACTCATAATAAATTTTCTTTAAAACGGTATCGCGCACTTTAATTTTTTGTGTGAGCCGAGATATTCATTCAAAGAAAATAAATTTACAAAGAAGTTTGTAAAGTTTTATAAAAATGGCCTACAGACTTGGCAAAAATTGTGCAATTGTGAGTTATCTATGCAAATGACAACTTAAATATTAAGCTGGGTCAAAAAATTTTTTTTTCGATTTCGCAACATTTCTCAGTATCCTACCTGATTTTTTTGCAAACGTTGAATATCTTCACGTGCCACCAAGCCAATTAAAATTTAAAAAATGTGACAAAAATATGTATAACATGGTTTTTTTTAACCAACTCACGATATTCTCAAATCTTGCGCTTAGTTTCTAGAGACAAGTAAATGTATTTTTTTTTTAATCGGTGCACATTCCCGACAGCAGCGGGTAAAAATAATTAAAAATATACAAAAAAAAACTTACTATTGTATCACATTTACTCTATTTTGCCCAGTGCTGTTCGAAATGTTCACCGATTAAAAAAAAATAAATGTGTTTAAAACTCGAGGGAAAGATTTCAGTATCTTCAGTTGGTTCTAAAAAAGTTTGTTAACCTAATTTTAGTTTATTTTTGAAATTTCGCCTGGCAGCAAGTGATTATATTGAACGATTAAAAAAATATAGCTAAATGGATTAAAAATAGCAACTTTTGCGGGTATCGCCATGAGTAAAACCGAAAAAAAAATAATTTTTTTTTGATCCACCTTAATTAATATTACCTTATATTTATTTCGCATTGTCTATGGCATTTTTCGTATAAATTAAAAAAGTATTGTTACATAACACGTGTACATATAAACTTTTTTTGGGTCCGATAGAAATGCACTGGACAGAAAAGCAATTGATTTTGTGCTTGCTTTTCATATTTCGGGAAAAAAATTAGGGTGGTTCAATTTGCATATTGCAATTTGATATAATTTCCCATGCTCTGTTACAATAACTTAACTACTTTACATTCATCCCCCAAATTTTGATTTCGCTTATAAATTATGCAAATCCATCGCTAAAAATAGAAATAATTCATCAATTGTTAAGGTTTCTATTCTTATATCATCGATTTTTGGTGCACATTATTTTTCAGAGCGATAAATGTATTGGAACAAATAGAGGGCATTTGTCCAGAAAATTTGATGAAAACTTATAACTTGTGAAAGATTTTACATAAAAGATTTAACGTTTTTGCCTATGTAAACTGCATTCGACGAAAGAATCCCATTTTGACGTCATAGCGCGTAAATCATATAGCACTCTGTAGTGTAACTGAACCTTATTTATTAAGACTGAACAAATATTTTTTTTGGTCATTTTCTCTATACAAATTGTTTATTAAGTCTTAATAAATAAGGTTTAATCACACTAAAGAGTGCTATTTGACTTACGCGCAGGGAAGAAAGTTACATGCCTAATTTGAAATTTCAAATCATATTTTCATTTAAAATATAATTTTTAATACGTTTGGAAAAATCTTTTTGTTTTAATAGGTTTTAGTAACACAATTTTTTTAGAGGGTTCAAAAAATAAAAAATTTATACATCCTACTCCAATAGACTAGAGCTAAGACGATAAATCCGCCGGGAGGCCCTTAAAAATACATATTTTAATATAAATTTGGTTAGGTATTATTTTACCTATTTCCTGAGAACACCCTGTATATTATTTTAATATACAGGGTGAGTTTCAGTCCATGGACATCCCCTAAAGTGGAATTGTTTTTAATCGGATCAAAGCAATTTTTTTGTAGCTTATATTTCTTTACAAGGGCTACAAAATGGAGTAAAAAATATTTTTTTGCACTTCCGGTTTGGCTGGAAACTAAGGCAATTTTTTTATGATGACACCTCCTGTATATTTTTACATTTTTGAATTCAGAAAACAATTTTACATATAAAAAACCTAATTGACTTAGTTTCCGAAAAAAATGGAAGTAAAAGAAAACAAAGTATTTTGTTGCCCTTACAACAGCGCACCAAAAAGGTAAGACCGTCCAAGGGGGTTGCCATTTTAAAAACCGTTTTAAAAATTTAAAGTACAAAAAATACCAAATTATGGTTTTTTCATAAAAAAAATTTCCCACATTTAGCAAATAAATCAGAATTTATTTATAAAAACTAAAATCTTGTCAAAGGTGTCCTAAATCAATAAGAAATTGCTTTGATCGGATTGAAAACAACTTAAATTTAGGGGGTGTCCATGGACTGAAACTCACCCGGTATTTCTACTATATCTAATATAAACTTAAACTTGTAAGACTAGATTTCAAAAATAAATATATAATTTAAAATAAATATAATTAAATTATATACTAAGTGATTACCAAGTAATTAAATTACATTAATTCTGAGCCGATAAACGATATTAATTCTTACACAGAAACTTATAATAATACTTTAAATTTATTAGATGGGTGTAAAATAATTTAAACTAATAAAAATTATTCAATAATAAATTAATTTCATAAGGCATCGATTCAATAGAAGCGCGCTCAAATCAATAAAATAGTTTTTTTTATGTAATTAAAGATTAATGACTAAAGATAAATTATATAAATTGTAAAATCAGAGAAAAACCGTTGTAAAATTAAAAAAATGTCATATGATTTAAAAGAAAACCAATATTTTTTAGGCTGGACGGTGATTTTTTGTTGAACTAAAGACGAAATTTCTCTGGGTGTAAACATTAAAAATGAATTATCACGCTTTTTAATAAAAACGACTAGCATGTAAAAAGTATGATATTCAAATTCGTTAAATTTAATAAGTATAAAATAAATATTGGACAGATGCATAATTTTAGAGAAAAAAAAATTATATTTTAGGGCTTTTTTGTCGAAGAGGGTAGTAGGGAATGCACGTAGCACGCGTCTGCAGCTGTTTTCAAAAATTAGGAAACGGGGACCTGATATAACAATAGAACAAAAAATTTGAAAAGAAATCAAAAGTGATTTGCATTCGACAATAAAATGAGAAAATGGGTATTAAAAATAATTGCCTCTGATTTTTTTTATACCACTCTCCAGTGCATTTCCAAAGTCCATTTATATGCACACCGTGCAAAATTGTTTATATTCAAAATCTTTTGATTTAAATACATATATGCATAATATGCATCAGTTTGAAGCATTGATTGTCAAATTGTTGCCAACGTTTTTAATAGTTTGGTCAAAAAAAAAGCATTATGTTTAAGGTCAGAAACAATCCTTATTTTTGCAAATTGAAACAAACGTGATTAAACTAAATTTACTTTTTTCTATGGTTAATGTGACCATATGATATAGTTAATCATTCATTTGTTTTGATTCAACAATATAGTATAGTTGATTTAAAGATATAATGGTTAGATGCATTATTTTAAGGTAATCAACAAAATGAATTACCCTAAAAATATTTTTTTGTGATTTCCACCAAAATATTAAAAATTTGATTAGAAACAATTTGACTGGATAATTTGTGTACTCGTTTTTTTACTAGTTTCTTTAAGACTATTTGTGATTAAAATTCTACCAAATTTAAGCTGTATCGGATAATATTTGGACTTAATACTAACAGTTTTGTATGTATTATTTTAGATAGAAAGCTTTAAGGGACGGTCTATATCTATATCTAAATCTAACTAAATCTAAATATGAAGAAACTAGACGAAAAAAACACAAAAACGTAAGGTTAAACCCAAATTACGATTTCTTGCTATAATAAATGCTATATTTAAACAATATTTTGTTTGATTCAACCATAGCTTTATGGTTAAGTAAATTAAAACAGCAAAAAGATTTGTATTGTATTAATGTTTTAACCATACGTTTTTTTTGCACACCTTTAAAAAATATTTATGCTTATATGTGTTCAAAATTTGAATTTATATTTCGTACCGTAAACTGTAAAACATACATATATTTTTTTATAGCATCCTGGCTTCTTAAACAGCAGGTTTTAATATTTTGGTTTTGTAGTTACTGAAGGCACACAGCTTAGTATATTATAACTAGTACTAGCAAGGTAGTTCAGTTTTGTACTATACAACAGTTTTTTAAACAATATGTTTTACTCATAGATATATATTTTTAGGTACATATGACTCATCAGGTGAAGTCATAAGCCAAAAGCTCATAGAAGTCATATACCTTGTACTAGATTTAATAGAGTAGAAACATATCTGCAAGTCCATAGATTTTAAATTAATTGCAAAGCGGCGTTGCCACAATGCGCAAATTTCTGAGAAACATAGAATTTTACTTCTAAATTAAAAAATATAAAATTAAACATTTTTAGACGTTTATGAGTAAAAGTCTTGTAGGTAACCCAACAGCGGAGAGTCATTTTACAGTCTAAAATTTAAAAGTCATGTTTTTGCATATAATTAACTTGACTTAATAAAGGCAACGTTGCAAACTGGCAAAAACATGACGCTGCAAAATCCCTAAAAATATTTAAAAATATCTAGATAATAAAAACACTGAAAAAACAATCTGGTTGGGGCAACTAGATCAATAGTTAAATACGGACCTACTATTTTTCTGGTTTCTGCAACCAGAAATCTGGTAAGGGCAGCAAACATAATTTGTTGTGGTTAACAGAAATAAGAAATAATACTTAGATGTTAAGGATGTGGTTAGCACAAGTAGTTTTGTTGCCCTTTCCAGATGATGATTGCAGCAATTTTTCCGTATTGATCTGGTTTGCCCAACCAGACTGTCCCATGTGACAGTCGATTTTTTTTAAATTTATCTAAAAATCTACTACTAGCCATTTCAACTTTAGAGGACTTTTGGCTAATGACGCACCATCATGACTTATGTTTTATAACCACATATACTATATTCAAACACACCTGTTTTAAATTTATTTTACTCTCATTAACTAAAAATTTTGAATATAATATAGTGGATAGATTTTGGCATATTTAAGATACTCATAATCTTACTACTAGTATACCATCTATTTCGCTTTTTTTGGTGTAATAAGATTATAAAATATTTTGAAAATCACATAAGATTAAGTTTAATATTTTTGAAAATTTGAATTGATGAAAAACCAGTGATTTTTTTATGGGTCAGGGTTCTTTTTTTTGTGATTAATGCGACTAAATAGTTTAAATTACTATTTTTTAAATTATGTACAGTTGTACCTTTTTGAAATCTTGTACATGGTGATCCAGATAATTTATGACTTTTCAGCGTTAATATCCCGTATAAATATTTTTTTTAAGAACAAGTCTAATTTAAATTAATTTTTTTAAAGAATCAGAAAATTTAATGTTTTAAATATTGTCAATCAATTATATTCTTCACAAAAAAATCTTCGGAATATATTTGTAGTTCTGTAGTTTGTAGTCGAAAAAAAAATTATCAGTGAAAATTAACGCATAAAAGATTTTTTTTGGAACGCCCTATATATTTTTCATTTAACGCAGTAATCTATTTTTCGTTTATTATGATTTGAGAAAAGCTACTGAAGAGAATATATAAAATTGTTGCCTGATATATCAAAGGTAAAAATGGCAGTAAGATATTTATGTAAATATAAGTATAAAATTGGGCTAGAGCCCTGTATACACTATAAAATTGCTTTAAAATTCAATTTTAAATATATTTTTATTTTATAAAAATTGTATTTTAAAAACGGACTATGATGAATTTATAATTTAAAAACATATAAGGGAGGTTATTTTTGAAACAATAGCACGTAATCACCCTAAATAGACAAAAATAGTATAAAGTTATATATTATGGGGTCATTTTTGTGGGATTCATAGCGAAAAAATTAGTGAACTTGACTTTAAAACGGTATCTCACACTTTAAATTTGATGTCTTATGAGCTGAGATATTATGGCTCGAAGAGCGTCATCCTTAAAGTGTGATACACCGTTATAAAAAAATAAATTCAATTTTTTTACTATGCGATTAGGTATTTTTGACGTGGACGTTGTCGTATATCTTTCAAAAAATATCTCATACAGTACGAAATATGGCAGAAACTCTGAATATTCTTATTTTTTTGTATCCATAACTCTTAACAGTAAAAAGTAATATCTACTTTAAAAATTTTAAAATAAAGAGTATATTTTGGGATACACATGGTTTCTAATAAATATTATTTTTTTTTGATGAAGTAAAAATATTTCTGAAGTATTGTTTTTGTTTCAGGGCATGTTAGTAAATAAATCCGTTTACAATTTTTGATATCAGTACTTGGGGAGTGGAGAATTTGCAATGATTGTGCAATTCAATTATGATTTTGATATACGTGTTTAAATAGATACTTTAAAAGGATTTACCAAACTTGAAGTTTATTAATTTTAAAATTACCCTGTACAGTTTATATACATTTTAGCTTTTATATATATTTTCTTCAGTAACTTTTAAGCCTAAAAGTCCTAGCACTAGTCGTGAGGAACTTTAATTTTACTTCGTGTTCATTCATTTTCGCTGGTAGTCGTGTTTCAGATATAAACCCGTCATATATTTGGAAATTTGTTTTAATATACACAAAAAAAAATTCCATGAAGTTACACCTAAACTAAGAACTAAACCAAAGAACATTAAATTATTTTCTATACATTTCACTGGATAATTCTTAGTTTAATTTTATAGATTAAATCACCTTTTTTGGGTTTTAATTTTAAAAATCTGAATTTATAAAGAAATAAAATATATAATAGATGATATAGATGTATTTTAATATAGTTTTTTCTATTTAATTCATAGTTTGTACATGTTTTAGATAATCACTTGATATGGTAAAAAGTTTCCTGGTCAAAAAGCTTGGTTACCCTAATCTAAAAAAAAAACCTTAAAACAGGCCAATCTCAAAATATTAGAAAAAAATATTTAATTTTGAAAAAGTGTTGGAGTATTAAAACATATTTCCAAAATATGGTATTCATGTAGCTTTGAGAATTATATAATCTTTGCTAAATGAAGTAGCAAGACAAAATGTGCTACAAACGTTCATATCTTTAAAATTAACTAAAATACTAGCTTTATTTATTAAAAAGTAGTTCCAATGAGAGAGAGAAATTGCGGTAGCTATGGTAACGCGTTATGAATATTTTCTATGCATTTTAAACCAACCCAATTATCTTTCATTTTTAGTTAATTTAATCTGGTTCTCAAGCTACATGAAGACAATTAGGACCGGAATAGCTGAAACACGATTTGGCAAAAATAGAAAGAGGCCCCTGTATAGCGCTTTCGAAAAAGGCCACTCAGCGTCTTTTAGACGGACAGGCGGCTGGGGCCGGTGCCCGGCGGCCCGGACGATCGTCGCGGGCGTCTTTCGCGTCGCGACGGCCGCTCGTTGATTGTACTCGTTTCGGCAAACCCTGAGTTGCGTGGTTGGAAACATTAATTGAACTGACTGTTGAGCAAGCTACATCTAACAATTCAATACATACATACTCTGTGAAGGAATATTTTTATCATATCGAGATATAAAATAGGAACTTGTTTAAACATCACCTAAAGCTTCATTTTACTATCGTACAAAAAACATCAAAATCTCGATATTTTACTTCAAAGTGAAAATCAACAGACTATATATAAAAAATTCACTCAGTCTTTCCGGTATTTGCATAAAAATATGTGCTCATATGTTTCCCATTATATATGAGGCAAATGTTGCAAATATAGGAATACGCTTATTTATATATACTTTAAGATTATACATTATAAATAATTAAAATAATAAAAATCACAGGTGTCGTCGAATCGCCTTCGATTGTTTCTTAAAAAAATATTTCACATCTATGCAAAACTACGTGTAGAAAACTGTAATCAAGGATTTGAAAAAATGGGGTTAGGCCGGGGTCAAAGTGAAGGTTACGGACAGAGGAGCGGGTTGTTTTTGGAGTACTGGCAAGAAGACCACGGCGGGCACAACTCTACGTTCTGCCGCTGCGGCTTCTTCCAGCAAAAATGCTTGCATCACATACCCTGGTACGTTGGTGCTCTCGGTGGTACTGCTACCCTCCTTGTCCTCTCGTTCTTGTCCCTCACTTGGCACGGCTTGACTTTGTGGTAAAGCGTATGTTGCCGGAAGTTGAGCCTTAATCGCTACGTCTTTAAGCGATTGCCCAATCTCTGCTGATATTTCCATTCCATGTTTGATTAGACTAGATGCGGATGAAGATGTTGCTGCTGATTCTTTGTTCTTCTGGCTTTTTTGTTTTGTTTCTATCGAAGCTGGCTCCTCTTCAGCTAATTTACTTTCTTCTTCTTCTGTATCAGATGGTTCCTTAGATATTTCTCCCTGAGTTAAATTTTGACCATTAAAAAACGGCGGTAATGGCAAAAAAGGATGCTGTGTAAAGATGTGATGTTGCAACAATTCTGGCTGCAAGAAACTTTGCGGACATACTGGACATTTTAAGGGAACTCCGTCACTGTTTGATGAATTTATTGAATGAGATCGTTCATGTACAAATAATAATGGAAGTAATGGTGTTGTAAATGGACAAAAAGAACACTGATAATTCTTAGCGTTTGTTTCATCAACACCAAACAAACTTGATAAAACGTTTTGAATACCAGCGTTTGGCTGGTTTTCTTGACCACTGTTTGGAATTTTTAAAGTTGGACTTGATCGTTCAGATTTAACTAAACCTCCAGGTTTTTGGCCTAAAGTATGTTGTAGCTGTTGTTCTAATTCGGCCCATTTGTCTGCCCCAGCTTGCCCATGATCACTTAACAAGTGTGCTTTAAGCCATTTTGTACTTCTAAATCTCCTACTACAGATAGTACAAACCTCGGTAAAATGCGTAAAATATCTATGACTTAAATCAGATAAATCTGCTGGTTTTAAGGATGGATCTGTTTCTGGCATCAATAAAGGGGGTACTGGTGGTTTACCTTCACTTTTTAAATTAGTTGGTTGGGGTAAAAGACTAGCCCCATATTCGACAATCCCATGAGTGTTATGTTTGTGAACTCTCAAAAAATATTTACTACACAACTCCTTGTTACAAATATCACATACAACTCCACCGATCTGAGAACCGTTTTCAATCTCAATACCGTGCATTCTTTGCATATGCGTTTTCATAAAATATTTGTTGCATAATTCCTTGTTGCAAATTTCGCAATAGCTGCTAGTTGGCGTAACATTAACAAACATCTTTCTTTCAGGTATTTGACCTCCCGGTGTAGTGCTCATACGACCAGACTTGTCTGGACTGTTAAAACCATTGAATTCTTTAAGAGCTTCACTGGATGGAATGTTAGAATGAAACTCCATTATGTGTTTCTTCATTTCATCGACGTTTTGTACGTCTTTACCACATAAATCACACATTGTGTTGTTATTTGAACTATTTTCTGGTTCTCCAACTTTCTCTTCTGAGATATCTTCCATAAGAACTCCGTGTTCTGTCATCATATGAGCATGTAAATAGTATCTGTTCTCAAATTCTTTGTTACAAGCACTACAAGAGGTTGATACTTTGGTCACGTCCAGGTCATTTAGCTGAAGTATCATGGTTTGTAGTTTTTGCAAATCCTCGCTAATAGCTTCAGCGTTAAGAGACTTTTCACTGGAATTTTGAGCTTCAGGAGTTTTCTTGTTAAAATCCTCAACAGAGCCATCGGACTGCTCGTGATCTTTAGCATAGGCTTTTCCATGTAGAGTAACGTTGTGAAGCTGAGCTAAGCTGGCGTTTTGAAACTTTATTCCGCATAGGTCACATCTGATATCATTAGGTGAAGTCGTTTTACGATCATGACTAGCTTGTTCACCCATGATCAGATTCAAAGGACTAGTTTGGACATTAGGTCCCCACGGAAAATGGCCCATGCCTTCAATTTTATACTCTTTACCATCTCGATCATCCGGAATATAGATTCCATGGCGTTTCATCTTATGCGTACGCAAAAAGTATTTGTTGCAATACTCCTTGCAGCAAATTTCGCAAAATGCTTTTGGGTTCATGACTCCTATACGTCTCAAACGATTGGCTATTTCTAACTCACGGCTAGAAATTGGTGACATTTTACTAGCATCGTAATAGGATTCTGGTTCGTTTTTGGGTTCTTGTTTTATATCTCTAGGACTAGGTAGTTGCTTCTCTGTTTGTGAATCGTCAGCCTTGTCGCTGTCATTGGAAGATGGCACTCCATTAGGCTGTGTGTTTTCGTTATTTTCGCCTTCGTTAAATAACATTTGTTTGGGTGTGATTTTGGGATACTTATTAAACTGGTTTTGGTATATGTCACTAAATGGATTTATAGCACTGTTAGATGTTTTTAATTCGTTTCTCAATGGCGAAGTTTCAACACTTGGCACAGATGTTGGAAATTTAGCGTTTCCTGCATAGGAAGGTATATTCACGGGATTTATCATGGAGTCTGAAGTAACATTGTCAGTGTAGATTCCATGTTTATTAGCTTTATGCGTTTTTAGAAAATATTTGTTACAAAATTCTTTGTTGCATAAGTCACAGTATGCATCTGGATTAAATATTCTTATAGATTGCCGTGGAATATTATCGGCTTGTGAAAATTGTGGTAGCGACATAAACATAGAATTTGAAGGATTAAATGGCATACTCATGTTAGAAGCCATCCATTCTTTACCTTGCATTTCGCCCATCCATTGTATTTCTGGTCTAGGTATTGACAATTGATCTATCCCATCAGCTCGGGGAGTAGGTGTAGTAATAGTGGGAAAATCTTCAGGTTCTCTCTTACATTCGATCTGTGAATGTTCAGTTATAATATGGGATTGAATTTGTTCTGAGGTATCAAAGTATAATTGGCACATGGGGCATCTATATTCGGGCTCTGTCGAAGACGTGTCCGTTGGAGTAGGGGGCCTACCTTCTGCCGAAGTCGAAGGAAGTGCAGTGGACTCCAGTTCGGTGGCTGATATCCGTATAGGAGTCGACTGTTTCCTGCGTTTTTTGCAGGAATCTGTTGAAGGTGTGGTCAGACATCTTTTCACTGGCGTCGTTCTTGGTATTTCGAACTCTAGTTCGCTGCTGTTTTCCTCCGAAGGAGCAACTGTTGTGGCGTATCCTCCGTGAACATTTGAAGTTGGACCAGAACTTGAAGGTAATGTGACTGATGTCATCATTCTGTTTTGCAGGCGACATGCAGTGCTCTATAGGTCTCTGAAGCCAAACAAAAATAGTACGAGTCAACAATTGAATCATTAAAAAATCTATTTTACTAGCCCTGTCATTGAATGTATAGGAAAAAATCTGTACATTGTCTGACATTGTTCTTGAATAGCTTGTAACGTTGAAACGTTTAGTTTCACTATTTTATAATTTTAACAGCAGCGCTAATGAGCTAAGGGAACGTTCAAGTATTACGTAACGCTCCTAGGGGGGGGGGTCATTTTGGAGTGTTACGCCCATGTTAATAGTATAGGGAATTAGCGTTACAGGGGGGAGGGGTGGGGTTCAAAAATGATGAAAATTTGCGTTACGTAATACTTGAACGTTCCCTAAATAGTTATACAGTGTATAATTTACACTGTTTTCTATTATTTCAATGACATTTTTGCTGTAAATACTTTTATTATAAGATCAAAAAAATCTACAATATAATTTTTATTTACTGTAAAATGCTTTTTACAAATACGTTTTTCTTATTCTCTTTACCCGGATAGATTTGACTTACAAAGAGTGAGATTGCCCTCAAGGAACCACGCATTGTGTACAGGGTAAACAAAACCTAAGTACTTAGTAACGGTAAGAGAAATTTCAAAAATATTTTTTAATTTTAAATCTTCTTGCTTACTCTTAAAATGGGGATAGAGCAAGAGATTATTTTCCTTTAAAATATGATATATTTGAGCCTAAATCATCTTCAGCCCAATAATTGCGTATTTCCATGGAATTATCAATTTACTTAACAGTTTAAAAACTTACATGTTAATATTTAATGCATTTGATGACCGTTTTTAATGTTGATTATTAAAGAAAAAAACCTTTATTTGTAAAAAAAATTACTAATTACTTAATTGTAAACATTTGCAGTGAAAATAAAAATTCTACTTAATACAATTAAAAACAATATTAATTAAATAAAAATAGTTCAATGCACACATATATACAGGGTGCATCATTTAATTTGTTACAATCTAGAGTTTTTTTTTCTTTCAGGCGATGATTATGAACCACAAGATAAGATTAATTGAAGTAGAGTAGATATACAGTAGAAAAATGTGTAATTTTTGCAATACCCTATTGGCCATTGCCACCATGCTACAAACTTGCATATCGTAAAACTAGCTTAACAAGTTAACTGGTCCACTCTGTATATTTTAACAACAAACCTACATTAAAAAAAAAAGAAAAATAAAACAAGGCGTTCCATATATTTTATTACGCCATTATGAGAATTTTTATTATTGTTAATCAATACGAAAGTTTTATTAAAACAAGCTGTGAGGATATGTGATGCTCCGCATGTCAGAGCATTTTCTTCGCCATGTATTTTTCCCGTTACCTTTTTATGATATCTGTTCAGTGTATTTTTCTCTGTGCAGAGCGTTTTTTAGGCTACATTTGCCTTTAAGAGTGTCAAAAACTACAAACTTAAATGATAGAATATAAAAAAATATATTAAGGTACTCTAATTCCAAATTTGAAAAAATTATCATTATTTGTTAAAAAAATATGGCAAATAAACCTGGACCCTCAGTAACTGTAGTTCCGGGTTCTGTGGGTTTAATTGCTATAAATTTTTAACAAATAAAGTCAATCTCTTCAAAGGAATGAGAGTAAAAAAAAATATATACTATCTGGGGCTTGTCCATAAATAGGGCTTCACGAGAGTCTAGAAATAGAGATTTCTTATCTTTTCTTGTTGATGCATCATGATTTCGAGAAAAAACTAAGACGAGAGTGTAACTTAAAAAACCAAGACAAGACGAAAGTCATGTCGCCAAGAGTCGAGACCCTTGATCAACGATAGAGTCTTGATTAAATTTTTGTACTTTTCATACACTTAAACGTTTTAAGTTTAAAAAGTAAGTAATAAAACTTGTCTGACTTATTGTTGATGTTTCGACGCGTCATATTAAGGTCAACCCTGAAGAATTTCAAGACTCTGGCAAGAAAGCTAATCTTCGAGACTCTCCATAGACGAGACAAAAAGTTACTCGTCGAGAAATGGTCAAGACAAAAACAACCTATTTCTTCGGAAATCGATACTCTCGACAATGGAGACGAGAAGTGACGTTACTCTATAGATTGAGTAAGTACACACTGTAAAAAGTAAACTGAATATTCAGTTACAAATGGATAGGAAATCGTAAGTTATTATTCTATACAATTGTACTTTAATTTTTGTTAAACGCAACATTTCACGTGCGTCCTTAAATATTAAAATACGTGACTTAAAGTCACTGACTTTAGAACCATAGTGCTTTTAACAAAAATTAAAGTACATTTGTATAGGATCATAACTTCAGTATAGGTTTATGGCGGCACACCATGCCGAGTCACGTACTTTAATATTTAAGGACGGACATGAAATGCTGCGTGTTTTTAACAAAAATTAAAGTACAATTGTACAGGATAATAACTTTCGATTTCCTATTCATCTGTAACTGAATATTCAGTTTACTTTTTAAAGTGTATACCCTCGTAAAACCCCAGATGGGGGTCAAAAAACAGCAAGCATTTATGGAGGAGCTCCTGTAAACTACCAGGAGTGGAACAATGTATCCTTATTCTAGAGAACGTTAAATTAACTACTTCTGTTTAATTGCCCTGTTTTAAAACTCGCGCAGGAAAAAATATGAACTTATACATTAGAGGGTGGAAAAACATCATAAATCGTTATTTATCCTGTCTGTATTAATTCTAATTAAACCAAAAAGTTTCGTTTGCTATTTTGTACATGGAATTTTAGTTCTTTGACCGTTTAAATACTGAAGAAAAAATATGTGGCGTTCAACGCGAAAAAGACCCCTAAAATACGTCATGCTAAAATTTTTGAGACTGTTTCACTCTTATTCAGGGTGAAAGTCCCTCAAATAGTTAAATACAAAAAACATAACAAAAAGCAAGGAACAAAAAAAAAACAAAACAAATTTACATAACTTTTAAGGAAAATAAAAATCAAAAAAAAAATTCAAAAATTAAGTTAAAAAAATCACAAATATCTTCGCCGTGATTTAGGATATGAAACCTGTGTTTCTTGAGAATTTATCCCAGGGAGTTTTGGAGTTCTCGTGGTCAATTTTGTGTGTATTTTAAGGTTTTGTGTTTCCTGAAAAACGGAAACTTGATTGGCGCATAATTTAAAAATAAAATCGTAAAATGAAACTGTAAATAATTCCATTTTTCGATCTTGTCTCTCGCGAGAGTCTTTATTTTTAAGACCCTTGACATTCTGCAGCGTTGTTTGATCTTAGTATTAGGCGTCGAAACATCCACAAGGGGGGCCAGGTAAGTTTTTATTATTGACAATGATTATTAATCTCCATAAAGTGTGTGTAGATAACTTTAAGTGGTGTGTATGAAAGGTACAAAAATGTATCCTCTGGGTCTTGTTTTTTTTTAATTACATTCTTGTATTGGTTTTTTCTTGAAACAAGCCAAGACGAAAAATATAGGTTTCTTAATTCTCGTGAAACAAATTACTCGGACAGACCGACGAACAGACCGTTTTTTTACATATAAAACGTCTTTAATCTAAAAACAGGACTTTCTTAAAGGAAAGTAAAACTATATCCAGAGTTCCATCGGTAAGTTTCTTAAGGTTTACTTATCATAATTACTATCAACTTGAACTAAACTAAACTGATCTAAAAAAGTCAAGAATATTTTGATTTCTCCGAGAAAAAATAATCGAAAAAACAAAAAATGGCCTGCCGCTGTCTCATTGTCTTGTTTAAGTTTATTGAACATGTCTGGGACATGCTTGGTAGAGCAGTAATTGATCGTCAACCACCATTTTCATGACGTAAGGAAACTAGCAAGTTCTTCCGGATTTATGGGATATCTTGGACCAAGATCAGTTAAATCGCTTAATTTTAAGTATGCCTTGGCGAGTTGAAGAGGTTATAGCCAACAGAGGTAGAATTACATTACATTCTATGATTTTTTTCCTAAACTGTTTTTTCCCAGAGAAAGCACCATTCCTTAACTTTTTTCGATCTGTTTATTCTTTTTCTGCGTGTTTTCTAACGAAAGATGCGAAGAATTTTTGATATTAATAAAATGGAAAAGAAAAGGAATGTATACATTATAAGAGGGCTCTGATATATTAAATATCCTCTTACTATGGCTACATGCGTTATTATACACTTCGCAACCCTACAGCTCAAAGAGTATTATACACTGAAAAAACGGTTTCTTTTATTTTAAGCCGCATTTATTAATCGGAGCTACCTGGTCGTCTTGATAATAAATAAATTTCATTGTTTGAAATAAGTTTACAGACATGTAATTTTTTGTACAATTATAGTAGTCAGTAAATAGTAATATAAGGTGTGTGAGCCAATTATTGTCATGCTCCTAATACTGCTGCGCCCTCTTAAACTTGTTAGTTCGTCCTCTGTGTCATAGATGGCAGTGCCAGTGTATCTGTTATATCGAAAATATGCCTGTAAATATGATGTATCTGTATCCAGTTGGTAATTTCGTACATAAAAACGCAGTTCGTGTTTCGTGCTCTTCAACTATAAAAACTTGTAAAATTATGCTGACTGTCGCAAGCTGGGCAGCATCGATTATTGCAGGGCAAGAACCTAATAAGGTAAGCCTCGGAACATAGAAATATGGCTTTAAACATATCGAAAGACACGTGTCCTTGCTTCAAGGAATCCTATTTTCTTTGGTTGTAACATTTATTTTTCGGCGTGTACGTTCAAAACATATTTTCAGGATTATTATAAATTAATTATTTTTTTCCTGTATACTCTACACTGAGAATAGTATACTATGGAATACGAAGCGTTAAATATCTTCACGGCTTGTTTGAAATTCTGTTAATGACCAAATCATTAAATATTTGAGCTTTGGACCGTCCAAAAACGAACTGTAAGGCTATTATGAATCATAGTTGTTTCCCTCATTTTGAATTATTTCTCTCCCCTCATACATTTTGCTAGTTTTAGGAGCAAAGCAAAGAATCTTCCATGGGGGGTGACAATAGTAGAAACTTTTATTAACACCCGCATATAATTAATACTTCAAATATATTTTTGTTTAAATGAAAATCGATATTATATTAAAATAGTATTTCCATATACGCATTTTTCTTATCTTGATTATATTTGTATATTATTTTTATCAAAATGTTTACCCTTTCTATTTTAGGCGATTTTAATTATCCATCAAAACGTTATTAGAACAAAAAATAGGGCGTTGACATAATCGTTTTTATAACCCCTTGATATTCCTAACAAGATTATAATATCTTAAATTTAAAATAAATTTTGAAACAAACCGAAAGATATGTATGTGGTATATTGCATTTTCCCAAATACTTAAAAAAAAAATATTTTCAAAAAATAAATATAAAATTTAAATAAATAATAGGGTTTCTTATATTCAATTACCACACTTTATTATTAATTAGTTACTATACAGGGTTATTCAGAAATAAGTTCGAGCAATTTAAGAGGTGATTCTACGTTAAAAAATATAAAAAAAAGTTCCTATAAAGGTTGATTCGGAAATGAGCCCTAAGGGAGCTGCGGCCCTTAGAAGATGGCATATTGAATGGGGAACAAAAAAAATACCAATAAAATTTTAATTCTGCAGGGCGATTCTTCATTTAAAACTAAGCAAAAAAGTATTCTTTACCAAAACACCTAAATTTAATATTAACACAAATCTCTAGAGACCAGGTGTTGAGGGCATGAACCCCGCACTAAACTAAACTAATATTAAAGGAGTAATAGCCTTTTTGAAAAGTAACATTTTTACTGGCGCAAAATGTTACTTCCTCTTAATTGCATTATTTTTTGAAAACGGTTGCTCCTACAGTGTTACACTATATAAAATTTTTTATGTATTTTTACCCAAGGAATCTATATTTTTTACCAAAAATCCAAAAAAATATACATAAAAAAGTTTGGGGCAAAAATGTGTTAAGCCTCACATATTTTGTCCGTTTAGGCACGCCTCTGGATAAATTCAAAAAAATAAATTAACATAAACTTATTGCCCTTATTAATATTAGTATACATGCAAAAGCTCGTCGCTCTAGCTTAAAGGGTACAAAAGTTATTAATTAAAAGCATGATTTTTATTGCAGTTTTAAAGAGCCGTAGCTCCTTTAGGACTCATTTCAGTACCAACCCTTATAGGTTCTTTTTTTCATATTTTTTAACGTAGAATCACCTCTTAAATTTCTCGAACTTATTTCTGAATAACCCTGTATATAAACAATTATTTAAATACATAAATTTTAATTGGTATACATTTGGTGATTGGTTTTTCTTTCATGCAGATTTTATTAAATAAAATGTTAAGTTCATATCTTTTTCTAAAACTGATTCCCAAATAGTCCAAACCAATCAAAACTTATGTTTTTAAGTAATTAAAATTTAAATATAATGACCATCTGATGATAATGATGAAACTCGAGTTACTGCAAGTAACCAATTAATAATAAAGTGTGGTAATTGACTATAAAAAACCCTATTATTTATTGAATCCAATTTTACCACTATAAAAACCCTAACCAGGCCAAATTAAAATGTTTAAATAAAAAAATGTTTACTTTTTTTTTAAATACTTATATTTTTTTGAAAAACGAAAAATTTTTGAAAACATTTTTTTTAAGATATGTATAAGTCATTATTTATATTCGAAATTAATTAGTACAAAGAATCGAAAATCGTTTTTTTGAAGATACGAGGTTAAGGAACTAACACGGCGATATGCAAAAAAAATTAATAATAGTTTAAAAATTTTGTGAAAAGTCTCATAAAAATCATTTTATCCAAAAAATATGAAAAGA
The DNA here is from genome assembly GCA_958510825.1 of Brachypterus glaber. NCBI lineage: Eukaryota > Metazoa > Arthropoda > Insecta > Coleoptera > Kateretidae > Brachypterus > Brachypterus glaber. The sequence goes on along the minus strand of OY294054.1, from coordinate 16,212,153 downwards.
TTAATTAATTTAATTTATCACCTTTTTAAAGAACAAACAAAAACATTTTGTAATCTACTAAATGTGGTTTTTAACGTCCCCTTTATAAGAAATAATCCACACGTATTTAAATTAATGAAATTCATATTTTAAATACCTTTTTAATTAACCATATTTAGCCTTAATAAACAAAAAATTATGCACCCTTAATGTATAATATATAAACTCTAATGTTATTAATTATAATTTATAATATAACTTATTATATAACGGCATATATGAGTAGCAAACTTTCAAGACGAATTATTTATTAAGAAAATGAATTAAAAAAAAAACAGGACATAATGACACTCTTAGACAATTCAGTGTAGTTGAAATTCATAAAAAATCTACTTTATTTTTTACAGTACACAATTACCAAAATATTTTCCAGTTATTCACGGTAAAAATCTATAAGTGTTCTTATTTTCCGTGTTTACAGGATTCTAATGGTATTTTTAGTGAATGAAATATTTTCTGTGCACGCAGCACAGCACAACCTTAAGTATTAATTAAATAGTGATATTAAAAAGGCTTCCAAATAATTGTAGCATTATAATTAATTAATATAATGACATAACTAATTTGGTTATATATTTTTGATGAAAATATATAATGACTATTCAGTTTAGTGAAAAATTAACGATCCCTTTGAAAATCGTAAGTGATAAAAGTTTTCTTGAGTATATAAAAATACCGCTGCTTACAAAAATTTTCTTTCAGCTTTTTTCAATTTTTTTAAAAGTTTAACTCTCCTTAAAATATTTTTGATATAATAAAAGAGCTACCAAGATTACCTACTTTACTTACCCTTAACTCCGAGTGATATTGCTTAGTAAAACTCATTGTTTAGCTAGTAAACATCCTAAGTTTGGTTTGTGATTTATACAAATGTGAAAATTTGAAACATTTAAAAAGAAGAAAGAACAATACCACAGATAAAGAAGAGGAAAAGGAAAAAAAAATAAAGGAACAACTTGTTTTAAACTAGTATTACACTACAAAAAATTATGAAATAAAATTAACAGATAGAAAACCAGCAGAAAAAGAAGAATTTACTTACGCAGAAAAATGATGTGATGTAATTCAGAAAAGTTGCTAAAATATAGAGCAGTTATACCAAATAATTAAGCAATAATTAGAAAAGTATTTACTCGTTACAATCATGACCAAAGAATTTCGTGTTTTTTTAGATCCATGCAACAAGTCCTAGAATAAACACCAAAAAGTCGCATGTTTCCAAACTGCTAGAATTCGTGACATTATAGAAAACCAGCCTTCAAACTAAAGTATATATATATAGGTAAATGTATAGGTAAATTCTCTATATGTATTTTTTAAAAATATTCATTCATTTAGTAAGATCAGCACATATATTAAGGTTGGGATGGACTTCTTTTAGAAACTTCATAGTCAGGAATACAAACATCCCAACAAGCATTAAAAAAAAAACATAAGATATATGTGTTTTACCCGTTATTACAAATGGATTAGAAACTAAGGCACTAACAAAAGAAGAGTACTGCATAACTTAGAGTAGCTCAAAGACCAATGAAATGGGCTATGTTAGGGATTAGTTGGAGGGATAATTAGGTATAGAACACAAGTGACGGACATAATAAAAAGAGAAGAAGAACAAAAATGGATGATGTGAAATGAACTTATAATTACACAGTGGAGACCTATAATAACTAAAAAAAAACATCGGCAGACCTCAAAAGAGATTGCTGGCCCATATAAAGCAAGTAGACTGTAAACACTGGCTTCAAAAAGCAAAAATTAGATGATTTGTAAGAGGCCTACATCCTATATATAATAAAGAAGAAAAAGAAGAAGTGAGTAAAAATTTTACTTAATCTGGTATGAAAAGAAATTGAGATATTAATGAGTGCATAAAAGATTAGTTTTATTATTTTTTTAATTTAACAACAATGTGTGTTGTACACACAAATGATGTATTAAATAAAAAAACAAATTGTCAAGAATGATGATGTGACCTTTTGTTCCAACACTCCACACATAAAACTTTCCTATATCTATAATTACACGATATCGGCCCCATTTACGCAAATTATTATTATTATGACGCGTCATGACGGCTGAATTTAGGCATTAAATTGACATTTAGAAATTGTTTTTTTTATTTATTATGATATTCACTGACATTTAAGTAATTTATTTTTATATAACGTCACCAAATGGGTTTATTTAAATAGATGCGACATTTATGTATGACAAGGTAAAAAAAAGTTACACCCAATGGTAGATACACCAAGTCCTTTTGACTAGGACTGCGACAAAGAGTACAATTTTAGAGTTAACCGGGGTAGATACTTATTTTTTTAAAGAAATGAGAATTTATGAAATGACATTTTGATTAAATGAAAATTATTAAAACTTTTTAGTGTTGACATATGTCAGATAAATTAAATAAAAAGTCTTTTTTTAACTCTTAGCCTACTGAATAATTGTGTAAAACTGTGAAAGTAGACTAATCTAAATGTAATAAATGTAATTTGTTTGACACGGTAAGTTAAAAATATATTTTTCGGGGACCCCATTTCACCACCTGTTCGAGCCTTCTAGCGTCCAAAGGAACCTGATCCAGGACCCGGCGATTTGCAAATAGCTTAATTTGAATGTACTTTAAGACATATATAAAATACAGTTGGGAGCAAATCCTTTATTATTTGTGAGCACTATTCCATACTTCCTTTTTTCTTACTCCCGGATAGCTCTCCATAATATCTTTAAGTACACTTTAAGTATGTCTTATTACCCACATACTGTTAAAATTTTACTAACTGGCCCCTGTGAGCTGAGGCAAGGGGGAAGAGAAGAGGTAAAATATGTGTGTGTTCCATAGGCGATTTAAACAATGAGATTTTATATCTATATCTGTTTTATTTAAATATTATCAACATACAGAATACACAGTGCTGATGATTTCCAAAAAGGAAATAATACTATCCATAGACTGTTTTTTGTAACCCTGTGCATTTCATTTTAACGACAGATAGATCATATTATATAATTATATTTTATTGTGTCTTTTAGGGTATTTTTATTTTTAAATCACTCACATTTTTCATATTTCAGTTATTTGTTTTTTATATTTATGCGTATTTTATTCTATTAATTCTCTTTGTTTCCTATCGTGGTACGAGTCATGATTTTATTAAAAAAAAAAAAATAAAAAATGTATTAGAATTAAAATTATTAAGATTATAAACATAAAAATTTTGAATGAATGAATATTATTCATTTATTTAGAATTGATAAAATTTTAAAACGGCTTTATAATCAATAGTAAACAAATATAATAAATAACATTTAAATTATTAATTATATTTTTCAGAAAATTATAATACAAAACTTCAAAAAAAATAATGTACTAATGTAAATTAATTTATTTAAAAATATAAATCATCACAAAAAAATGTTACATTTATAAAGTAACCTAAGTTATTAGTTGACGTCGACTATAGTGGAAAATATTTATTAATTTTGAATTTTAAAATAAATATTTATTTATTCTTAAACTTTTTAATTCATTGATTTGTTAAAGCTCGTGCTAGAATCGATTAATTATTTTTCATTTTGAACTAAACATATATAAAAAATAATTTAGGTTATCCTTTATTTTTATTTTTTGTGTTTTTAGTTACATGGGTACTCATGGATGTGAGAAAACATTTTAGACGACAATTTTAAAGAGTAGTAATATGTCCCATATTACCTTAAAATGGGCCAAAAAATCATCTTTATTTGATTTGGTTAAAAAAATTTATTTACGTATCTTCGATATCCCTACACAAAGATTTTTTTTTTCAGAAAAAAATGGATTAAAAAAATAAATCGTATCAATCATTTGAAATAATCCCACCAAAACCAAAACGTTATAGGGAACAAAAAATTAAAAATATCGCAATAAAATTTAATTAATTTTAACTTAAAACTTCACCAGGAAAAAAATACTTGCAACTGTGAAGTGCTTGTTTTTTTATGTATTTGTAATACTGATTTTGAATTATTCTGAGACATTGACGTTATTAAATCATATCGGGTAAATTACGTTTACTAAGAAAAGGCGTGATAATCAGGACTTGAAAAAAAGACAATATTAGAATAAAATGACAGTTCTACAAAAACAATATAAATATGCTTCATAATCTACACAATAACTTCAGACTACTTTGAACTTCAGTATGGGTGGTCTTAGGCCTTATTTTTGAAATCGTAGCAGAAATTTGCATAATTTTCCTTGTTTTTTACGAGGAAAATCTGCGTACAAATTTTTAAAGTCTTGAAGATCTCGGTAATTTTTTACAAGATTTCGAAGATTTTTCAGAAATGTCAGAAATCATATCCTATTGAATTGATTGATTGAATCATATCAAATTTTTATACAGGTAATAGAAATATTCTGAGGCCAGATTCGGTTTCAGCGACCCAAAATTAGTTAAAAAACATATGACTCCAATTAGGGCAAGAAACCGTGTTGCCTAGTATAATTAACACCAAACTAACCAATGAAATGAACTGTAACAAATACACTGATAAAACACTTTATTTGTGTCAACTAAATATTTGGTTGGATATGGCCAATTAAATTATTTGGTTGTAAGAAATAAACTTTACTTCTGTCAAATAAACAATTTTCTTCTCATTAAAAAATCATTTTGAAGTTTAAATATTTGTTTAATGAACTAAATATTTATTTGACTCAAATAAGATTTGTTACTCACAACTAAATAATTTAATTGGCCATATCCAAATAAATCCTTTTTATCAGTGTAAATCTGACATTTCATTGGTTAAATACTTAGTTAAGTGTTAATGATTTTAAACTAAATTAAATGTTTTATAGAATTTTTATAAATAAATTTGAATATTTAGTTATTATTACACAAAGAAAAATAATTATTAATTAAAATTAAAGTTTGTGGATGATTTATGATGATTTATTATTTATCGTCATCCAAAAGTTTTATGCCAAAACTGAACATTAGACAAAGACAAATTTTTATATTCACTTTTTTATTAAAATTAATTTATTGAATATTATTTTACATGTCTGTTTTAATTTTTTGATTTTTTATTAATAAACAAGACAAGTATTAAGTTTAAATATTCAAAGTCAAGTCAATAAATTAAAAAATATACATTTTTGTAAATAAAATAAACGACATAATGATTGACACTTGGTGACTTGTGGATTTTCTTCAAATTTAAATCAATTATATTTAAAGATCTGGATATGACTGAAGATTTAAATTAAATTAATTATTTTATAGAACTTTTTATAAATGAATTTGAATATTTAGTTATTATTACACAAAGAAAAATAATTATTAATTAAAATTAAAGTTTGTGGATGATTTATGATGATTTATTATTTATCGTCATCCAAAAGTTTTATGCCAAAACTGAACATTAGACAAAGACAAATTTTTATATTCACTTTTTTATTAAAATTAATTAATTGAATATTATTTTACATGTCTGTTTTAATTTTTTGATTTTTTTATTAATAAACAAGACAAGTATTAAGTTTAAATATTCAAAGTCAAGTCAATAAATTAAAAAATATACATTTTTGTAAAAAAAATAAACGACATAATGATTGACACTTGGTGACTTGTGGATTTTCTTCAAATTTAAATCAATTATATTTAAAGATCTGGATATGACTGAAGATTTAAATTAAATTAATTATTTTATAGAACTTTTTATAAATGAATTTGAATATTTAGTTATTATTACACAAAGAAAAATAATTATTAATTAAAATTAAAGTTTGTGGATGATTTATGATGATTTATTATTTATCGTCATCCAAAAGTTTTATGCCAAAACTGAACATTAGACAAAGACAAATTTTTATATTCACTTTTTTATTAAAATTAATTAATTGAATATTATTTTACATGTCTGTTTTAATTTTTTGATTTTTTTATTAATAAACAAGACAAGTATTAAGTTTAAATATTCAAAGTCAAGTCAATGAATTAAAAAATATACATTTTTGTAAAAAAAATAAACGACATAATGATTGACACTTGGTGACTTGTGGATTTTCTTCAAATTTAAATCAATTATATTTAAAGATCTGGATATGACTGAAGATTTAAATTAAATTAATTATTTTATAGAACTTTTTATAAATGAATTTGAATATTTAGATATTATTGTACTGATAAAAATAATTAATAATTAAAATTAAAATTTGTAGATGAAAATTTTCATCCAAAAATTCTATGAACATTAGACAAAGACAAATTAAATTTATATTCACTTTTTTATTAAAATTAATTAATTAATTGAATATTATTTTACATGTCTCTTTTCATTTTATGAGTTTAACATTAATGAACAAGACAAGTATAAAATTTAAATATTTAAAGTCAAGTCAATAAGCTAAAAAATATATATTTTTGTAAAACAAAATTAAATGACATAATGATTGACATTTGGCGACCTGTGGATTTTCTTCAAATTTTAATTATAATAACATTGTGGATTTTCTTCAAATTTTATATATTTTATGATCTGAATATGACTAAAAAAAGCATGAAACCGCTCATACTTTTTTCTGTCAACAACAAAAATACAAAAGTCCTTTTATTTTTCTCTAAATACAATTTAGGTGAAAATATGTAATTTTTTTACTTTTATATTTTAGAATTCTAAAATTAAAAGTGTTTATTTTTGGATTTGCTAATTGGATAATCCAAACACATACATGTTGTGTTTTCATTGGTCGAAATCTAGTGTCAGTTTAAATTGACCAATGAAGAACGTGGAAAATTAAAATATAATACATATTTTCACTATACCTATTATGTTGAAAAAGAGCAAAAAAAATTAACATACCATAAAAAGGTAAAATTATCCAATAAAATATTTCATATGGCACATTTTAATAAAAACACTATTCACGAAAAACTTCAAAAGGTAGTGTCACGTGTGTACTCAACACCATACAAATAGTATTCAATCATACCTAGGCTCTATCTATGAAATACCCTACCCCCACCCTTACGAAGGAGAAGGATCCTCCCCTTCCTCTTTATATTGCATTCCCGTTAATTTTTTCCACAAATAAGGATTGCTTGGCATTCGCGTGAATGTTTACATTTTTTTTTTGTATTTTATATTTTTTTTCTTGTCTTGACAATTTTTCACAACAAAAAGGACGAATTTTGGGCGGTGTGTATCCGTCCGGGATAACACGATAGCTCAAAATATTATAGTGCAACTATAAGAAAGCTTATACCGACTCGTAAGCTTAAGGTTGAGACCTCTAATAAGGGGTCATCCAAAAATAACGTCACTAGATTTTAATAATTCTTTATCACTTGTCACGCAAATTGAGTTTTAACGAAAGGTAATGTATTTTACACAGAAAAAAATATATTATTTTTTGATATTACACGGTAAAAATAAATTACATATTACGTAGACCGGTACGTTAAAAATGACATAGTCCAAACGGTAATATTTTGAATATAATATGTACAATATTGTACATCCTTTTACACAAAGTTAAATCTTTTTACACATGTTCACACAAATTCATGAATTACACAGTCACACAATTTTTTTTTTCGAAGTGTAGAAAAAATTGTGACCTGATGGAGCAATTCTGAGGTCAGATACGGTTTCAGCGACCCCGAATATATAAAAATGCGTTGGTCTAGTCTCTGGTACATCATTTTTTTGTATTTTTTTTTGGTTGGCTGTGCACAGTTTAAATGTTAAATGGCGCTAAGACCTCATACTCGTTGCGTAGATTATCGTAATATTTTAAAATAACTAAAATAGGTTTACATATAAAAAAAATTGACATATACACTTTTTTATTTAATATTTATAATTCGTCAGCAGCACAAATTAATAGAAAAAAGTCCAAACTTTTTACGCGTACCTGGTTTTCAGTGCACGTGAGTGCTTATATTTTTTTACAAGGCGGAGCCGAGTAAAAAAAACACTGAAAATGGTTTGCTTCGAGGTGCGTATACTATTTTTCCTACGACCAAAAGTCCAAAAAACCCAAAAATTGTCTAAAAATTAATTTGTCAATTTGATGTTATGTGTTTGACGTTTACTCTGACAGCAGATATATAAAGTTAGCTGATTTTCACTTTCAGACCGTTGTTATGACAACGGGTGGAAAATGAGCACTATCTACTAACTAGGTAGTAGGAAAAAGTCGTTTCGGTTCGACTTGACTGAATTTTGCATATGTTATAGTTCTTGGCTTTCTGAAGTGTCTTCGGGCACAAAAAATTAATATTTTAGCTGCTAGAGAAATTTGAAGATCTCATTCTAGCTCGTCCAGTATTCTTTGCAGTTTTTTTTTAAAAAGTTATGGAATCAGCAACCCTTTTCGCCCTTTTCTTATGAAAATCGTGTTTAGCATACAAAAATACAGAAAAATATAGTATGGTCAAGAGTATTTGTTTTTTTGTGTGTTATTAATGTATGCTTAAAAAAAGAATATTCTATTTTCAATAATATACTTAAAATGTCTGTTCATCTGTTTGTCCGTCTGATTGTCCGTTTGTCTTTCTATCTGTCCATCGGTCTATCGTTGGTGTATATTTTATAAAAGCATAAAATTCAAATAAAAAACTTTGTATGGAGTAAACAGGCTCAAGCCAAATTTGCGCTAATTCTTCTACAAAGTTTGTAACTACATTTTTTTTCTTTCTCCCCTGAAACTGATTAATAATATACAACAATATCGAGGGAAAATTTATTAAATTGTTTAAAAAGTCGGAGCCAAATTTCCCCCCCTCACTTAGATCCGAATTTCGCAATTTTCACGGAGTCAACTTACTGAATCCAAAACCCTTTGTGCGTAGTGTAAGGGGTGAAAACTATTATTTTCGCGATATCTCGCTTATTTGTCGTAAAATGAAAATTGTATGTTAAATTGAAAAGTTTTCAAAGTAGTTTTGCTGACTAAACCGTGACTATTTTTAACAATAAGGAAAAGAAAACCCACAAACTAAAATTTTAGACTAGTCGAATTTTTGAATCCACAAAAACTCACATTTTCAAGTTACCCATTGCATGTAAGTACCGTTTTTTATTTTTTTTTTTTTGAAATCTATATTTTTTGTCAAAGTATACATAAATTATTAAAATATAGGCAATTATTTTAATATCGTTAAAAAAGCCCAACGTTATTCGAATGAAATTATCTATTTTATTTTAAGCTTACCCTTATATTAGTGTAATTTGGCATCCTAAACTGTAATTTACAATTAATAATTCAGGAGTGTTTTATTATTGATTTTCCCTTCTAAAAAACCGAAAATAAAATGCTTTTTAACATTTTACGATAAAAAATGTCATGTTCTTTTATTGCGGGTGGCAACACCCGATATTAAAATCGGATGGCTTACAAAAATAGTTATTTATGGTACTAGTGGGTGAAGTAAGATATTGCCCATGAGAAAATTAACCTGCGAGGCGTTAGCCAAGCAGGTTAATTTACGAGAGGGCAATATCGGTTTACCCATGAGTGCCATACCAGGTTTTATCCAATAAATAGCTTAGGAATTCATATTTTTATTAAAAATTTTAATGACATTTACAAGAAAATAATTTGACAAGTGACAGTTGAGTGGGTAAAATAAATAATTATCCACTCAATAAAGTAAAAGCCACGCGGTGGTTATTATTGAGTTTATCTATTTAAAATAAAGCTGTTAATTGTCTTATTATCTGTATGTATTGGATAAAACTTTTTTTTTTGTTTATTAATGTTTTTTTTTAATTGGTACATCCGATTATTTTATCAAAGTAATGTTTTCGGAAATTTAGAAGTTTATCGGGCTTTTCCTTCTATTTTTTATATATTTTTGAAAAAATATAATAAAGATCTAAAAACAGGTAAAATTCCTGTAAAATATTAATAAATATATGTATGTTTTGTGTTGTTTTGTGTGTGATTTTGGGCTGTGTTCGATTATGTGTCAGTTTATGAAGTTGTTCTCAGGTAAGTCACAAACAGAGGAATTGAAGGTGTACGGCAGGTAGGTTGAAAGCATTTGAGACACCTCTGTACACTGGATTACGTGTTAACTCTTCCTCGTCCATTTTTATTCAAAATAACTATAAAAATACACTAAAAACTTAAAATGTTTTTAACTATTATTAATTTGTAATAAAATTAAACAAATGAAAAATTATAAATTGTTAGTGTCATTGTTACCAATATAAATACATTAAACTCGTCAAATCAGTCACATTGAAATTATTCAAAAATTAGGTACTTTGTACACTGATAAAAAGGATTTATTTGGATATGGCCAATTAAATTATTTGGTTGTAACAAATTTTATTTGAGTCAAATTAATGATTTATTAATGTGAACAAAACAGTTTATTTGACAGAAATAAAATTTATTCGTCACAACCAAATAATTCAATTGGCCATATCCAACCAAATATTTTGTTGACACAAATAAACAGTGTAAGCCAAATAAAACGCGCAAATAGATGAAATAGTATAAAGAACTCTTTCCATAAGACATTTGGCGCACTCGCCATGCTGTGGAGAATCCTTTAATATAAAAAGAAACTTATGTTTAGGACGATGAATCGTCTTGAAGACAAGTCCAAGATTCTAATGAATTTTCCACTTGGAAATATCGAGGTTAAATTCTCTTCAGCCAATGAAATTAGCTTAATAGGAAAACACATTTTCCTTTAAAAAGGTTTTGATATAAACGACTAAAACAAACTTCTCTGGAAATTACATTGTCATGGAAAACTGCCGTTTCTATCATACACTGTAAAAAATACTGCCACAAATAAAACGATATATTTTGTTACAAAAAGAAAACAACAAAAAATTAAAATACTAAAGTTAAGATAAAAACTCACTTTTAAATCAGATTAAAAAATGCATTTTCTAAGGGATTTATTCTTTACATCCTTAAAAACATTCCTTTGTTTTTCAATTTTTTTGAGTAATTATTAATAAACCAAGAAGGGGCTCGGGCACACCCTTATAAAAATTTATATTGCAGCCCCCAAGCCCTCCCATTTTAATTTTTAAAAATATATTTTTTAAACTTTTTGCTACTTAAAATAATTTGGAAAATGCGTAGTCCCGAAAGTTCAAAAATTTTTGCCTCAGGCGCTAAATATGCATTGGTATTTTTCAATGGCGCCGCTTTAAAAAAAAATCGCCTATTGCGCTTTTCTTCGTTAGTATCTTTAAAACATTTTTAAACATAACTTTCTCCTGAAAATATTCAATTTTTAGTGATGGCGCCCAAAAATTTCCGATTACCCATCCCATACCTTGACTCTAGATCCACCCCTGTATTTTTTCACCATTATATTACATTTTATAAGGGGCCCTGGTCCAAATAGGATACTGTGAATCTTTTTCTGCGTCGCCTTTTTTTACACTGGACGGAAAATTCATAATAATTACATTATTTTTGGGCCGATGAACGTTGTTAATTATTAAACAAAAACCTTTATTATAATAATCCTTAAAATTTATAACCTGCATTTGGACTATTTAATATGATAATTTTTTTTTAAAAAGGCAGGTATTTTAGGCATCGATTTAATAAAAGCGTTCACCGGCTCATAACTAATTTCGTTTGTTTCAGTATAGTAAATTGCTCTACTCCTCCATTTTTCTTGCGTAAATTTACATTTTTTTGTAGTGTAGGTACAAATAAGGTACTCTCATTATTAATTACTTAATATCGTGTAATCTGAAATTGACATGTCATGTCAGAGACATAAATTTTCAAAAATTTTAGAACTAAACTGCTTTATTAACGATTTGGAGCCTTTATGATCAAACCATGCCTTCTCCACTACATCATAATGAACTTATTAATCCCTACGACTGGTTTGAAGCAGCTCTCTATCCCACCAATCTAGCCAATTCTGTCATTTCCCTAATATTTCTGCACCCTACATGAAATTTTTTTTGCGAGTAGTGTTCCATTCAAGACCTCAGAGCATTTTTTAAGAAAATGTACCAAGAGTTAAGAGTTATTTAAAACTAAAGTACTTCGTAAGCAAAATAAAACGCGCAAATAAAATATTAAAAAAATATTAAAAGTCCATTGGAAAACTCCCCACTTTGCGGTTTGTTTTTTATTTTCAAAATTTTCTATTTGAAGCACGTTTTCCAAACAATGCATAAACGTCTGGATTTCCAAAAAATCAATATAAAAAAATATTCCTAAATGCCAAGAAAACAACAAACCTTAGCATTTAACAAAAAAAATATGCAAAAATTAGATTACGTGAACAATTTACTAACCTTTTATTAATTAGAAAAGTTTTTTTTTCAAAACAAAAAATGTTTTATTTTGAATTAAAGGTATTATAATAATACTATTTTTCCAGTTATATGTATTTAAAACGTTACCTTCCAACATATTTTAAGGGCTGCGAAAACCAGGCTAATAAAAAAAATACTCATTTTATTTATTTTTTAAACTAGAAGGCGAGGAGGCTTGACCTTTATAAACATTTAAAAACATGAGAAGCAAGTTAATTTTTATTCACAACCATTTAGTAATTGACTAATTACATAAAAGTTGAAAAATTAATTATTAGCCAAAAAGTTAGAAACACCTCATTTCCCTCCCTTGGTCGGGAAGGCTCTTGTAGATAACTTCACGTATGTCACAGGTGCAATTTCACGTTTCGAGAACTGAAAATTAAATACCAAAATGTTGAAAACAATAATTTCAATTATGCTGGGCGAATGTACGTCAAAAACTAAGAAAAAAAACTCATTTACATGTACTTCCAAAAATCAATCCCAAGGGAGCTACGGTCTCCTAAAAATGCACATTTTTTAAAGAGCGATAAAAGCTTTAAGACCAATTTTTCGACCTGCATCGACTTTTTTTCTTAGTTTTTGATATAGAATAACCCTGCATCATTGAAATTTTGGTTTGGGAGGCGTAATTTTTAGGTCATGTCTGTAGTACGTTCCATGAAGATGGTGTCTGTGGCAGAGGGTTAATTAATTAATTAACGCTAAACTAAGATTTTTTTTCAATTAGGTTAAACATGACAAGTAACCTAAATAAACATTCTTTGTCGTGAAAATGGATCCAAATCATAGTCAAGTCTCTAGGTCAAGCGTTCAAGTTATTTCAAAAATATTAGATATAAGAAAAACAGTTTTATCCCGTTCTGACCAAGTTGTCCAAAATGGTCCAAAAGTTACTTTTACTAATACGAAACAAAGTTCTAATTTTAAAACGTTAAATAAAAAATATTTTTTTTTAAATAAACAAAAAAAAAGTTTATTTTGTTAAAGTTTTTCTCTGCTGTAAAGATTAAATTTCGATTGCCCAGGAAAATATAATCAAATTTGGAAATCTCGTCTGTCGATAGTATGTAAAACAAGCCGTGAAGATATGTAATGCTTCTCTATCTATAGTATACTCTTCACAAAAGTATACTGCGATTTTTTCCCTAAAAACTTTCCTGTATACGTATTGTTTTTTTTTCTAAATAAAATACTATAAAGTTACACCCCCTTTCTTATTTTTTAAACAATATGATTATTTCACTCATAAATCTTAATTTTTTCTTTTCGGACGGACAGACGAATTGAAAGTTTCATTGGCGCATTTTTTAGTTCCTATTTTTGATGCTCAAAACGTGAAATTGTCTCGTCAACTGCAATTTTCTCGAAAACGGTTGACCTTACAGTGTTACATAAAGATTACATTTTTAATGTTGCTTAAGAGAATCATATTTTGTTGACAAAATGTCAAAAAAAAGTAAAAACAAAAGAGTTTGGGGAAAATATTAAAAATTACCCACCATTTTACACGTCCCCGATTAATTTTTCCAAATCAAAGTTACATAGGATGATAGCCTTTATCAACAGTACTCGGCGAATTTCCAGTACTCGCATAGGCGCCGCGTCGACTCTAGCGTTGACGCTTTATAAAAATTTCCCTTATAAGTTGGCAAAATTATTCCGTAAGCCTATGTTTCTGTGTTTATTTTCAACGTTGATGAGTCATAACTGACGCCGACTACTGTTTATCAATGCGAAAATTTTTTACTGTAGTTCATAGAGTTTCAGAGATATTAAATAAAAGTTACTTTTCAGAAGTACCCTTAGTAGGGCCGTGTCGTCCTTAGGGCTTATTTCCGGATCAATTCCTAGGAAGTTTTTTTTATATTTTTAAATGTAGAACCCCCCCTTAAAACTTTGTAACTTATTTCTAAATCTCCCTGTAGAAAAGTTTTTGATGTAGGATAATTTTTTACGATTCTGAAAATTTAAAAATCATCGTATAATACTTACTCTTCCAGCACGTACTGCGAAGAGTAAAATAAATAAATAGGGGAGACTGAATTTTAGTGACATGTGTGTCCAGTTTTTCTCTATAGAAGTGGTCAGTTGCTACTTAAATTTCATGTTACATATCAGATTCATTCCAAAATGCAATAGCAAATTAAAAGAAATCATATTGATACTATATTTTCGATAAAAAATATCATATAACCTTAACGGTCAAAATAATTATACAGAGAAAAAATATTCCTTCTACAATTCCAGCCCAATTCAATATGAATCGTGTTTATCTACTTGGTATTGTAAATTATGTAAAATGAATAATTAATATAAATGTAAAATTACACAAAAGATGTATTTTACATATTGGTGTTATGTATTTAGTGACTTTATATGTGCCATGTGTCACTCTGTTTTACGCATTTATTATTATAAACATAAATTTAATATAAAATAGTATAATATGGAAATTATCACTTTTTTATCTACCTTTACAAATTATTATTGATTTAATATTAATTTTATCAGTTGTGTATGAATAATTTAATATTTAAATAAATGGTAAAACCTGTAAATAAGATAATTCTAATCAAAATTAAATAGAGGGTACAGGGGAATAACGAGCAAAGCCACATTGTACATAAAAGCGGCTACACTACGCAATCCCTATTCCCATCAAAGAAAAATTATTTGATAAAAAAAAATTGACGAAAATTTCCATTTCTTTTTATTTCTTAAAAAAATCGAAAAAATAAAAATATATAGTCGAATAGAGAATATTATGAGCTATAAAATTATGTGTCATACGACTCCACTTTACACTTAAAAAGTTTATCCCCTTGCCTCCTTCCTCCATTATACCCCCTAAAAATATTAAATGTTGTGAATGTTTACTAAATTTAGTGGGGTTTCATACATGCAAAACCGTTAAGTATGCACTACAGTAACCGATTTATAGGAACTTTTTGTCATATTTTATGATTTAGAATCACCTATATCAAATACACCGTGTATGTTTAATGGGAATCCTAATTAATATTAATTAATTAATTAAATTCTCTGTAAGCTGAGGTCAAATTTGCTTTTAGATTATTGCTCAGTATAAAACAGCGCAACTTTTTTTAAATTTAACCGATCTTGTATCTCTTTTAATAACTGAGATACCCATGTTTGAGGTCGAAAAACGGGCACCCTGTAGATACAGCAGCTTGCCGAGATGGAAGGACAACTATAATTCAGCCACCAGATAGGATCAAGCTTACAAAACTCTATTAATAATTTTTATTAAGTTATAGACTGTTATATTTTATTTTAGCATGTTTTCAATGAAAAAGTTTTTTGTATGTTTTCAGTAAAATGTAAAAAAGCTTTTATATATTTACACAATCGATTTTTTATGATAAGTTAAAAATAAATATTTCTAGATTATATGTTTTTATTCATAATAGGTTTAATATTTTAGTAAAAAACATCATTAACGCAAAAGAGCAATCGACAAATACACTGAAAAAACGATTTTATTTATTTAAATGAACATTTTTATTGAATAAAATTATATTAAATAAATTTCATTAATACATTTTAAGCATTAATATAATAAATATTAAGGTGTAACAATTAATATCGTTCACCGGCTGAAAATTAAATAATTATGTGCACTTTTGGTTCAGTGTACACTGTTAAAAATAGAGAGTAATTTTAAAATCGAATTATAAAATTAAAATGATTTAAACCGAATTTTTTACTGAATCTTTTTTACGATGCCGACGTAATATCTCTTAAACAAATGTTAAAATTTAAATATTATTTTAATCCTCTGCCACAGAAAAAAGTCCAAACTCCTAGATAGTATGCAATTTGAAGGGCTCAGGGGAAAAACGATCAGAGTCCACTTTTTGTCGAAAATTCGTTAGACACGCCACTTGAAAACTTGGGTAGCGAACTACAAGATGGCGTGTCTAACGAATTTTCTACAAAAAATTAACTATGATCGTTTTTCTCCCTGAGCTTCATTTGTGATTTCTCCCAACTCCGACTAACTAAGGCTTTCCGCGTCTAAGTACCTTTTGGACATTCAGTTTAAGCCCTAAATCCAAGGGGAGAAGTGATTTTTCCCTTGTTCATTTCAAATTTGGCGGCGTCAAAAATACGTCATGTAAATAATAAATAAAACATTATTTTTTTTAAATATGTTTATGTTGTTTAATTAAATTATTTTAAATATGTTTATGTTGTTTATTTATGATTAAGTTTTTAATTTTTTTATATATATTTTTTCTTCTGCCAAGTTATTTGAATAAATTTCCCTACCAAGTCAAAATTAACAAAAAATAACATTATAGTAGTAGTACAAATTATATTATATAAATAACTCATTTAAATACTATGTTCCATTACATTTATACTTAAATAATTAAAGCTATAAAGAACACGTTTAAGGGTCATTAAATTGCAGGAAATAGTTTTTACAGTGTACCTGAATTGGTAGAGCTTCTTAATTTTTTTACGTTTTTATTTTTATTTTCATTTTCCACGTCCTTCTACTGCGCGCAAGAAAAAAACCAGGCCCCCTATAGGCCTTTTGGGTCCCAGTCCCCACCTACTGACCTATAACGTTAAAACACGAGTTGTGTCAATAATTATTTTGCTACGTTACACATAAAATCCCACAGATTTTTTATTAAACTCTCAGACAAAGGATGGCATTTTTCGTTAAATTAATTAAACGTCTTCTCATAAAACTCATGAAAAAAAAAATAACATCTTAAACCAAGTAAATATATTTATTTAGCAACATAACAATTATAATAACTTATTTGAATAACACCTCATTCCCAAATTAGACTGAGAAAACTGTTATAGAAATTATTACAAAAACAGCATTTATACAGAAAAGAGTCTAATATAAAGTATTTGTCATATTTGTATTAAATACTTTTACAAGTTTCCAACACTGATGGAACAGTATCGTAATCAATAGTGTAATTAGGTTATAGAATACAACAATAAATAGTTGTATATGCGCCAACCACTATATATCGTACAGAATACAACAGCAAACAAGTAAACGCGTTCGGTATTTACAAACAAGTGCAGTTGTTCAAATTTGGGACAACAAATTGTACGCATTTTATTTTAAATTCATATATTACATGTATGTGCACATAAAACTACATATACCAAGTAATTACATGTACATGTAGGTATGTGCTTATCGTTAGGAAAATGGAAATTTCAGCCCAAAATACCTACTTTCAAAATTTTGGTAAAATCAGCTAATTTCCGCCATCCTTATTAATCATCCTTCATAAAATACTATATTACAACAATGTTGTTGTAAAATTAAATACTAAGAAGCTGTTTAGTATATATATGGTTTGACTGTATTTAATTAACCTTATAATGTTTTAGAATATTCGTAAAAATTGTATTCTATACCTACAAGTTGACACAACAACGTTTTGTATTAATATTTTTGGATTTTTCTACCAGTGAAGAAATCAGAAATGGGTAAAACTATTTTTCAATATTTTTAGTATTTTAAATACTCAGTATACTTAAATATCTACCTGCCATCTTTCAGGTAAGTTTCTTTTAAAATCAACACAAGAAATTATATTATTCAAATATTATTCAACTTCAACCTGTTGAGCCATTTGATCTGAATATTACGTACTTGTTTTAAGTAATCATTTCTCTATATGTAGGTTAAACATGCGGCAATTGTTTGTTTCTAAACATATGGAAACTATTATCAAATGTACGAAAACTATCAACCGTTTACAAATAAATAAGTACTACAACAAAAAGTAGCATCAGGATTCCTAGATTGTTGGTAATATTCAAAACAAAAAACATCTTGTCTTGACTATTTCTCGACGATTAAATTGTCTTTTAAGAGTTTTGACGACTAATTTTTTGACTTTTCTCGCGAGAATTTTAATTTTCAACACTCTCGACATTCTGCAGGGTTGGTCGACCTCAGTATCACGTGTCAAAACATCCTCATAGTAGACCAGACAAGTCTTTATTATTGACAATTGTTTTTAGAATTTATTTAAAGCTTTTAAGCGGTAGGTGTATGAAAAAATACAAAAAGTCGAGAAGTCTCTATTCTTAATCAAGAGTGTCGACTCTCGGTGAGGCACACAGGTAAAAAATCCCAAAAAAACGGAAAAAATTGTTTTTTTTTTGGGATTTTTTACCTGTGTGTGACGTGACTCTCGTATTGTCTTTATTTTTTAAACTAGATTATTTTTTTCTCAAAACCGAAACAACAAGAAATCACGATTTCTCGATTCTTAGACTAGGGTAAGGGTTTTAGCATTGTGCTTTTGGGAATGTGTTTAATGTTTACACTAGTACCAAAACCAAAACGCAATAACGAAATCATTCGTTAGGAATAACATTATTATTTACTAATTATAATTAATTTATATTTACCCGCAAACAAGAAATAAATAAATTTATTCCATTCATAAAAGCCAAACATTGCAATTATTTCCAAATATAGTAATATGTTTAATGCAGTATTGAATGAAATAATAAATAAACAAGCTTTGTATATGCGCAAAATTTGATATTATACGCAGATAAATATTTTTTATTCGACTGATCTAAAAGCGTCACTTTTTGTTCATTTGCTGGCGAAAAGTCAGACTGTCCTAGGAACAAAAAGTTTATTCTTATTTTTAAGCTTTACCTTTACTGTAATATTTATAAAGAAATATGACCTTTTGGTTACTTTTGGTCTTGAACTATATTTTCTTTTTGGCCAGATACAAGTATTATAATCATTTCATATAAATAAATATTTCTTCTATAACATAACCTCAAAACATATGGTTAAAAATAAATCACAAACACAAAATTTCAATTGTAAAATCAATTTCAATATTTATAATATTTATAGAATGGTTTCAGAAGTATTAACATGTTCATAACAAATACATTTTAACACAAGTTAATCAAAACACTAAGCTAATTTTAAAATGAAACCGCACGCAAAAGAAACCATTCAATTGTTTTTTTAGCGATTTGTTGGATAGCAATTTGTCAAGGACATAGGACATAGGTCATAAGGCAGCAAAAGGAAATATTTTTTGCAATTTAAAATGAAATATATTTTAATAATTTATTATAATTAGTAACAATCGAATAAAAAATATTGTATAATACACGGGCCAAAAGTTAAATTTTGATTTCGTAGGTTTATTATCCTCGGGCCGGCCCTCGGCTTCTAGAAACCTACTCAATCGAAAAATTTAACTTTTCGCCCTTGTATTATAAATAACTATAACACGTTATGCGCCAGGTAATGCGCCAAAATTTCCCTAAGCATCCTTTAGGATCGATCGTTTAGGATGATCAGACTAGATGAACAGTTGAAAGCATCTTATTAAAACATCGGAACTTTTTTGGTAAGTCTGTATCCCTAAAAACGTTATACCCTCGCAAAAACTAAAATAAAATAAAAAAATTTTATACGGCTTAAAAACAGATTCTATTTGAAATTAGGATAATAATTATTATTAATAACAATAATAACAATATCAATAAAATCAGCATTATTTTCTATTCAAGCCTAATTTTATTCAATATATAAAAAGTATATAAATTTTATACACACGGAGAAAAATGATTTCGGTGTGAAAAATATAGTTACAGTTTTTATACTTTAATAACAACAGAAACTAGCGATAGTTTCTATAAAGTTGATTTTAATTTTTATATATTTAGGAATAAATATCAAGCAGTTTAAAGATAGTCTTTAAATGGCCTTAGGACCCTGAAGTCCATATTTATTAGGGATGTAAAAAAAGAGTTTTTCGTATTTTTTGAAGTAGATTCACCCCTTAAATAGTATTCCTATTTTCCCTAATAAAGTTAGAAAAGCTATGGTTTGGTGAGGAAATTAAACATTATTTCTGTGGCTTGGTCCTAAAAGGGCCAATGTCAAAAAATTTTAACGGATACACTAAGTCAAACCCTGGAGTTTTAGCAGTTTAACAGAAATGTCTACATTTACATCACAAGCACTGAAGATGGCTTTTTAGGTTATATAGATCTGAAAAAAAATAAGTTCGGCGGTATAAGTATAGCGAAAAAAGTGACATTGGCCCTTTTAGCCACAGATTTATTGGATGTGTATGTGTATGACCGCCTTCGCCAAAATTATAAATCTGATATTTTTTTAGAAAACCGAAAACTGTCTGTCCTCAGAAGTCAAAAGACCTTTATGAAAACAGAAAACATCATACCTAAGATCAGGAAATTTAAGGCCGGCCAGTTAGTAGACTAGAGTATGGAGTAGAAAGAATGGAAAATCGAAAGTGTGAAATGAAATTGGAACTGGAAAAAAATTTGTAGAATATTAGAAGTAGGGGAAAAAATTGATCATAAGATAAAAGCAACACTTTATCGGTACTCAGTATAAGCCAGTTTTGCTTTCCATTATAAAACCACGTAAGTCCTGAAGGACTTACATGAACCTGTATAAATAGATTAAAAATTAGGACTACATTTCAGAAAGATCATCCAGTTTTCATCGATTTCCAAAATAAAAGAAACTTTATGAAACTTTAACAGATAAATGCAAATTTCTAAACAATCTCTCCACCATCCAAATTTGTTAAGGATTAAAAGCAGGAGAAATCTAGACGTTTATTGAAAAGATCAGGAAAATATCTTGACATGTCACGAGCTGGTGACAATTTTTATTTAATTATTTCCTGCCGGCTTTATTTTGTATATGTCTTAAAGTACATTCAATTTACATTATTCTCAAATTGACTGGATCCGGATCCAGTTCCTTTGGGTGCTCAGACTATTAGGTATGAGACAAACCAGAAACAGAAAACCTTTTCCTGAAAAACCGCAGAATATAATTATGTTAAATCTTTAAATAACAATAAAAAGAAAACGGTAGAAGTATATAAAAATAAAATAAAATTGGAACTAGAACACATAAATTGTAGAAAAACATGGACCGCTGGCTAAAAAAAGTGGAATGGTTATTTTGTTGTGAAGCACCGAAATTTATAGTTATTCAATTTTAGACTCAGTGGTATGAAACACCTTTATTGTAGGTCCCCAACTAATATGTATAAATAAATAAATAAATTCTTAAAAATAGGAGAAAATATTGACAATGAGATAAAAGCAAAACAGAACTTGTTCGGAAGTCAGTATAAGCAGGAGTTTCCCTCTACTATGCACATTCACAATTCTTGCATAACTTGTGGAACACTTATTTGAGAAATTAGAACGCACAGAATCAGATTTGATTTGTAGTATTTCAAAATAAAAGACATTTTTGTACATTCAGATTTAATAGTTATTTTGGCAAATGAATAAAAACTTCTGAAAAATCTCTTTACCAGCAAAATTTCTTAATGATAAAAATGATCAGAAATCTGGACGTTTATTAAAAAGATCAGAAAAATATCAAGACATATCTAAATTCAGGATTTAGGACAGTTGCGACTGGTTAAAAATAGTATAAGACAAAACATAAATAGATAACTTTTCGCTAAAATATAATGTTAAATCGTTAAATAATAATGTAAAGAAAACGGTGAAAGTATATACAAATAAATTTAAATTGAACCTAGAAAACACACAAATTGTAGATTCTTAGAAATAGGGGAAAATATTGATCATGAGATAAAAGCAACACAGCTATCACAAAATATAATGACGAATGAAAATATAACGGACAGCATAAATGAGATTGTAAGGGCGACTATATATATATAGTATATATGTGTGTGTATGCGTTAGATGCGTGTAAAATCGTTGTATTTCTCGATCAATACTTCAACGCTATAGACCACTGTCCAGAAGTTGACCCCACGCGCAACTTTTATTTTAAGACATATCAAACTGACACGCCTTACGAAAATTATAATTTATTTACCAATTTCCAGAAAAAAAAAATCATAAAAAACGTGTATAAACATGTCATTACGTTTCTGCTATTACAACCAACTCCATTAAACTTCACTTGCGCTTTAAAACACTTACTTTCACTTTCTATTTTGTTTACAACATGCGTAACGAAGTTTCTAACAACAAAACTGAAAAAGTTTATTTACTAACTACATAAATAAAGATTATTTTCCGGTTTTGATGACTGAAAAGGACTGTAAACGATTTGCATAACAAAAACATGTCCTTTGGGTATTATTCTCAACAACACCACGTGTTTGAGTCATCAGATTCAAACATGACAATTACTTATTTATTAACAATTGTAAAACAGTCAATGATTAGTTTCTGAAAGTTTAATTAAGTTTTACTGTGTCAGACTGTAATGATTAAGTTAAACTTAATTAATTTACTTAATTGTAGAGAATATATATTTATTGATTAATATTTATTGTTTGATTAAAGTAACGTGTTTAAGAAACCAACAAAAATATAAAAATAAATTAGCTGTAGCTTTTATGTTGAAATTAAATTGATTAGAGTTAATTTAATAATAGTTTATGATTTTATTTATTGGTCAAATAAATGTTTTTATTAGTTTATTTAGAATAAATTTTGTAGTATTTATTAAGTAATATTATCATTTAAGAAAGGTAAACAAATAGTTAAAACTTTCATCAATATTTCCAGTTGTTTCACGATAAGGAAAAGTGTTTTCTTCTAAATAAAGGTTTTTTTTTCTAATTTTTAGTGTTTAATGTTGATAATTTATGTTGTAAATAATTGTTACTTACATAGACCGACTGCCAAAGTTTAGAATAAAGTCATTGTTGGCCAACGTCACCACACTACACAGTCAATTTACCTACTGATAAATTAAGGGTAAGAGTGAAAATAAGAATTTGTGCGCAACTCCCTATCAAAATTGGATGACAAAAGCGGCCATTTCTTACCAAATATTTCAACTTTATACAAGATTTTAGCGCACATGTCATTTTAGGTTATTTTGTTTACAGTAGATTATTGTTACTTAACGTAAAAAAAAACTAAAAAACTAAAAAACGAGAAAAAAAAGCGGAAATAAACATTTTTTGAAAAAAAATCTATTTTTAATGCTATAGAGGTTAATTTACACATAATTATACTCTTCACAGCTCTCTAGCTAGAAAAGTACTATACCGCACAGTGGGGTATTTGACCCATAAAGTTGGACAAAAATATTTTAAGGGTTTTTCGTGCTCTGGAAGTTATGAAATATGTTAAAAATGATACATAGACAATTTTTACGTGATTATGGTCTTAGAATCATGTTCTATGTCCATATTTTAACTATCGAAGCGAAACGCACTGTGAAAGGTATACCATAAAATACTAAGCAATACAAATCTTCATGGCTTGCTTATTAATCCGTAGGCTAAAAGCAAGTTTGCCGAGAATCGAGAAATTGAGAAAAAATCAAGACAAGAAAGAGTATAACTTAAAAAATTAAGACAATATGAAAGTTATATTGTCAAGTCCTGACTTTTGATCTTGAATTGAGACTTTTGATAACATTTTTCTTTTTTTTGTACACACTTTTAAGTATGTTCTCTACTCACAAGTTATAAAAATAAATAGTCATTGTAAATAATAAAAACTTGCCTGGACTACTTTGGGGATGTTTCGACTCACGATGCTATGGACAACCAACCCTTCAAAATGTCGAGAGTCTTGAAAATAAAGACACTCGCAAGACGAGACAGGAAGTTAATCGTCGAGAAATGGTCAAGATGAATATAAAAAGTTTTTATATTATGGCTTGAAATTTATTATATTTACTTAATTATACTGAATTCAACAACAACAAGTAATTTTTAAATAATAAACTAAAACAGCTTTATTTGTCTCAACAGGGTAGTAGGCGCTACTAACTACCCCATTCCGATCTAGGCGCATTCACCAAAACTGTAAATATATATTTTTCGAAACCTCATTAACTTGATTTACTTTTTTTTTTGGAGCATTTAAATTAATTAAAATATCAATGTCGGAAAAATATTTTGATGAATTATCCTCAATGAAGAAAAAAACACCAAATAAATTATTTAAATCAGTAATTACACGGATATAAAATACGGCTGTGAAGACTGCTGCCAACAAAACAATACCTATTTTAAGTTTGAAGTCAATATTTTGAATCGTTTAAAACTTATAGGAAAAATAGACTTAAAACATTAAATATATATCTACCTGTATAGATTAATTATACAGGTAGATTATATTAATTATAACATAATTATGTTTAAAATATTGAGTGACTGTAAATAAGATTTATAAAAAAGTATAAATGCGCTTTCGCCAAAATTTGAAATAAATATCAATATAGACAAATTTTTGCAATTTTGGCGAAAGCGCCGCGGCGCGTTGTAATGATTTACAGTATATTTGTTACACACATAAAAATAAGCCATGTTAAAAAAAATTCACTATATTATCTGACACCAAGCCAGTATTATATCAATAATTCGACTTTAAACTTACACCCTTTCGTAATTACGATTGCATTTTAAAATCCATAACCGAGTCCATAACTTTCCATTTTTTAAGTTATTTATCTTTCCATATGGAATATGCTTTATACCAACACTAAACCTGTCACTGCTAGACTGGCAGATAATTTTTTTTACAACGTTTGATTAAAATCAATATTTTAAATAAATAGGTAATTTAAATTAGCATTTTAGTAAATGTAAATTTTTGAAAATGATCTATAAGTTGTCCAACTTTAACGTCTCTTAAGATGTTCTTTTTGGCTCTTAAACCGTCTAGAAAATGAGTGATATTGACATTTAATTTTCTGAATATTCTTTTAAAAGTCAACTGTTAAAAACTGCGCTAAAAGTCTACTTTTCGTATATACATTGTATATGTACAGGGTTATTAAGAAATAAGTTCGAGAAATTTAAAAGGTTATGCTACGTTAAAAAATATGAAAAAGGTTGGCCCGGAAATGAGCCCTAAGGGAGCTGCGGGCCTTGGAAAATGGACATTCCCCATTCAATAATGGAAAACAAGAAAAGCACCAATAAAATTTTAATGCTGCAGGGCGATTCCTCACTTTAAATTAAGCAAAAAAGTATTCTTCACCAAAACACCTAAATTTAATATTAAAGGAATTTGAACTTTTTGGTTTGGACTTTTTTGACTCTCGATAAACCCTACTCTCTTAAGGTTACTTTTTACTGTTTGGGGAGATAGCGCTTCTCACGAATTGGACGACAGGACCGTCGAGAGAAAATCGGGGCCTGGGGGTAGTAACCTACTCCCCCCCTTCTGTTATTGAATGTTTATGGTTTGTAATCAAATTTTTCAGATGCATGTTTAACTTTTTTACGGATTTCAGGATTTCGATTGGAATCCGGGCCCCTTCAAAAACTCCGGGTTCGGGGGAAATCACCCCCGACCCCCCTGTCGTCTGGCCTGCACCAAAAATGCCCTGTACTCTGAAAGAGTATATAAATAAATTAAAAGCAGTAATTTAAATAAGTTTTTCATATGAATAATATATATTGCAAATAATTATTTCGAGTTATTTGTTATCAAATAAATAGTTTAAATAATACAAAAAATAAGTAACTAACTACTCTACAAATCATATCATTAGTATTAAAATAATTTCAATGATTAACAATATATTTATTGGCAGAGTTAATTTTTTTTCAGTTCTGTGTGGTTTTTTCCTGTATTAATTATTTAAACATTTTATGGGTAATTTGTTAATTGCTCATTGTTTATATAGGAGAATAATATAAATTAGAGAATGATATCTATATACCTATAGGTAAGTTATATATTATTTTTCCTATTATTTAATTAAATTATTTCAGGGCAGTAACTGGGGGGAGGCGAGAGGGGCTAAGCCCCACTGGCCTTGGCTTAATCCCCCTGGCGTTTTCGTTGAGCACCCCTACCTATTCACTTTTAAATGTTTATTAACATTATATAAAAAAGGTATGATCAGCAAAAACTTTTTTTTTTAAACTTAAAAAGTTTTTTTGTACTTTAGATTTCTAAAAAAATGCATCTGGCCCTAAAGATTACAATTAATGTAATCACATCACAGAATTAAAAAGTTAAAACTAAATGTATGGGAAAAGGGAAAATTGTAATTAAAACTTTTATTGAAACTTTATAAAATGTTGAAATGTTTAGAAAATTATTAAAATTTTCGCTTGTGGAACATAATTACCAGCAATATACACACAGATTGGCAGAATTTTGATTAAAAGGTCCTGTAAAATTATCTACTTTTCAAACTCTGAGGCTTTTGGGAAATTGTGACTTTAAAATAAAAACAAAATCGCCTGCGGCGCTAAACTTGAGTAAAAAATATAGGATTAATACATATGATTAAAATCTATAAAACATTAAAATATATGCAAATTTAAAAAGCGGCGAAAGCGCTCTTGCAGTTACACCCTGGGGTCTGAGCCCTCTGGATTTTTTCTGGTTACGGCTCTGTATTATTTATAAAATAATCTTATTGGATTTGGAAAAAATATAGCGAAATCTAGTTTTATATTAGACAACCCTCTACACAAAAATGGCGAATGCACCGTAAAAAGGAGAAATAGTTTGTTCCTTCAAAAGTTATTTTTGAGAGGACCGCTACAAAACATATGTACACGGACTTTGAAATGTCAGTATTATATGACACATTTCATTCGTTAAATTCTTAAATTAGTTTAGTGTTAATGATCGAATAAACTATCCTTAAATAATATATATTTTATAATTGAATATTACTCTCTAGCAGGGCCGTAGCGAAGATTTTGTGGGGGGAGAAGGCCAAAAATTACACATTTTTTTAGCCTAAAAATACAACTCTTTCCCTCGAGGAAAAAGTTAATGCTTAAAAAAAAGCTCCTCCCCCCCCCCCATAGCTACAGCCCTGATCTTTATTTTTACCCCTTGTTGTAAACACTATATACTTAATTTATACCACAATAAAGGTGTATCTTTATTACTAATTTACTTTATTACTAATAATTATAATTAGTAATAATAATTGGAAATTATTTCTAAACAATTATTTCGTAATCCCTTAAAGATAGCATATTTAAGATACGCCGTTTCTAAAGAGATCAGTCAAAATACTTCTTTTACTACCAAATCTAAATTAATTTGGTGCACAGATTAGGACTTTCTCTCTATCTGACCATTTTATCTTCAACATATAGCACCACATTGGAAAGCTTTCTAATTTTTTCCCACTTACAGGGGTCATACTTTAAAAACGCAAACTTTTGCAATTTTAACCCCCGCCACTTTCCCAAGTAATGCTTCCTCCCTTCCCCTCTAGAAGAAGGCTAGCAGTCAAGATTCCCTCTAAAAAAAATTTTGCGTTTATTTATTTAAAAATAATAAATAGTGTTACCATATCAATCTTCCCACCCCAGTCGTTACGCAACTATGACCCCACAAAGCGTTACTCTACACGAAGGTTTTGATAAACCTTTTTCTATTACTTAACTATTTTTTAACTACTGAAATTATTAATGATGATAATTTTTATTGCTATGCATATATTGCTGTATTGCATATCTGTCATATGACTGTCAACTACGGCGAAATAGAAACAGAAACTCTAAAAAACCCAGTACTTGATATTTCACAAAAGCATTTAAAACAATATTAATTTTATCAAATTAGCAATATATTTCAATTTAACATAAAATAGGAATTTATAGGATATTTATTGATATTTTATTTTTCCATCTCAGAATTGACGTAGACAAACGACCGCAAATTTATTTATTTTTAATATTCTTAAGTCCAAATAAAACATTGTGCCTACAAAATAAAACTTTCTTTTAGTTCATGAACCTACAGAAAATATAAAAAATAGTTATTTATTTAAAAAAATAAATGAATAAATAAACAATGTATAAAAAAATCAAAATTCAACTTTGGACCAAATGTTTCTTTCTAAAATTCTCCACTGAACAATCTAATGGCTGAATCAGGCATAATAATCAATCAATAACTAAACTAAGCCATTCTGTCATTTTTATTTGCCATGTGAGTTGCCATATTTCTTTTTGGTCAATAAAAAGGACAGAAAGGCTGAGTTTAGTTAGTAATAATTATGCGTGAATCAGCCTTAAAGTTTAGATATTATTAAATAAAAAAAAAATCGGTTTATTTAATTTTTGTATTTTTTAAGCTATATTGACTGAACTATTACATCCGACTGTTTGATTAAAAAAGATTAATTGTTATCATTTTTATTGTGTTGTTTATTTAAGAATAAATAATACCTATATTATTATTATTTTACTAGTAAAACTTTACCCGCCATTCAGCCAATATTTTTGCGATAAGACATTATTTTTTGTCACCTTACTGGGTAAATAATTTTTGTCTGTGCATAATTAAACTGTATTGATACACAAGGAGAAATGATTACTAAAACCACCCAACTAGCATTTTTTGTGAATTTTACCTAAATAACTGGAACCGCTACCATTCATGAGTTGTTATTACGTAGATATCACTTATTATATAACTTTATTGTGTAAAGCACAATTAAATCTATTTTTATTGGTAACAGAATAGTAAATTCTACCAAGAATATTACTTTTATCCTTTTTTTACTCAATAGGAATAATAAAGTTGCCTTAACTACCTAATTACTCAATATGGCTGCAACCATAAAAGTTACCATAATCCTACTTTAAAAATTCCTATTTGGTTTTAATATAGGTAATAACTACGTTTCTAAAACTTTATACATACATACATACACCAAATTATTTATATAGATTTTTTTTCTTTGT
The DNA here is from genome assembly GCA_958510825.1 of Brachypterus glaber. Lineage (NCBI taxonomy): Eukaryota > Metazoa > Arthropoda > Insecta > Coleoptera > Kateretidae > Brachypterus > Brachypterus glaber. The sequence continues at coordinate 16,183,066 of OY294054.1, read as the reverse complement.
GTGTACCTATGAGCATTAATTTTTATAGCACCTAGCGTAAAACAATAACACGTCGTTTTATGACCTCGGAATAATATTAAGGACATTAAAAAATCCTTTGAACCCATAATACTGGGATTCACCATGCCAAAAATACACATATACGATATGGGCATAGAGATATGAGGAAAACCTTTACATTAAAAAATGAAAAACCCGACCATTGTCAGGTATACCAGTCGTTTAACGATAGTCAAGAAACGGAACTTGTTGGCTCAGTTTTCGAAAGATTAGATTTTCGAGACAAGAAACGAGCGAGAATCTCAACGATTAGCTTCTCGTCTCGTCTTACGAAATTCTTGAAATTTTAAAACAACACAGTGGGTCAGACATGGTTTTATTATTGACAGTTATTCTTTATTTCCATATTTTTTTGTAGAGACCTTAAAACTTTTAAGTAAAGGTGTTTTAAATTACACTCCTATCATGTTCGAGATAATACAAGAGGAAAAATCTTGTGTTTCACAAGAATCAAGAAATCGAGATTTCTTGTCTTTTCTCGATTTTGAGGAAAAATCAAGGCAACTTGTCTTGTCTCAACTCCTGTCTCGTCTTGCGAATGTCTTGAATTTTAAGACGACACAGTGGGTCAGACAAGGTTTTATTATTGATGTGTGTAGAATATTTTTTTTTAAATATCTTAAAAAAAATCTGTTTAAAAAAAAAATCAAAAAAAAACTTTAATTTTACATTTGCGAAAAACGAAAAAAATAAAAAACAAATGAATATGATAGTTTTTTATTTATTTATTTTTTTTAAGTTTAACCCCCCATAACTTTTTGTTGGTAGAATTGGTCCTTATAATAAAAGTAATTTTTCCTGAAAAAGTTACGTTAATCGGAATTTTCTTTCAGCGTTTTTTCGATTTTTTTTTAAATTTAACCCCCATAACTTTTTTGTTTTTGGGGGAATTACTTTCAAAAACAATAGGGATCTTCCCCTCAAGAACTTTCTTTTTTCTCGCAAATTTCAAGTCGATCGGATAATTCTTTCTTGAGTTGTCGTGTACACAATAATCGGGACATCAGACGGACGGACAGACAGACAAAAGAAATGGTTCTTATTTTTTCATGAAACAAATTTGTAGACAAGAGTTTTTTGTCTAGGACCATTTTTAAAAATTTTGGAAAATTCGAAACTACCGTATAATACTATTCTAGCGCATGCGCTGTAAATAGTATAATCAAGTCAATTATCTTAATGCGCTCTCGTTTTTAAGCCTATCTGGCAATCTTTAACATTCTTCTGTAGCACCACATTTTAAAGCACTATTTTTTTTTCTATCTGCCATATATTTAATTTGTGTATTGGTTTTTGGGTATATCGGGTAGAGCAAAAAACTTCAATTTTATATGATTGTGGACGTTTCGAATTCCGTTTAATTCATTATCAACTTTCCTTAATATATACCAGCAAAGTTTTCATAGTCATAGTAGACAGATATGTACATTTTGATAAAAATCTTCAATAGATACGACACACATAGAAATTACAATTAAAATAACTAATTCTAATATTTTCTGTTCTTTCATCAGTCTTCTTTTTCTTCTGCATACAGTATATATTAAGGAAAGTTGATAATGAATTAAACGGAATTCGAAACGTCCACAATCATATAAAATTGAAGTTTTTTGCTCTACCCGATATACCCAAAAACCAATACACAATTTACAAAGACGGGAAGAAACCAATATATTTAATTTGTTTTTGTTTTTTTTGTGTACATTTAAATTGACATTCAAATCACCCGGGTGTACCGTACAGCTTTTCTATTGAACAACCGTTTTAAGTAGGTACTTAAACGATAATTAATATATCTGTCTGCACGTAAAAAATATAAAGTAAAATATCCAATTTTATATCTAAAGTTATGCTTATATCTGCCAGATCAGATCTGATTCAGAAAATAAAAAAACAAATCTGTGCTTTCATGTGGGTACCGGCTGTACCACGTTATTCCTTTTTGGTTTATTTAGGCAAAATATTACATTGCTTTACTGGGATAAAAATTAAAAAGGGGAAGCAAAGACCAAATATAGTCTTGCAAAAGGCCGAACTCGGGAAGAAGAAGAAGAAGAAGAAGAAGAAGAAGAAGAGAAGAAGAAGAAGAAGAAGAAGAAGAAAAAGAAGAAGAAGAAGAGAAGAAGAAGAAAAAGAAGCAAAAGGAGGATGAGGAGGAGAAGATGAAGGAGAAGGAGAAGGAGAAGATGAAGGAGAAGGAGAAGATGAAGGAGAAGAAGAAGATGAAGGAGAAGGAGAAGATGAAGGAGAAGGAGAAGATTAAGGAGAAGGAGAAGAAAAAGATGAAAAAAAATAAAAAGAAGAAGAAAACCAAATTTTGCGCCCCTGACAGAATTTGTGCTCTCAGGCCACAAGTCTATGAATAAAAAAGCTCCTTATTCAAGTTAATGATAAAAAAGGGTCTAATTACCAAAAATGTATTTCATTTTTAGACTGATGTGTAAAATACTAATCTTTAAGGCAGAGGCGTAACCAGGTCCAAATTTGAGGGGGAGGGGCTTGAGCCCCTAAAAATATATGCGTAATTTTTAAGTTTGTCTGTCTGTGAGACTTTTATAGTTTGATTTGGTGGGAGGCTTAGGAAAATTTGGTGGGGGGCAAGCCCCCCTAAGCCCCCCCCCCCTCGTTACGCCCATGCTTTAAGGATTTAATCCTTGCATTTGCCTTTTTTCTAGGTTTTTTTACTCTAAAACTAGAAGCAAAACGTTATCATACCTATAAACTAAAAATAAAACTTTATGTCAAAAAAGTTAAATTTTTCCTATAATTGTAAAATAAATAGTACTTATTATTTTCCTAGCAAAAATATAACGTAGGAAGTGACATTTAAGAAAATAATACAGGGAATATGCAATTATTTATAAATTACATACATATATCGAAAATTGAATTTTTTATCTTTTCTACACAGAGAACAATTTTAATATTTAAAATTAAGCCTTTTTAACATTCTCAAATTTTAAGCATATAACGTAGTAGGCTGGATTTGGAGCACTAAAATTCTTAGTTTTAAATATTACTACACAATTTAAGTTTCTACTTTAAATGAGGATTAATATTTTTATTTATTTTTATAAAATATTTGATTTATTTTTTGTAATTATAATTATAATTTTTGTTTTTTTTTATTTTTTTTTCGTTTAAAAAAAATATTTTACCATGGGGAATATATTTTTTTGTCAGCAGCATTTTTTTTGTATGATTTATAACTTTAATCATTTACTTTCAATGAAAGAAGAACAAATGCTGAAAAAATATGTCAAAGATGTTAAATATGGTATTTTTTATAAAAACGAAAAAAAAAAACAATTAACATATGTAACTGTTGCCCTAGATTACGATTATTATTGTTATGATTATTAAAAAAAAAACAATTTATTGTCGCCCGATATGGAACCATCTAGAAATTACGTCACGCAGTTTAATATTATTTTTTTATTGACCAGGACCGCTGTAATATAGCCTACCCCCACTACATTTGACTATTTATCTCCTGTGTGAACAAAAAAAAATATTATTAACTAAATTAATCTCAACTGAACTTTGGATAAGAAATGTATTGTCCAAGTTTGAATTCGTTAGCTTAAAACGTTAATAAGTTATTGTGATTACCAATTTTTCCGTACAGACCAACAAACAGACAGAAAGTCTCCCTGAAATGACAGTTTTCACGGAAATCAGCTCCTTTGCATATAAAACGTCGAGAAACGACACTATTTTTTTTGCTAATACAAAACTAGAGAATCGAGAAGTCGATACAGAAAAAGGATTTCTTAAACCTAAGACACTTGTCTTTCAATATGCTCAAAGCCATATTCTCTCGTTTCAAGGCTAGAATTTCTTTGAAGCAAAGTTAATGTCCTTGAATAAACAGCACGGGTTTTTGAATAAAGATCGGAGCTCTTCATTCAAGGACATTGACTTTGCTTCAAAGAAATACTAACCTTAAAACAAGAGATTATGGCTTTAAACTTATTGAAAGACACGTGTCCTTGGTTCAAGAAATTCCTTTTTTTCTGTGGAGATAGATGGGACAGCTAGATAAATGTTGGTATAGAGTTATAGATGCATCGACCAGATTTCTGTATGTTTGAACTAATTTTCTGAACTAATAATAAATATTTATAGCATTTATGGTTGGAGCATCTATTTTAGTGCAGTTATGCACAGAAAAAAGAAAAGGATTCCTTGAACCAAGGACACGTTTCTTTCGATATGTTTCAAGCCATATTCCCTTCTTTGAAGGCTAACTTTTCCTTGAACCAAAATCAATGTCCTTCAAAAACCCGTGCTTTTTATTTAAGGACATTGACTTTGGTTTAAAGAACTGCTAGCCTTGTAACAAGATAATATGGCTTTAAACACACCGAAAGACGCGTGTCCTTGGTTGAAGAAATCCTTTTTTATGTGTAATAAACTAGTAAAATTCAATTCAATTATTTTTCGGTCTGTATCAATAAAAATAAATTTCCCAGCCAAATTATTGGAAACTGTTATCTTAAAAAAATAATCTTGTTAAACAAAAAATATTATTTTAAAGGTATTAAAATTTAAGACATCAATTGACGTACTGAATTTATAAATAAAATTTGAATTAAGGATGTATGTTTTTCATATGAAGGAAAATAAGCCACCAATTGGGTGTTTTATAGTTTTTTTTATAAACATGGCGCCTCGTGTCCACCATATAGTTTTGACACAGACAGAAAAAAAGGATTCCTTGAACCAAGGACAAATGGTTTTCAATATGTTTAAAGTCATATTTTCTTAGTTTTTATTCTAGCATTTCTTTGAATCAAAGTTAATGTCCTTGAATAAAAAGCGCGGATCTTCATTCAAAACCCGTGCTCTTCATTCAAGGATATTGACTTTGGTTCACAGAAATGCTAGCCTTGAAACAAGAGAATATGTCTTTGAACATATCAAAAGACACGTGTCCTTGATCATTTTCGACGATTGACTTCTTGTCTCATCTTGCGAGAGTTTTGATTTTCAATACTACACAGAAAAAAATATTGTCTTAAATCAAGAATGTGTGATTTGGATATAACGAAGAGAATATATTCTCCTTTAAAGCGAAATTTTGCTTTAAATATGAAAAGATAAGAATATGGTATGCTTGAAAGGAGAATATATTCTCAAATATGAAAGGATAAAAATATGGTATGCATAAAAGAAGAATATATTCTCTTCGTTATATACAAATCACCATATTCTTGATATAAGACAATATTTTTCTGTTTGTTGACATTAAAATTTTACAGTCTTAGTTGACCTAAGTATCCCGCGACGAAATGTCCCCACAGTAGGTTAGACAAGTCTTTATTATGCCATTTTTTGGGCCCAGAACAGGTAGAAAAGGGGGGATAAAATATAAATAACAAGTATTTAAAAAAAAATTGTACATTAGCTAAGGGGTCGTCCATAAAATACCCGAGAAACGGGGTATGAAGTGTATTAATTTTGGTCAATTTGAGTGACGTATTTTATGGACGACCCCTAACTCGCCAAGATGATTTACGACAAATTGTAATACTGTAGGATTAACCGTTTTCTAGAAAAAAATCATTTGAAAGTGACATTTCACGGTTCGAGGACTGAAAATTAAATACTATGCAGGGTTATTCTATATTAAAAAAATATTCTATATTAAAAAATAGGAAAAAAGTTTCTATTCATGTAGGTCGAAATATCGCTTTTAAAGCTAATATGGCCCTTTAAAAATGGTGTATTTTTGCAGCAAACACCTATTTGGGGGGGGGGGTAGCCAAAACATAAAATCTCTACAGCCTTATTAAAACAACGCGTATGAAGTGTATGAATTTTGGTACAATTTGCGTTACGTAATACTTGAACGTTCCCAAATCCCATATACGAATTTCCAACTGTGGATATTGTGGTAAATTTGGCTATACCTAAACATATCCATACGTGTATACAATGGAGCGGAATGGGAATGCATGTTAAAAAAACATATCGCGTTGCTGTAATCCGGTTAAATGTATTAAAATCAGCTATGACAGTTTCTGAGTGTAAAGTACCGGTTCTTAAAAAAATTATAACAGTCAATTGTATAATTTCATCAAAAGCTTGCCATCTCCAAACTCAGTAATACCCCGTATCAATAATGAACGAATGAACGAACGAATTAATATAAGATGAGAAACCATTGTATCGATTCCATTATTTTTATAGTGCTACAGTGAAAACCAAATTATTGATTGGATTTATTGATTTTTGACAATTTAATGCTGTAAGTTCATATAATTTAACTAAAGGAAAGTCATTTCAGCGTACTCCGTTGCCCTTTTGACATTTTTCAACAAAAAAAAAAGATATCTGTACCCAGGGGGCAAAATTTTGGTGTATCAGCTTTTGAGATTGGAGGAATTCGTTGGGGATTTAGGTGAACTAGTTGGGGAGTTGGGGGAATTCATTTGAGGAATTATCCAATAATTAAAACGAATTACTTAGGTATAGAGCAGAGTTGGGCAACGATTACTTCATGATTAAATTGCAATTACTTCTTATTTGCTCTATCATTTTATGATGCCTTGATTTATTTTAATTTTAAGTATAAGGCACTAAGTCAACTTTTTGCACAAATGGGATTTAAATGGCACTTTAATTAATTTTTGATGATCTATGTACAGATAAACCGAAGTAACTTCTAGGTGGACTGCCAAGAGAGTTACCCACTATACAAGACGCACCAATTTGATTTTCATTAAAATTTTATCTGCCAATAGTCACTTAGTACGTTTATTGTTTCGAATGAAAGAAAATATTATATCGGACAGAAGAGGAAATTAGAAAAAAAGTCAGGTTTTTTCGAATGTTTTTGTAAACTAATTAATAACACACAAATATTTGTATTTTTTATAGGCAGTAGAAAAGTTTCGTTTAGGCATACGTAACGCTTTGTGAGTGTATATCGACTGACATAAATTTTATTTCGATACTTTACTAATAACGCCAGAAAACAATTGATCTCTCTTAGCTGGGACACCCTGTATAAACATGTTTTTAAAAATGCTTGATATTGGAGATACTGGCATTTTTCGAACACTGTGAATTGGTCATTCGGTACAGCGGACATATGTCCGCTGTACTATGTACATATGTAGCGGTAAAATTACATTACACTAAAATTTTTGGGTTACGGAAATTTAGAGAATTTGAGGAATGAGCTTAGGAAATATTAAAAAAATATATTTTTTATACGAGGTAAGCAATATATCTTTAATCATTCAAAACCAAACAATGTCGCTAAGTTATTTTGCAATTCCCTGACTAAAGTGCCATGCGCAGATTAATTCTAGATAATTTTTTTAATATTTATTAAACAATTAAAACCTAGGTGCTTTAAAAAAAATAAATATAATTTTTTTTGATTTTCGATTAAAAATATTAAAATATGTGGAAAAGCCTGGCATTCGTGTAAAGTTTATATAAATTTTTTTAGTTTTCGCCATTTATCGATTTCGATTTCGAGGTAGAAAACGATATCTCGAAAAATATTATTCATATGCGAAAAAAATTGTTCTTAAAGGTCAAAATCTATTTAGATTTGTATTTCCAACATTTTTTAATTTTTAATAAAATAAAAAAAAATATTTTATTGTTTCTTTTTCCAATGAGAGCAATATCTATATTTGCGATACAAATACAATTATTTTTTGCAACCCAAGAAAATATTTAATTGTTTTTTTTATTTTTTAAAACATCGGGGGCGTCCTTAATAAAATTTTCAAACAGTAGTTTTTCTCGAAATTAAGTTAAACAATAATTTAAGCTATATGTTGACACAAAATTAATTTTAGGAAAAATATAATTTTATTTGGTAATAAAAATGTGTACCCCTACTACAATTAGTATATTATACTCATTATCTAGACCTGTCATTAATCTGCTTGAATTGAGATATTTCAACTTAGTTTTGAAGTGACTATACTCAGACACAGTACCGTACTTGTAAAATATTGTGACGCTTGGTTTTTAAGTGAGCAAAGCTGGCTAAAATTAGTTTCAAAAGTTTTCAGTAAGTCCTCCTAATTTTTTTATTTATATTTATTTTTTTGAGTTTATAATGCTTTTTTCTTTTATGCCATTTTATTTTTTTAATTTTATTTTTATATGCAAAAAACTGTCTCTTTCTAAATTAAATTATATAGGTATTATTTATTTTATAATTATATAAACTACAGAAGAGCAACAAAATATCACTTAGGGCACGAGTACAAGTTTAGAAAACGAGCCGATTGTGGCGAGTTTTGTAAAGTAAAACGGGTTTGGAAACTAGTACTTTAATATACTATTATAGCGCTATTGTTGTTACTGTAACTGAAGCATTTGCAAAAAATATCATCTATAATAGTTATAAATATTATAGATGAGTATTAAAATTAAAATTAATAATTAAAACAAAAATTAAATTAATAAAAATTAATAATTATGTTATTGTAGATTGTTATTAAAATATTAAAGCTAAATGAAATACAAGTTGTTACAGTAAAACATAACGTTGTGCCGTTATTATTACTGTAAGAACTTGTATCTAATAACCAAAATTCCTTGAGGTCAGGGACGATCCGAGGTTTTTGTCGTGAGCGTGTGTGAGGGTGCCGACTACCAGAATTTGTTCATCAAAAAACAAAACCCCTAGCAAAACTTTTGATAACTAAAAAAAAACTTTAATTAAAAAAGTTATTAAAGCAGAAATTGAATTTATATTAAAATTTTAATTAAAATTAATAGATAACTGAATATTATTTTACAGTTCTTAGTTTTCATTCGATATTAATGGTTATCTGAATATCCAAATTATTTTCAACGGTGTAATTCAGCTACCCTAGAAATTAAAAAACCTTAAGTATCAATTTTTTGACCTTTGTTATTTTTGACCATCTCGAATCTAATTTAATCTTGAGATAATTATTTTAAAGAAGCAGTGAAGCCCGTTCTTCGAACGGATTATTTAAAAACTTAAATTAGTTCTCTCTTTACTAACCTTGTTAAATAATTTCCACGCAATCAACGGAATAAGGGAATATTTTATTTTACGGGTCGAATATAAAAAATTTCTGAAACGCGTATATTTATATTCGATAAGGAACATTTATGCCAAACATCGAGAATCTAAATTAAGAGGTCTCTGAGATACGCACACTTTTTAAAAAACATTTCAACCCCCGTTTCGCCCTCTTAAGGGTTGAATTTAAAAAAATCGCTTCTTAGTGGGTGATAAAAGGAACAAACTGTCCAAATTTCAAGTTTCTCGGTCTAGGGGTTTGGGCTGGGGTTTGATTGATGAAGTGAGTTAGCATTTTATATAATAGATTTGAGCAACAGGTTAAAAATAATTTTTTGTAAAATTGGGGATGGGGAAAGTGAGCTTTAATAAGGGAAAAACATCATACATGTGTTATGTTGCAGTTTTATTGACAAATTAATTCTATTTAAACATAGTAAATAAATAAAAATAAATATTTGTTTTCATTTTCATTTTCAACAAACAAACATTTAAAAAAAAAACAAGATACATAAAATTTATATCATAGATATACATATCTATTTGTATTAAAAATTTTAATTTATAAATTTTAAATTATTATTTTAGTATTAAAATTATAAATTATTATAAAAAATTTACAAAAGAAATTAAAAAAAAATTAAAAAAAAAAATAAAAAACAGTTTTTTTGCTTATAAAATTTTACTTTTTATCAATTTTGTTACGGGAAAGTAAAACAGAATATTTTTTATTTTTCTGCCTTAAATTTTGTTTTAAATATTTGTTCATACCAGTATTAAAAAATAATAGTAAAAAATCATTTTACCTAATTAATTAATAAATATTATTGATAATAAATTATTATTATTAATCTAGGCTAATAACTTTTGGTTGTAAAATAACCACTAATTATTGTCATTTATGTTTTTTTTCTATGGAAATTTAATTCATTTTTTTTTATTTATGAAATATAAATAAAAACATTTTTATAGTTGTTATTGTTCAGAAAAATTCTCCTTAAAATTACATATTTACATAATTTTACTTTCCCCAAGAACTAAGGATAGAAAATACAGCGAAAACAAAAACAGAAATTTATAAAAAAAACCTAAACTAGCTCCTAGATGGAAATAGTGTACTTATTTAATTATATTTTAACCTGAATAAAGCAAGTTTTTGCCTTTTTTTCCCTCCTGATGGTCCTTTGACAATAGCCGCATATTAAAAATGTCTCCTTTTTAAATTTTGTTTATCCAATTTAAGTTTGACAATTTATAAAATGACAAAGTCTCGCCTTGAGATAAAAATATATTAAATTCATAGGCCTCTTGTTAAAAAAAACCCTAAAAAAATATGTAAATTTTATAAATAAATTTAAAAATTAAATAATTTAAAATTCTTAAATATTTTTTAACAAATTAACAAAAAATAAGAAAAATTTTTCCATTATATTACTTTATTTCAAATAATAATTAAAATTACTGTTAAATACCCTGTTTCTCAAAAACAAAAGCTAGTAAGATACGACCTTTTAAAGAGAACAGTCGATATCTTCAAGATTTGTCGCTGTTACGGTTGGTTACCATCATTTGTTTATTATGTCATAAAATTAAACTAAATTTAATCGAAATCAGTTTTAAAAACAAGCCGTGGATGCTTCCTATTCCATAGTATACTCTTCGTAGTGTATAATATATTGCGTTTTTTCTCGATATACTTTCCAGAATATGGGACCGCTTTCGAGCTTAAAGGAACCATATTAGTCTAAGAGCTGGTGACCATTCTTATTTTATTATTTTCTCCCAGCTGTATTTTATATATGTTTTAAAGTACATTCAAATTAAGCTAATTGTCAATCGCAAGGTCCTAGATCGGGTTCCTTTGGGTGCTAGAAGCTCCAAAGAGGTTGTGAAATGGGGTATACGAAAAATATATTTTTAACTTACCGACTCAAATACATTAAGGGCCACTTGCACCAAACATGATTTAAGCTTAAACTCGGATTAAGTTAATGGTTTAAGAGTTATTTGACGTTTCGCTGTTGCACCATTTTTTAAACCAAGTTTATTTGTCTTAATCTCAGAATAAATGTAATCGTTCGAGTTTGATGGTTTATGGTGTATGATGGTCACTTAAACCTGGGTTATATCAAAACATAACCTAACTTTAGGTTTTTATCTGTCATTTCGTACCCGTGAGTGTTTTCCTTTGATTTTACGAAATTACCTGCAATGATGGCAGAAGCCGATTTATTAGATGAAGACTTGTTGGAATTGGAAATATTGGATGATGGTTTCCGTACCTATCATGAGCGACAAAACTATTTTGAAAGTATGGATGATCTAACATTTTTTCAAAAATTTAGGTTATATAAAGAAACAGTGGCCAATATTCTTGTAGGTATTGAAGAACAACTGGAATATCCCAATTGCGTCCGTTTTTTTGTTTTCGATAACACTATTGGATTATGCCACAATTTTAATTAATAAAGCTTTATCATTTATAGTATAATTGGGCGAACGTTTTTTTTGTTTTCATCTTTTTCTTTAGGCATATCCATTGCTACTTTTCAGCTTACAGAACACAATAACACATAACACAATAAGTTACTGTCAATAACTAACAGCTTTTTTTGAAAATATAACAAACCAAATGATATAAACATCAAACGTCAAAATAATGTGAAGTTAGCTACATTCAAATAACACTAAAATTAGAGATGTGTGCTCGGTTTAACTAAATTTTGTTTAACTTTCATTGGTGCAATGCAAACATATTTAACCAGAGATTATTTTTTAAACGTACATTAATTAAACCTTGATCAAAATAAAATTGGTGCAAGTGGCCCTAAATTTATTACATTTAGATTAGTCTATTTTCACAGTTTTACACAATTATTCAACCGGCCAAGGAGTAAAAACATACTTTAAAAAGTTCATTTGACAAATGTCAATACTATAAAGTCGAAAGAATTTTCATTTATCCAAAATGTTATTTCATAAATTCTCATTTCTTTAAAAAAATGAGTCAATATGTCAAAGGCACTGTTTCTTATGAAACTAATAGAGAATTCCAAGAGCTACATAACCCATTCCACAGCCAACATGCACATTTTTGAATATTTTTAACTTGATGGTTATTAATATATTAAAAAAATGATTCAAACAAATTTTTTTGGAAATTTGCTCCTTAACAAAATTGGTTATATGCATTTTTATTGTAAGATGCATATTTAGCGAGTTACCCGCACTGGCCCCTAAAATTTATGATAGCTGACACCCCTTACGCAACTCACACGGTGAAAAACTAACAGAATTTTAACAGAGGAATCGGTAAATCTATCAAAGGTAATCTTTTTTTAGTTAATCGATTTTTTTTTCTATTTTTAATAATTTTTTGAAAAGTAACTGTAACTTTTTATTTTTGAAGGAATTTTTTCCTTTCACGGAACTTGCTTTTTCCTGAAATTTTCATATGGATCGAATATTCCTTTTTTGGGCTATCAAAAAATGGGGCACAAATGAACTTTTTGAAAGTTGTTTAGAGTAAAAACCTTTTGTAAATAAAAATGTTTGGTCTCTGGTAACTTTTGGCAAATTTTGAAATTTGAATACTATAGTTTAATACTCTTCTGGTACTACTTGCTGTTAAGAGTTAATTTAATAAAAAGTTTTCCAAATATTTTCACTATTACATAATTAAAAAAATTTAGTTCTTTTATAAAAAAATAAATATTTTAAAATTGTTTCAAACATAATTTCATCATGTAGACAAGTAAAGAAAAAAGTACTAGTGCCAACAAAAGAATACTTTCCACTATAGTTCATATAAAAAATATTAAAAAAAGTTTTTTTCAATAAAAATTTATTTTTTTTTTAACTTCAAAATTTATTTATTTTTAACTTCAAAAAAAGGTCTTTTTAGAAAAAAAAAATGTATATTTATTTGTTTTTTTTTTTTTGAGAAAATGCAATATACCATTTACTATGAATAGTATATAATGGAATGAGTGGCATTAAATATCTTTACATCTTGTTTACTTATTTATTTAGCCTAAAACTTTCTTGAATTATTTTCTTCACAAATTTTCCCGGACTTGCGTTGAAAACGTCGAGAAACGTAAACAAAAAACTATGTGAATAAAATGTGAATAAAAATTTAGCAAAAGCTTTTTCGTAAAACGTAATGTACCAAAACTAGTCTTTACTTAAATATTTTAAGAAAAAGATTTGCTAAATTTTTATTCACATTGCCCAACATGCTATTTTTCTGGAAAGTTTTCAAATGTTGTTTCTTTAAACTTAAGTGTAAAATGTTTTAACATAATCACACGTTTTTTTAAAATATAATTAATTAAGAATATTGATAATGAACATTTTTTAATAACAGTCAGAGGGCACCGATATTAATTCTATTTTTACCTAATTTAAAATTATCTTACATTTTCGACCTGATAATATACAGGGTGATAATATAATGGTGGCATAACCATAAGTCCAAAAGCCTGAGCTTTAGACACAAAAGAATGCAGTGATTCAAAATCCTTGAATAATAAATAATACACAGTGTTATATTAATTGATTAACCTTGTCCGTGATTGGCCTGATGTGCCGCCATATGCCTTATATGCAGTCTTATGCGTTATGTCTTATGGCTATGTCAATTTATGCATAGCGCCTTAACTATTTAGTATAAAGCTTCCACAAACTAAAAAAATCAATAAAAAATTATCATTTTTTTACGAACGCAACCATATGTTATGATCAGCATCAAGTTATCAGCCCCAAGACTGGTTTGAGGCTTAATTTTAACTTATTTTTAGCCAATACTTTAATTTCCCTAAACTTAGTCATATGTACAATTGCGGCTTTCACAGAGTCCGTCTGCCAGTAGTATCATCTGGTAAAAGTTTTGTGAACTTTCAAATATTAAAATTAGAATTCTTATTTTTTTTTTCTAAAAAGTGTAAATTTACATGCTAAATCAGGGGTAATATGTTGCCAAGCAGGTACACTTAAAATTTACGAGATTTAATTTGTAATTTTACAATTTTTTAGGAATATGTACAAGAAATAAATAAAATTTAACAGATTTAATTTGTAATTTTACAATTTTTTAGGAATGTGTAGATGAAATATTTCTAAAAAATTGTAAAATTACAAGTTAAATCTTGTAAATTTTACGTGCACCTGCTTGGCAACATATTACCTGATTTAGCATGTAAATTTACACTTTTTTTACAGTGTAGGCCGTAGCATGTAAATTTACACTTTTTTTTACAGTGTAGGCAGTAGGAAAAATTTATTAACTTATCTTAACAATGTATTAAATTACATTTATTGCCGTTCCTTCAATTGTTTATTTAATTAATTGTAAGGAGACAGTTGTAAAAAAGATTTAAATAGTATTAAAATTATGCTTAAAACTACGTCAATTTTATTTGCAAATAATTAATTAAGATTTTCCACAATTAAAATAATACCCAAAAATATTTTTCAAAAAGATTTTGCGTTCTATAGATAAGATACAGTATGTCAAGGCATATAGTTACCTGGGGACACTAGTAGGGGGGCAAGAAATAAAAATGATTTCCCAACTAGGAACTTCTGTTAAAATAATCTTTTATGTTATTTCTTCAAATCATTTTAGTTTAGTTACTTTTTTTCAAGTTCTCCAACATAAACATGCATTGGATGTACTGACAGAACCAAATATAAGGGTAAGGTAGGGACCGGATATAGGGAGTAAAGCTTTTTTGAGGACCCTTTATTTCAAATAGGGGCGCTTTAGGGCGCCGAATTGCTAAGGCCGGTCCTGCTTAAATAAAGTTGTTTTTGTAATATTTTAAACCGAATTCCTAGTGAATTACGTTTTTCAAATAATCAATTTTTTGAAGTAACATTTTTAAACAGTTTGTAACAAATTTGATTGCAAATGTATCATAATGTTTTAAATGAATATTTATTAAATAATTATAATTAATAATAATAATTAAATAAAAAAACCGGAAAATTAAATTATATGACTGAAACATTTTATACCATTTGCCAAAAAAAAAAACGACTACGAAAATACGCGTGCTCCATATACATACCTGAAAAATAAAATAAAAAAATTAAGCGTTGGTTAATCAAAGGCTTTTTTTAACAATACTGACCTTATGATACCAAATTCATAAAAAAAACTATAGATTTATTTTATTTTTCATTAAATTGCTGTCTCCAAACGATTGGATGAATATTTTCAAAACTTGGAACTTTATATAAAAAGGGTAAACGGGTTCGAATCAAACGCCATTTTAAAATTAAATAAAATTTAATAAAAATAAAACTCTTTAGGTTTCTTTGTTGTTAAATTCCTGGTGATAACTTTTAATATTGTCGAAAGATGACATTTTATATAAACAAACAAACAAAAACAGCAATATATCTGTTGTCAGAAAATTAGTAAACGTCAAGCAGATAACCTCAAATTGACAAAATAATTTTCAGATATTTTTTGCTTTTTTGGATGTTCAGGTGTTAGGTGGTAGGAAAAATAGTATAAGCACCTCGACGCAAACCATTTCAGTGCACATCGAGCTCTTTTTTTACTCTCTTGCACTAAAAACTAGTTTCGCGTACTCTGTGCGTAATGTACTATTTCACCCGACTACAGTAATGCTTAGTATCCGGTAAGGAACCCAAAGAAAAGTTTATACCAAGAAAAGGCGTCCCTCTGGGCTAGCGGCCTGACGCGACATGCAAAGCCCAGCACTGTGTACACACATGCATACAGGAACCGATCAAACTTCAGGAGTGTATTTTACACACAAAAATAATTTTAAAAAACTCATATACTGTTATCCAATTTTAATTTTACAAAATTTTTTGAACACGAGGAAGATTTAAGCTGGACTTTATATTTTGAAATTTGTAAAAAAGTTTTTTTTTTAACTTTTCTTTATTTTAAAATAAAATAATTAAAAAAAGCTTATAATCGACTTCACGTTAATTTTATTGTTGAAAACAATTAGTGACCGCGGTTTCGCTATAATAGAGATAGCATCTACGGACTTAAATACATATAATGGGACATCTTTAACATTCTGGTCATAAATAACACGAAGGACATTACACAATTGATAAATTAGGTTACAAATTAAAAATATGCATTTTCAGTGACATGAATTAGGTTATGTTTGCCGATTGGGCAAGGTGCGTTTTCTTTATTTGTTTATTTTTTATATGACTGTAGGAGAATATATTTATTTGTTGTAATAAATTAATAATTACACTACCTGGTTCTGTGTCAACTTCAATTATAATTTAATTATTATTTCAACTATTTCGAATTTTAATTTTTAAACGAAAATAATACATATTAAGTAAATCGGTTATATAACTACAAATTATTTTTACTAATGCAGTTTTTTAATACAATTGCAAATTATTTATGATCAAAATACTTAGTAATAAACTACACGAGTTTCGTTTTACGGGGGGTTCACTCCAAAAATCGAGTTTCTCGAAAAGAAACGGAGTAGATTTTACGCCTGGATAGTATGAAATTTGTGATTTCTCCCCACTGCGGCTAACTGCGGCTTTTCAAGTCTCAGTGCCTGTCAGGCATTGCGTTTAAGCCCAAAATCCGAGCGGAGAAGTTTGTATGCTGCCCAGTGATTTTTCACGTATTCATTTAAAAGAAAGATATCGTTTTAAATGAGAGTTTTGGGCTAATTGAGAAAAACATGTTTTTGTTTAAAAAAGTGCAAAATAATGAAAAGGAATGATAAAAAACTGTATAGCAAGTTTATTTGTTAATAAAGAACAAATTGAAAAAAAAAATAAAAACCCGTCAGGAATTATTTTTTATCGTAAACCCAACAACAACGCATTATTCTTGTTCTAAATTTGACTCTTTGTCATACTAAAAAAAAAGTAATATTTGTTGTTTATCTAAAAACCAACATAATAATATTTAGGTAGAATGTATAATAAAAACACTGTTCAATATTAATTAAATATATTTATTTAAGTCAAAAGTCTATGTGTAACTTTTTCATAATCTAGTTTTAAATCATACCATGGAAATAGACCTTTTAACACATTGAAAGCCACATTAAATTACGTGTCTGGGGAAACACTGTCCCATGGAACTGCATGCTTTGAGTTATCGTTGAAGCTGCTGGTTTGTTATTATAGGTAGTATAAATACCTCAAAAATAACTCCATAATCGTACTGAAACTTAACAGTTGCAGCATGTTAAATCCGTAAAAACTAATAAAACACAACAAAATATTTTAATTTTTTAGTCAAGAGCAGTGAACCCTTTCCTGTAGTAGGCAATGTGCAAAGTTATTTTTTTTAAGTCCAAACCAAGTTATTTAAATAAGTTTCCCTACCAAGTCAAAATTAACAAAAATAACATTATATTACAAATTATATTATATAAATACCTCATTTATGCTATATAGCGTTTATAATTCAAGAACTAAAGCTATAAAGAACACGTTTAACGATAAATAAGTCGAAATTTTTAAAATTGTCGACTTTTAAATTGTTTAAAGGGAGGCGCAGTTTTTACGCCCTGTCTGTAGTAACGTTCCATAAATAAGGGTTAAGTAAGCCCTTATTTCTTAGTAGTTTTAAACAGTTCAAAAGTCCAAAACAAAACAAATAAACAAACAAACCTAGTATATTTCTGTTTTCAAGCTGTTAACCATCCCTGAACCACTAAAATTTTAATCAGGTGGTACATTTGAAGCTCTATTGGTCAGGACTGATTTGGATAGTTCAGAACTTAAAACCAAAACAAACCTTTAACGTGACCCCTTCTCCTAACTAGCCCTTCCAATTTTCGCACCAAACTGCTAAATTTTTGGTAACGATTTCTAAAACAGTATTCTCAGTGTACACGTAGCCGGCTTTATTTTGTGCTTGAGTGCAGTTAGTGTAGCTACTACGAACAGAATAGACCTACAGTATTCGTGAAATGCTATAATTTTGTATAATTTTTAACAAAAATGAAGGTTAGTTTCAACTTATTTTTATTACGATTTGTGTGTAGCAGAAAATTTTAATTTTTTTAACAAAAAATAATAAAACATTTTAAATCGGACTTTATCTTTAATTAGATAATGCTATCAATATCAATGATATTAGATATAAATATATAAATCTTATACCTTTCATTAAAGAAATTAATTGATTATATTTTGTGCAATTATTAAGTAAATTCAAATCGTTTTTGTGATTATCTCTGACGATCATGTAAAGTGCTGATTCGAGGTAATATTTTATTACTAATATGTTTTATTATATGAAATCTTTTTTAAATCCTTTATTATTTTTAAAATTAAATATAAATCCTCTATTATATTGTAGTAAACAGTTTTAGCAAATAACTAAAATTCAGTAAAAAAAATGTATTGATTAAAAAAAATTCAATACAGGTCCGTATCTAAGGGGGTTAGATGAAAAAACCTGTTTTAGAAATTATTACTAAAATTTCGCAATTATTATAGAGGTTTAGCATTGGAGTGACAAGTTGTTGCAGTAAAACATAACTTTGTTCTATTATTGTTACTGCAACAACTTGTAATTTATAAATAGAGGTTTCGAATATACAAAATTGTTATGTATATAATACGGTAACAAATTTTAGTATACATTTTAGCAACCGTTGCTAAATATAATCGCATACATTTTGTGCGTATATGATGGGCTCAACTGGCCCAAAAAATGTTTAAGCCCGTCCTGGATCTTTCTTCATTCAAACAAGTGTAATGAATATTATTACCCGACTACAGAAACGTGAAAGGAAGGTGTTGTTTTTAACGTATGTATGTATGTTTGTTTGTTTGTTTGTTTGTTTACCTATGCTGCCGTCCCACGCAAGAAGGGGTTGCGACCCCCTTAGGGGTCTAATATCGAAAAATCCTGAAACACGTATCGTTTCGATTTCGATAAAGAACATTTTTGCCAAATATGAAGATTCTAGATTAAGAGGTCTCTGTTACCTTTCAACCCCCGTTTCACCCCTTAAGGGCTGAATTTCGAAAAATCCTGAAACACCTATCTTTTCGATTTCGATAAAGAACATTTTTGCCAAATAATAATTTTTTTACGATCGAAATATGCTAATAAAAATTTTTGGATTCTAATAAAAATAATTAGAGAACTCCTCAAATAATAATGTAAAATAAATAAATGTATGATTTTTTCGATTTATTTTACTAGACTTCTCCAGTTTTGTTAAAATGTGGGGTAATTCGAATAAATTTTAAAAAGTGGAAATTTTTATTACTGATTATTAATTTTATTTAACATAGGTATTTGTCAATTAATTAGATGTTTAATGTAAATAAACGAAATAGTTTTTTAAAGATTTTATTCCGTTTATTTATCGTTTTGTAAATAAATCAAAATAAAAAAATTCCTTGAAAGGGTATTAAAAAAATATATCTTGCTATTGTTTTAACATTCACCTATATAGATTAAATAAATAATCTTTTCTTAATAAGTATTTTTTTTTGCAAAATATAGCGTTATAATATATCATATAGCGCGAAATCCTTTATGAAAGCCGCAGAGAAAAATTAATTTAATTTTAATTTATATTATATTATTATGCAATTTTTGTTCAGTGCATCATATGCGCTACATTAAACACGCCGTAAAGATATGTAATGCTTCGCATTCCATAGTATACTCTTCACAGTGGATAGTATATTGCGTTTTCACTCGATATATTACTTCCCAAAATATAATTTCTTTGATTTCGTGCGAGTACCTTATGATATTATTATAATTAACTTTTTTTTCGTCTGTCCGTCTGTCACCGATGTCACGATTTTTGTAGACAAGATAACTCAAGAACAAATAATCCGATCGACTTGATATATTCAGGAAAAATCAAGTCTATGAGGGGAAGATCCCTATTGTTTTTGAAAGCAATCCCCCCAAGAACAAAAAAGTTATGGAGGTAAAACTTTTTAAAAAATCGAAAAAAGCTAAAAGGAAATTCCGGTTAACGTAACTTATTCGGGAAAAATTACTTTTATTATTAAGATCAATTCTACCAATTTTGAAGGTAATCCCCCCAACAACAAAAAACTTTTGGGGGCTTAAAGTTTTTCAAAAAAATAAAAAAACTGTCATTAAAAAAAAAGTGTTTTTTTTTTGCAAAAATAAAATTATTATTATTTTTTTATAAAAAAAAAACTTAAACCCACATAACTTCTTTGTTTTTAGTGGGATTATTTTTAAAATAGGAATGCTCCTCTCGTAAAAATTTTTAGTTGATCATATACTTCGTTCTTAACTTATCGTATAGACAAAAAACGTGACACACGGACGGACAAACAGACAGACAGGCAGACAGACAGACAGATTGACAGACAGACAGGCAGGCAGGCAAACAGACGAAAGTTTTTGTTTTAAGTCGTTTAGAATTCGATAAAAAAACATTTCTGTACATTAATTTTGGAAGTTTAAAAACTATCGTATAATACTCTGCACTGCGTGCTGTTAAGAGTGTTATAATGATTAATAGTTAGATTTGTATGTCATTGATATACATTACAGATAAACATCTAAAATTCCGAAAATTTAGTATTTTTTTCGATTTAAAAAAATTTTATCTTTCAATTTAAAGTATTTATTTCCGATGTACAAAGAGTGACCGCAAAATAAGCCCTTTTTTCAAACATCTGTAACTTCGATTTTAAATGATAAAATATAACGTATAAGTGCTCAAAATTTTTGTCTGGTCATGAACTTGTGCAAAAAGCAAGATTTATTGTTCTAGAAGCTAAACATCCCCTTAAACAAAGGGTTAACTAGAGGTACTTAAATTGAATTTTATACCAATTTCTTACATTTTATTAAACACGACTGACTGGATCCCTTTAACTCGATTTTTCTTGAGATACTTTATGATTTACTACTTTTGGGGTAGTTTAACCCTTTGTGGTGGTTTGGAATATCAGTTAACAAAAAATAATAATTCTATTGTGTAAAAATTTCAAAATTTTAAGATATTTTATTTTACTCTTTTTTTTCAGAATTCACCATTTTGGATGGTCGCACCTGGCAGATCCAAAGCAAGGCATAACAATTTGCTTGAACCGACTAGACCCATTAGAACCATTAAAAATTGTCAGGTAAAAATAGTACTAGTACTAGTACTAGTACTAGTACTAGTACTAGTACTAGTACTAGTACTAGTACTAGTAATAGTATTAGTTTCATAACATACGTTTTTAGCGCACGAGTACAAGTTTAGAAACCAAGCGAAAAGTAAAGTACTAGTGCTCTAAAAACGTGTTATGAAACGTACATACATGGTCTTAACTTTCCAGTATTTTATAAATTTTCTTATGATTTTATATATACAGAACTTTTTTACGTATTATAAAAAAAAACTACATAAAAAATATTTTTACATAGGTTTATGTAAAATATTGCATATAAAATGCAATATTACATTCAAAAATATGCATCATTACGTAAATTTACCTATAAAACCATTGGTAAAGGCAAGGTATATATTTATAGGTAATATTATATTTATAAATGCAAAAGTAAAATAATATTACATATTTATGAATGTATTATTACTTTTATATGTAATATTTTAAGTAATTTTTTCTTAAAATACATTTTTTATTATAACTATTTTTGTTTTAATTGAATAAATAATCATATATAAAAGCACTGGTAATGTTACCCATGGCTTCATGTGAAGCCATGGGTAAAAATACTTTTGTTTTGTAAATTTACAATAACTTTAAAAGCGTAATTTGCAAATCATTCCTTTTTTGAAGTTAATATATAGATATTAATGTAAAATAATAAACTTTGAAATAAATATAGCAATGTTTTCAAATTTTTAATTTTTTTAAGAATTGTTCCTCAGGTTCCTAGATATATTGGTCCATACTGTATAACCTTAAAATTGCATTGTGTGACTTTTAATTATTTATGTTTTAAACAATTGTATTATTTATGTAATAAATAATAAAAATATTCACTTAATAATGTGTTAATTGAGGTGTAGATATAGCTAACTACATGAGTTATTTCAAAAAAACATATATGTAACAATAGTTCATAAAAAGTGATTGACAGCGTGTCATAAACTAAAAATTTTAGTTAAAGTAGTTATTTTTTGTTTCGGTTAAATTTAAACAGAAAAAGATTGAGAAGAAAGAGTTTAAAACACATTTTTGTGAACTGCAAAGGTTTTTTTTTAATATTTTATGACGTTTTTTTAATAGAAAAGTATATGAAATTTATAAAAAAATAAAGGGAAAGGGTAGAGTATAAATTCCTTATATTTATTTGATTTAAAATTTACAAAATTCTTATAATTTTAAGGTAAATAAACTGAAAATGTCACCGTTTCACCAGTTTCTCGCGAAATTATCAGATAACTTTTGGGATTTTAATTATTTTTTTGTTATTTTTAATATCAGTTTTTATTTATTTTCGGTGATTGTGAAATAGTGACCCCCAAATGTAAACTTTAATGCACATTCACCAAAATAGTAAAGCTATTTGAAGCCCATGTGATTTTTAAAGGAAACCAGTTACACTGTAAAAACGAATTGGTAAAATTCCCGAATGTATCGTGGGTAATTTTGTGGCCAGAACATATTCGGGAAAATTACAAAAAAGTTGTGAAAAGCAATTTACATAATAAATACTGTTTATTTATTTAAATAATAGATATCTAAATTTTACAATTTGTAAATTGTAAATTTCCAGAATAAAAATTGTATTTTTTATAATTACAAAACATTTACAAAAATAATTTGAATTTTACACATTTTATATTGTAAATTTCAGGAATAAAAATTAAATTTTTAGTTTTTTAAAATGTAATATTACAATACATATTCCTTAAAAACTAGATACAAATTTTGTAAAATTCACTAGTGAATTTACCTTGTAAATTTACAAGATTGATATTTAAAAGTTACAATATTAATTAGTGATATCACAAAATTAATTAATGATATCACAGTTTTTGTGTAAAATTCCAAAAAAAAGGTAAAAATATAATAAATCTGTAAAAATTCAAAATAAGTTGGGTATTTTTCACAGAACCAATATTGTAATTTTCAGTACCTTTATATCAGTGTAAGACATTTTTAAGAAAATCGAATTTTTCGGACGGACAAACATCACATCGGTTTTTCGAAATTTATAATATAACCCTCAACGGATAAATACATAAAAATGTGGAAAAAAAAATTTTTTTCGCTGTGACTTTTTCTTCTCTTCAGGTCGCTCGAGAGGAAAAATTAATTATAACAAATTAAAAAAAAAACTAATCCGTAGCTCACTAGATATTTTCTTTAGCTTTAAATTGATGTATAATCTTATATACTTATACCCTATTGAAAATGACGGGTCTGCGCGGGTATAAATGTTGCATACACCGGACTTGAGTGGGTGAATTTCATCCGCTCAAGTCCGGTTTATGCACCATTTATACCCGCCCAGACCCGTCATTTTCAGCAGGGTATTTTTTTTTATTTTTATAAATTCCTTAATCTTTTCGTTTTCAGTCATGGTTTACCCAAACTTGGAAAAGGATGAAATATCCTCCATTAGCGATTATGTCATTTCGCCCAATCAATTAACTATCACAACTATTGTTAGTATAGATCCAGATTGTAAGAAAATTATTTCAAATGGTAAGTCCCGCGTTTGGTTTTTACGGTAATTTATACTAAAAATATATTTTTGTGTAAATTAATAGACCAGGCAGATACCTGTTTTAGGTTGGGTGTGCTATATTTTTGGATCAATGGGTCCAGAATATCACTAGAAATGATAATTTCACTATGCGCATAAAATAAACGGTGAGCTTCACTTTTTATTTAACAAAATGTTGGAAAATCGCAAAGAAATTCTTTTTTTTCTCTTCTTTTCAACTTCATCAACTTTTTTTAAAATTAAAAGTGAAGCCCACGGTTTATTTTATGCGCATAGTGAAATTATCATTTCTAGTGATATTCTGGACCCATTGATCCAATAATATAGCATATCCGATTTACCCAAACATGGGTGTTATGAAAACAGATACCGCCTGATCTATAATACACAAAAATAAAAATTATATGTAACCAATAATTCTAATGATTCCTCTTAGACAATTCACCCGGTAACATAATTTTAATAGTAATTATTATTATGCATACCTATATCAATAAAAATAATTTATTTAAATATTATTTTTATTTTTTTTTATTTTACTCGTAAAAAGAAAACATGAACCTTTAATACAGATAATTTTTATTGTACTGCAGTTATTATTGTTCTATTGTTTAAAAAAATTAAATGTGTAAAATTATTTTTTTCAATATTATTAATAAAAAAATAAATGGGATGCGCATGCAACAAATTTATTAAAATTAATTATAGTCATTTTTCAACAATTTTCGCAGTTTTTGCTTTCCCTTTATTTTTTAGATTCGTCGGTTTCCTTTACAGTTCATTTAAAATAAATGAACGAAAACTAAAAATATTGAATATAAAACCGACAATTTTTTTTTAAATCTTTTTTTTACATGAACTATAGGGAATTTTTTTTTTTAGGAATTGGTAAAGTTGAATCTCTTCATGGAAAATCCATGGAATCTATTGAGTCGCAGGCAAATAGTGACACAGCTGCCTCGTACGAAAAGAAAATTGAAAAAGAAAGATGGTATAACATAACTGTACAAATTTTTATACCGTTTATGGTAGCTGGAGTTGGTACCATAGGAGCTGGAATCGTTTTAGGACGAGTTGAGGTACTGAACTGCATTTTACCCGGCAAATGCCCATAACTCCGAAACTAACCATTTGTAGGCACATGCTTTTATAAACTTTTTTAATCAAAATGGTCCATTTATATTTTTTTTTAAATTTATTTAAATTTTGACAAAAGTTTTGAAAAGATAAAACCTTTAAAACTGCCATATAAATTTACTTATTAATAAGTACTAATTAGTATATTTTTTGAATACTAGGTTATAGAATAATTTGTTCTAAGAATAAAAGTTCATAAAAATATGCCCTACACTATAAAAAAACAATTTCATTAATTTTGAGCTGTGACATTAAAAAATTGTTTTAGGATCTTGCAGTTTTTCAAGATATCAAAGCTTTATTTATTTTGGTACCAGCGTTATTAGGCTTAAAAGGAAATCTCGATATGTGTCTTGCTTCAAGATTATCAACTCAGGCAAATTTAGGAAACTTGAATGTAAAACGAGAAATTTTCAAGATGATAGTTGGGAACATATCACTTGTGCAGGTAGTTTATTTTATATTTTTATAATCATAACAAAGGGACATCATCAACTTCATCATCATAATCAAATTATCACTTACAAGACTAATTTGAGGCACCTCTTTATCCCTGGACAATTCTTTCATTTCCCTAAAAATTTTACACCCTGCCTCCTTTTTATTTGTGAGCAGTAATTCATTCTAGGCCTGCCTATTTTTCTTCTAAATCCCAGCTCGCATACTGAGAAATAATGACTACTTAATATACAAATCAAGTAGCTCAAATTTTTTCATCATTCGCAAGCAAATTAAGTTCTTAAATCAAATGTTTTGCTTGATTGAAGTCGAATACATGTACACTGGTAAAACAGTTTATTTTTGTGTACAAAATATTTTGTTGGATATGGCCAATTGAATTATTTGGTTGCGACAAATGAATTTTATTTCCGTCAAATAAACTATTGTGTTCCCATTAATAAATGATTTTAAAATTAAAATATTATTATTAATTAAAAAACCCACTAGTCTTGTGATACGATCAACTGATACTTATCCAGCGATATATTATCGGTATTCCTCATAATTATTATAATTTTCTGAAGAACAATGATTTAATGTAATTTAATAATTAATCAATTATTGATCGATAAATATTTTACAATTATAATAACGGATACAACCTTGATGTGAACTCTAAAAAATGTATACCTACTTTTTTAAAGTTATTTGCTTTCCCCTCTATTGAGGGGAAGCAAATAATTTTATTATTTATTAAGCAAAGGAAACGTTTATCGAATTTTCTCAAGATTGTTTGATACAAAAAGGAGATTATTATAACATTTTTCCAAAGCCGCTTTAACAAAAGATCATCTTTAGACATTTTTGTACACATAATACAGTAAAAATTCACGAAATTCCAATCATTTTTAACAGTAATTACTAGGGTTTCACGAAAAGTGTAATTTAAAAAATCAAGATAAAGCAAGGGGGTCTAGACCCTTGATCAAGAATTGATACTTTTCTATTCTTGATTAATTATTTTTACTTTTTTACTTAAAGACCTAATAAAAGTTTTAAGTAAGTTCTCTAAACTCGATTTTCGCCTATCGTGAAACCCCTTAATTACCAATAAATTTTTCTAAAAAATTTTCTCCGAGTATTAATTTAATCCTATTTTTTAGGTTCAGGCAATTGTTGCGTCTTGTTTGGTCTCAATTTTTGCAGTTAGTGCTAGTGGTCTCACCACAGGAACTTTTGATTATGAGCATGCGCTGCTGTTGGCAGCTAGCAGCTTGTTAACAGCTACATTATCCTGTTTTATACTCGATTTCGTGCTGATAGCTGTGATATTTTTATCGAAAAGACTCAAACTAAATCCTGATAATTTAGCTACGCCTTTGGCAGCTAGCATTGGGGATGTGGTGTCTTTGTTAGTTCTATCCACTTGGGCAAAGTTGCTCTACAGTATTCATGGTAAGTATTGAATATATTTATTTTAACTTTGCTGTATAGCAACAAATGATTCTACAAAAAGAATATGATTTTTTATAGTCTTTAAACAAAAGCATTTTAGAGTTTTCCTCGTGACAAATTTTACCCGATAGGCCGACCTAATAAAACACATTTGGCTGCTTCAAAGGCATATTTAAAAGATTTACGCCAAGTATCTCCTCCTTCTTCTTTTTCTTCTTCCTCCTCCTTTTTGTCTTCCTCTTCTTCGTATTCTCCTAATCCTTCATCTTCTTCTTCTTTTTTATCTCCTACTTTTTTTCTATTTATTTCCTTCTTCTTTGCAAATATAATACAACTGTCCAGTAATATTAATACTGGACAATTGCGATAAAAGCAAGTGTTGAAAACAAGTGTTTTAATATGGAATTATTTTTTTTAGAAACTCACGCTTATATATTGATTATTATTGTTTGCACTTATTTATGTATTTTACTGCCAATATGGATATTAATAGTCCGGAAAAATAAATACACTAAGAAAATTTTGTCATCTGGATGGACTCCAGTATTGTCGGCTCTTATTATCAGTGGGTAAGTACCAGTATCTACACGAAAAAAAAAATACACAGCAAAGATACAGATTAAATAGTATACAGTAAATTTTACTTTTATCCAAGGTCTGTCTTGACTGTTGTTATGCCCCGTATTTACTGGATTGAACCGATAGTTTTGTTAAACAAATATATCCGTGTAATAATTTACTAATCCTTAAAACTACTTTTGTTTAACGCAGTCGTCCAACCGAAGTGTCTGATCGATTTCGTGCTTGTTAGCACTCTTCAGAGCCACATATCGGTAGAAGGACAACTGCGAAAATCAAATCATTTTCGTAGTCGTCCTTCTACCGATATGTAGTTCTAGTAGTTTTAATGATTAGTAAGTTATTACACACATATATTTTTCTACAGTTTTAAATATGTAGCAAATTTTTCAATTAATTTTTAAATATATCCGTGTAGTATTATAATTAAATTAATAATTAAACGTATCTATAGATTAAAAATAATGAATTCAAGTAGCCAGCAAGTTTAAAAGTTAAGCATTTTTAAAATTTTGCAAAATTACATGTATTGCCTAGATAAAGATTTTTTTTATTGTCAGTAAAACGCCGTGAATAAGATACAATTTTTTTACACATAATTATAACATATTAACAATGTTTTTTTGAACAATCAATAACATAAACATAAATCTACATTAACCACAAAAATAAATAAGTTTTATTATTAAAAAAAAATAATGAAAAAGAAAAACAATACTTTACAATTTAAATTTGTTATATTAATTATTTTTTATATTAATTATTATAAATCTGTTTAAAGGGAACACAGTTTTTAATCCAGGTTTCCAAATAACGATAATTTCGCTCCCTGAATCCGCGCTTGTTTTGGCCAGTGTCCCAGAGGGTATGCTCAAGTATTACGTAATGCACTTTTTGGACAATTTTTATGACATTTATCTGTAAAACTGTCAAGTTTTATTCAAAAACAGCTGTAAGTTACAGCCTGTCACAGTTCAAAAAATTGATATATTTTGTTAAAATCTGGAAGTAGTATAATATACTCCAAAGGTTTATGGAAAATGATTAATTTTGACCTGCCTAGTATTATGGTGCTTGTTGAGCAAATATACTTTTTCATTACTGCTTATTTTTAGGTGTGGGGGTTTGGTTTTGGATAAAGCTGTGGACGAGTTTGAAGGATTTGTAGTTTTCCAACCCATCATCAACGGTATTGGAGGAAATTTGGTTTCTGTGCAAGCGAGCAGAATATCCACGATGTTACACAAAACCTCACTGAAGGGAATTATTCCTAGTCACACCAAACAGTGGGTTGCCCCATGGACAGCTTTATTCTCTGGAGGTAACTATTTATTTTTTTTTTAATTGAGCAGTTCAACTATTGCTTAACAATAAATTTTACAGTTTGACCCTTTTCCCCCTAACAATAAATCCAATGTTGCCTTAAACCTCCTTCTTTCTAAGTGTATTAGGGAACGTTTAAGTATTACGTAACGCAAATGTTGATCATTTTGGACCCCCCCCTGTAACGCTATTTTCCTATACCATTAACACTCCAAAATGACCCCCCCTCCCCTAGGAGCGTTACGTTATACTTGAACGTTCCCTTAGGTAATTTGTAATTAGTACCATATAAATAACATAGCAACGTCGAAAATCTAAACCCCTTTAAACATTCATTCTCAAAACCAATAAATAAATACGATGACAAATCATTCTATAGACACTTATATAATTACTTGGCAAGTGTTTTAATTACTTAATTCCTTCGTGAAAATCAAATATTTCCACGTGGAAAATTAAAAAAAAAAAAACAATTATTATTTAATAGTTTATTCACAGGGAGAATTTTCCTTCAGTTAATTTCTGACGTTTGTTTTAGTTCAATCTTGTAAAACTCGTGTTTTAAAAATATAAAATTAAAATAAAACTTAAGAAAAAAGCCCTAGCGCCGCAGGCAAATTTTTTTACAATTGTGATGGTCTAAAATTTTAAAACAGTGGTATAGTTTTAAATTTCATACAAATGCAAGAATGTTCTAACCGCAGGCGATTTTTTTTTCAAATTTCATAGTATATTTTAATTTTAAAAGTGGTACAATTAAAAGTTTCACTTAAATGCAAAAAAACTTTAGCGCAAAAGGCGAAAATTTTGACAATTTTTACATTTAATTTTTATAACCCTAAATAAAACAAAACGTAGGAAAGCCCTAGCGACGCAGGCAAATTTTTTTACGAATTTGAAGATCTATATATGGTCCACTTGAAAAAGGGCCTGCATATTTGCTGGTTTTGGCACCCTTATCGTTCTGGGGGAGTATAAATAAAGTATAAATAAACTATCAACCCCATTAAACCCGAGCCCCGGCGAAGCTTAAATAATAAGAAATAAGAAATCCCTAGTGCCGCAGGTAAAAATTTTTACGAATTTGAAAGTCTATATTTGCTTGTTTTGGTGCCCTTATCGTTCTAAGGGAGTATACAATTTTTAGAGTTTCGTATAGGATTTTAGGATTCGGGGGGGGGGGGGGCGACTTTATTTCATTGGTACTTTTTACTGAAAGTTTCTTTTACTGTATTTCTTGAATTTTATTTTCTTTTTCAGTGTTGCCCTCAAAAACAGCAAGAATTTTAATACTAATGTCAATCCCAGGCCAAACGGTATTCGTGTTTGCCGCCGATTTCATATACCAACATTATAACACCTCTATTGACTACGTATTCGTTTTGACATATCTGTCAGTCGGTCTGATACAAATTATGGCACTTTTGTACATAGCCCATATTATGATTCACACCATGTGGAGGCACAAAATTGACCCAGATAACTCAGCTATTCCATATTTGACAGCTCTTGGTGACCTATTTGGTTCCACTTTACTATTATTGGCCTTTATGTTTTTGAGACACATCAACCATGAATATCAAGAATACATCGAAATTGATTGAGTCACTTAATTTGAGTGAAATTTAATTATTTGTTTTGGTTTTTGAACAATTTTAGGATTATTAGTCCCAGCAACGGAGTACCTACAAATATTACCGTTTGCCCCAAAAATCCAAAAGTTTTTAAAATTGGTAGAAATGTAGTTTAGACCTTTCTGATGAACGTACCAATAGTAGGCATCAATTGAAGTTGAGCTCACGCCGCCATCTTGATTTAAAGGTACATTTTACAGTTTTTTGCAAAATAACTTCTAAACAGTCAATTTTTTGAAAATATAAGTTACAAGAAAAAAGAAAGCTTATGAAATTCTCTACAAAATATTTGGTTAAAACTTTTTTCTAACTTACTTTTTAGTTTTTAAGAAAATGGTCAAAACTTGTGCCAATATCTTAATTTTAAGGAACACTTGGAGTTTTTTGCAAATATCTTCTTAACTGCTTAACTTGTTTAGAAATTATTTGCAAAAAACTGCAAAATTGTGCCTTAAAATCAAGATGGCGGCGCGAGCTTAACTTGAATTAATGAGGACTTTTTACCTTCATCAGGTCTAGCCTACACCTACACCAATTTTCAAGACTTTTTGATTTTTTTGAGGCAAAAAACCTTCGTTTCTTGGGCTATAGGATTCACTGTGTTCCTATGCTTGTGTGATTAATAATTTAAAATAATACTTATTTGTTAGTTTGTACTTAAAAATAGTAAGGATTAATAGACTAGAAACTATCCGGATTACGACTAATAGCATAGGTAATGATTTTGATTACCGTCAACTGGGGTGACTTCGGACGGTGTGGGTGACTTCGGACACTTTTTCGCAAAACACTCTGAACCAAAGCACGTGTGCACAAGTTATGGGGTTGTGTGCACAAATTGTGGAACTGAACCCCACACCGTCCGAAGTCACCCCAGTTGACGGTACTGATAACCGTTATTCGTAATCTTACCGATAATTTACCACCAGTATTTTACCAAATATAGACATGCTAAAACAAAAGTTACCACTGATCTACTAAGTGATAGTACTAAACGGTACGTCCTATATAAAAAATGCAAGGAACACAAAATGTTTAGAATTAAAAAATACATTTTTTAAAATATATTTTTTTTATATATATATATTTTTTTTTTCATTTTAAAAAAGTTTATATTTTTTCTATAGGATGTACCTTTTGGTTTTTATACCTTTAAAAATGTGTTTTGTGACCCTTTTTTTAGGCTCAATGTGGCTCATGTTAACATTAAACAATCGACCTGAAATTTGAAACACTTTATTTTTAGACAATTTGAGGCGTCCCTAAAAAAATATTTTTTAAGGACCACCCTAATGTACATGTACAACAGCATGATTTGTTTTATTTTATAACGTGCAATTATAATAATGATTATTATTTTTTAATTGCTATGCCTTAGTTTTATACATTATTGTACAAAATATATACAGGGTATTTTTTTCTAATGACTTTTGGCACTTCTAACTTTTTTTATTGGAAAAGATAACCATGTGCTTTTTTGGGATTTTATTGTAGACATAATTTACCTCATCATGAGGTCCTCACTCTATTTTCTAAAACCAATGAGTTCTGGTTTTTGCAGAAATAACCCCTAAATTAATACTTTAAATGTAATCCTGAATATTTTATATAATTTCTTGGGTAAAATATACAGGATGGCTCATTCAGTAAAGCAAATAATCCTAAGTAAAAAGTGAAATGCATCAGTATCCTAAAATTGATGTTATTTTAAAGAAAAAAAACATAGAATTTCTCTAGCTGTGGTCTGAGGACAGCGGCGGCCCCCATGCCCCCCTTCCCCCTAAATCCGCCGGTGTCTGAGGGGGTAGTCATTAAACAAAAAAAACCCTGTATATTATATCTTATTAGTTAATTTATTACCTTATCTCTATTAATGATATTACATATTGTAATTGTTATTGTAAATAATAAAATATTTAAAAAAATAAAAGTTTTCTTATTAAAAAAAAATAACAAAAATAAAAAATATCTAAAAAAAATCAAACCTTCACAACAACAATTTTTCTCGTGCGAACAATATTAAGTGAGCTATCTCAAAAAGTAATATTTTTCCCCACCCTGATTTTTACCAAAAGCAATTTCAACTTTGAATAAGGAACCTTTCGTTCAAATTAATAAGTCTTTAGCCTAAATCATTATTCAGTTATCGTGGTCACAAATTTCTCCGACAGTCTGTCAAATAGACCGACAACCATAAAAAAAAATTATGTTCCAGCAACCTTGAAGAGAAAAAAGTTATAGGAATTTTTTTTTCAGATTTTGATGCATTTATTCGTTTTAAGGTCGGTTCGTCCGTCCGCACGTCTTTCCGTACCTCTGTCCGTACGTCCGTCCTTCGGACCGACGCATCGGTCCGTCCAGAGGCCTACAGCTCATATCATTTTACAAATTAAAACCAAACTTTAAACTTTACATCTTTAAGGGATCCTTCTACCTTCAAATTTTAAAAATATTTTTTTTTATTTTTTTTATATAAAAAGAAAAAAGCTCGGAAAAAAGATATCATTGTAAAATTTTGTCGGTATGTTTATTTATAGTCAAAAACTACAAAAAAAAATAGATTTTTAAAGTGTCATAAAACTTTGTTGAAAAAAATATCAAAACACGGTGGTCGCCGTTTTGATCGACTGAAAAAAAAAACGGGATATTATTCAGTATTGAAGCCCGAACTAGAAGATTTTTTTGCCAAAAAACAATAAAATGAGGGAAGTTTTTTTTTATTTTTGAAAGGTATGTTTCATTTACCCACGCATGCTATAAATACTTCTATTAAGTCCGGTACAGAAGTAAAAAAGATAGTCAAGCGCCATCTAACAGAAAATAGATGCAACGTACAATAAGGAATACACATAACTACTTTTTGTACAGGTAAGTTTTCCATTTTATTGTTAGATGAATTTAAGCTTTAAATTCGCATCAAAAGCCCTGTTGTCAAAAATCCTGAATTTCCCAAGCTTTGGGCTTTCAAAACCGTATCTTTGTATTATCATTCATAATAATTTACGCACACTGAAAAAATGAGTGTAAATTCACCTTTATTTTATCATAAAATTCAGTCCTTTAAATTAAAACATAAATAAACTGAAAAGGGTGCGGTTCCACCGCACTTACTTTCTCCCCATGAAGTGCCTGTAACTTTTAAGATTTTCAAGATTTTGTAGCAATTTTTTTGGTTTGGATTTATTTGATTATGAAAAAGAAACTCTTAAATGTAAATTTTAACTCGCATTTGTCAAAATTGCAAAAAAAAATTGCGCTCCTTTGTTATTTTTCCAGGGAAAACCACTAATGACATATTAAATTAACAAATAAAATATTTATAATTTATTATTAACGTCCAACATTTTAGCAAGTAAGAAAACCCCCCTAACCAATCCCATAAAAAAATTATTATTATTATTATTTGGTTTTGATCTTTTAAACGGTTTGGAATGTAGAGCCTCAGTGTAGGCCTCTGGACTGACGGACCAACGGACGGACCAACAGACAGACATAAATTAAGAGCAATAAACATATTTCTTCAAATCTGTAGTAAAATCTGTAGTATAATCGTTGGTAAAATCTATAAAAAAAAGTTTAATATTACCGGTTTTTAGCTATATAATAATGTAAATTTACATTGAACGTTTTTGTAAAGTGATATTTGTATATATTTACCTACATCAGGGCGCGGACTGGTTCCCCAAGTGAGAAATATCACAAAAAGTCAGTAGAACGGCCCCAAAGCAAGAAAATTTGGAAAATGGAGTTACTGGAATTGCCAAAATAGAAAAACGACCTTGGGAGGGCCCTGTCGGCTTTTACCAACCAGGCCTTAGGGCCAGTCCTCCACTGATTTACGCAATTTTTTACAGAGTTAAGTAATTTTGACACATGACACAAAATTAAACTCGCAGCTAAATTTATTCTTAGAGATCATACTTTAAATACGTAACGCAAAATTTTGCAAATTTTGACCCCCTCTTCCCCATATAAAGCTTTGAAACGCTGAGACTTTATAAACACGTATCGCTATTCGCCAAGACCTTCCTTAAAAAAAGGTTTGGGTGAAAAAACAAGCCGATTATTTCTTTAAAAATAATTTAAAAGTTACGTAACGCTACATCAGTCCCCCTTCGTAATGCGAAGCACTACACCCCCACCTAAGTGCATTACGTATTTTAAGTATGACCCCTTATTACTAATAAAGATAGCGCTTTATTACTATGTTATTAGTAATAAAGCGCTATCTTTACAATGCAAATGTTTAAAATAAATATAATTGTTTATAGACAGGAGCGAACTGGATTGGGAAATGTAACTTTGACTTTTTACAAAAGAAAATAATAAATATCATATAATATTGCAGAAAATAATGGTTTTCACCCCTTTGACTTTTTGCCTTTCCCCAATTTTGGCCAAAAACAACCACAGCCCAGAACTTTGAATAATAACTTATGCATGCGTATATTTGTTTCACGGAAGTTGACTTTTTGCACAAGAAAAACTTAAAAAGTAGTAAGATTTAACTAGCCGCGACGAAAGCTGTAGCCAACTTTTTGACTAAAAAGTTACCAACTTTTTGTCAACTAAAGAATTATTAATTTAGTCTTTCCCAAATAGGCAAGCGAGGACTACAAAAAGTTCATCAGCTTATTTTTTGCAAAACTTTTTGATTAAAGAATTACCAACTATTCTTTTTTTCCCAACAAAAAAAAAACAAGTAAAAAAAATTATTTAATTGAAAATGTACAAACTATTGAAATTTTCCTTCAGTAATTGAAGTTCATTTTACGTACAGATCCGCCCCTTTTTCTAATTATTAGCTACGATATTAAATTTGTTTACTTTGTTAAGTTTTATAGGTAAAATTTCCTTTTTAATTAATCGGTATATTTTTGCCAAATCGACAAATTTTAATAGAATTGACAATTCAGCTGAAAAAAAAAATAATATACCTACTTAAAATTAAAATATCTAATTATTAATTACAAATATGTAATTATTTTTACTAGTTTTTAGATTTTTTCAACATCAGGTTTTTTGTCAGCCAGATTCCGAGCCAGATTCAATTTTTGGGGGGTAGTTAAATTAAAACAGAAATTATACCATAATTGTGACTTATGGTTTCGGTTATTATCAAGCAAAGAGCAAAGAAAAACAATAAAAATATAGATGAAAAAATATAAGTATAGATGTTAACGTTTTGACTGTTTTAAATATATTTTGATATAGCTTTCCCAATAAGAAAGTTTTCAAAATTTTGGGAAAGCATCTTGAAAAAAAATTTTTTCGCTTATTTTTGCGTTATATGACGTTTTAAAAATTGATTTCGAGTAATAAAAAAATGTCGGAAAAATGGGAGAGCCTTTTTATCTGTGTAGTAACTTTTTATAAACATTTTAAAAGTTGGCCGTTTTTGGCCCATTCGGTTTCTATAATTTTAAAGGCCAGCATCTTGTTCAGCATGACCAAATCTATAGGAATTGATATGTTTTATAATGAAACGTTTGGAAATATGTTTCATACGTTTGCACGAATAGGCCAAAAACGGCCTATTTTTATTATTATATATTATATAAAAAATATATTTGTCTTTAGAAAAAAAAAGATAAAATTCGATATATCAATGTTTTGTAAAATGACAATAATCAACAAACTATATTTGTTAATATGTATCTGTTTATCTAATCTAATCTTAGCTATTTGAAGACCTATATAATTTTTATATCCTATTAAAAAGTAGGGGATTCGACAATTCAAATGCTTATAAAATCAATTTCAAAATGAGCAGCTGTAAAAAGGTAACATCTGTTTTCAGGGAATTTTCTGTAGAAAAGGTCGAAAGCCTTGGCAACATCGCACAATATGTATTGAAAACAATTCTTGAATATTGAATGGGAGTGAGAGTATTTTATATGTTGTGCGCCAGCGGCATTCTTTACCACAACACGACATTTAAAAGCCTATTTTACAAGAAAAAAATAACCGTGAATTAACCTCAAGTTTAAAATTAAGGGTGTAACAGAAGTTGAATTTTAGTGACCAAGTTATGTGTTTCAAGACCAAAAATACAATACAAAGAAAAGGTTATTTAGCAAAATAACCGCGGTAACAATATTATTTAAATAAAATGGAACTATATTTGATTTTTGGTTTCATAAAACTACCTTTGTACATCCTCAGGTCATAAAGTAAGTTTTAATTATATTAATTGTATTTATTATTTTCTTTCAAATTAACCCTTACATGTCTACATAATCTTATTATGTTTACAACCCTGAGGGTATAATTTGATTTCCCTATTTCATAACACTTTTTTATGTCTACACGCTTCTGAATACATAACCAATAATAAAATTTATCGATTATACTTTCCTTGTTGACTTTCCTTTTAAAGGTATACTTCACTTTTAATTTAGGCTAATAAATATGATCAAAACAATTTTAAATTATTAGTTATAGACGGAGGATTTGTGACATTTCAAATAATTATAGTACTTTTCTTTTTAATTAAATTACAATGTTGACCATTGTTAAGTAAATTTAAAATACATCAAAAACATGTAACAATTTTTTGTAAAAATTTGAATTTAGTTTTTCAAAATATATTTTTGTAATGAATTAGTCATTAGTCAAACAAAAACAAATTAAGGTTCCACAAATATGTTGAAATTTATTAAAAAAATTTCCATTAAAATTTGGTAAAATATAAGGTGAGTGAGCCAATTATTGTCATGTTCCTAATATTGCCACCCCCTCTTAAACTTGTTAGTTCGTCCTCTGTTTCATAGATGGCATTGCCAGTATATCTGTTATATCAAAAAGATAAATATGATATAACTGTATCCAGTTGATAATGGAGTACACAAAACGCAATCCTGTTTCGTGCTCTTCCACTATAAAAACTTGTAAAATTGTGCTCTGTCGCAACCTGGGTAGCATCCATTATTGCAGGGCAAGAACGTAATAAGGTAGGCACAAACATATGGTGCCCATATTGTGTTTTACTCAATAAAAATTGAAAAGGTAATTTTTTGAGATTGTTGTCTAAGTAGCTGTGTTCCTAATATTGCCATGCGAAGTAGTTGATAACAAAAAAATTACAAAAACAAAAAACAATAAGAAAAGAAAGTAAGGAAGAAATCAGGGAGTTCTGAATCTTGGTTCTGCTTTTTATTCGAAGAGAATCGCCAGGACGACATGAGATTGTAATCAATACGTATATGAAGAGTGCGTGGGGCTTACTAAAAATGACAAATTGTTATTTAGGTGTCCAAATTGTACCTACAAACAGCTGATTGTTGTGCCACAATAGTTTTTTGGAGATTTCTTATTAGTTTGTTAATTATTTGTTAGTTTTTTTACTATTATTGCCAGTACCCTGGTAATATTTGGTACATACCCAATATTGTCAGTATGTAATCTTTTTTTTTAAAGAAATTTTTTTTAAGCTCCTGCAGTTTGTTTATTTTTTACCTATTAGAATAAAGATATGTATATTGTTAATGTAGTAAATTTTCAGGTGATTACAAATAGATTTGATTGCAGTAAAAAATTAATTGTCTTAACATGAAAATTATTAGTTCACCCACCTAATGTTTACTCATCAAGATAAACAAAAACAAATAAAATTTCCACAAATATGTTGAATTTTGTTAAAAACTATTTTAGTAAAAATTTATATTTACTTTTAGACAAATGTTTTTAGAAATTTTAAACAATTTAACATTATTAGTTATAGACGGACCTTTTTTAGGCAATTTTAAAGATTTTTCGAGGTAATCTTAAAGGAAATTTCTACGAAATCTTAGTTAAAAAATAAATAAATTGGACTTAAATTAATTTTTAAATTAGACTCTAAACAGCTCGATTGGTTCGTTGAAAAAAAAAATTAAAACCCCTAAAAACCTACAGTAAAAAATTTTACCCCCCTACCCTATTCTAAAATTATATATAACATTTCCACTCTATTTATTCCTTAAGATAAGTGTTAATAGAATACATTTGTTTAACAATAGTAAACAAATAGTGTCTATTTAAATATTATAATACGTGTGGATGTACTGTGTTGTTTATGTAAAGCTAATAGGTAATATATAGAAATAAACTGAAAATGGTACCGTTCCACCGCACTTACTTCCTCGCGAAAATGTGCCAATAAGTTTTGAGATTTTGATTATTATGTTTTTATTTTGATCAGTTTGCATTTATTTTTAAGTGATTACGAAAAAGTAATCCCCAAATGTAAATAACTCTTCACTGTAAAAAGTAAACTGAATATTCAGTTACAAATGGATAGGAAATCAGAATTTATTATCCTGTACAACTGTACTTTAAATTTTGTTAAAAAAACGCAACATTTCATGTCCGTCCTTAAATATTAAAGTACGTGAGTTTAGAACCATAGCGTTTTTAACAAAAATTAAAGTACATTTGTATAGGATCATAACTTCCTATTCATTTGTAACTAAACATTTAGTTGATTGATTGATTTTAGATTGAAAGACATAAAGACAGGGTTTTCTACAAAAAAAAATATAATTTTTGAGATTTTCGATAAGATTTCTCAGATTTCTAGAAAATCTTCGAAATCTTGTCAAAAATTTCCGAATTTTTTCGGATTTTGACTCAGTTATTGAGATAGGTTCTTGGTACCATGGTAAAAATTTATTTAGGAACTATACTTTTTTGGATATAATTTTTTAAGAATTGTTGCTAAAAAAAATCTTTTTTTTGTTTCAGTTATTAAATTTGGCATGTAAAATAATGAAGTCAGGGCGGAGCCTATCATGGCGACGTCAAAAACACTCCTGGATCCGTGGTATTTTCATTATTTTCATAGTTTTCATAATCTGGGTTCAACTGAATTTCCTCTCATTTAACAATTCCGTATCAAATTATTCTTCTGAAAATGATTCGGCCATCTTTAGCATGGTACCCGTGGTACTGCATAAATTTTTACGTCCAAAAAATCAAACTATGGGAATTAATGGGACTTACAGCAATAGCGCCTTCAAACATTTACCGCCTAACATTTCCGAAATCAAACGAAATCTACAACAATACAACTTGCAACAGACTGTTTACAACGAAGACATATTTGGACCACTTCAAAACGATTCCGTTGTTATCGTTATACAGGTGAGATTTTTTTTATTTAACTTTCTATTATATTCTTAAATTTATAATAACTAAACTTAAAAAAAAAGATAAATCCGTTGTTGTCACGTGCGTTTGTTTACACTTACTTCATTTTGAAGTTGAATATACTATAGTATATTCAACTTTAAAATGCAGTATTTGACAACGGATTTTGTGACAGGGTAGGACTCAAAACAAAATATTTCTATATAATGGTCCATTGCAATGCATTGTACGCTTCATCGCAAGTGCTCACGAACTGACCTATTTAATTTTCTACATCCCTACTCTCGCAACATTCGACTGTATTAACCAATGAAACAACGCGCCATCTGCCGCGTGTCCGATTCTGTTATTTACTTCCACTGCATGTTGAAGTTGAATATACTATAGCATTGTATTTTTCCATGGAAAACAATTCAGATAATAAAAACTGTCCCTTATGGTAATTATTCTTAGTATTCATACACTTGCGTGTTTTTTAAAAATATGTTTTTCATTTTAATATAATATTAGCATGTCATTATTGAGAAATTTAAATGTAAACAAAATTTCAAGTATTTTTTTGCATTTATCATATTATTACCATATCATCAGTAGTCAGCGTAAACTCAGTTATAACTCATCAACGTTGAAAATAAACACAGAAACCTAGGCTTACGGAATAATTTTGCCGAATTATGAGGGAAATTTTTATAAAGGTCACTAAATCGAAACATTTGACGACTAATTTTTTACACACAAGAACATTGACTATACAATTAACTATATTAACTATATATTAACCATACATATCGGTGTTTTTCAAAGAAAAAATCGACATTCGATTTTCTTCTTTTAAGAATACGAAATTTTTTTATTTTTATTTATCGATAACTTTTTTTCCCACCTTACTTATTTAAATGGAATCATTAAAAAAAATCAAGATAAAAAGAAATAAAAATGTAAATATTTAAAATCTCGCCACAACGCTAGAGTCGACGCAGCGCCTATGCGAGTACTGGAAATTCGCCGACTACTGCATATCATTTTAATGAAAAACGAGTACCTACAGATCTACCTGTATGACATATTAAAGTTTTACCCAGAAACCTTTTATTGTAAATTAAATAACTTCTCGCTTTTTCAAAACGAGAAATCTCGATTTTTCGATTCTTGTAAAACCCTAGTTTTACAATTATTAAATTAATAAAATGTTAGTTTAATTTCATATAACGCAATGTACTAGTTAGCAAATTGAAGGATATGGTTATCATTTTTGAAATATTTTTAATACCTTGATAATAGTAATTTCTAATTACGTGCTTAGGTAATAATTTGTTAATTATTGGTTTTAATCTAGGTTCTAGAAATAATTGTGTTTTATCGGTCAAATAAAAGAGGTACATTTAAATAAGTTTTAACCATCACCCTTTTTTTACTTTTATTTATATACAGATTACACAGATGTGACACGGGGCGATCTATTTGGTAAATCTGAGTTGCGAGGAACTACACACAGAAAAATATTGTCTTAAATCAAGAATATGGTGATTTGTATATAACAAAGAGAATATATTTTTTTCTTTTACGCATACCATATTCTTATTCTTTTATACTTGAGAATATATTCTTCTTTCAAGCATGCCATATTCTTATCCTTTCATATTTAAAGCACAATTTTGCTTAAAAGGAGAATATATTCTCTTCGTTATATCCAAACCACACATTCTTGATTTAAGACAATATTTTTTTCTGTGTACGCTTGCCCTAATTGACTAAAAAATTGTTAAAAAACAGCACAAAAATAACTAAAAGAAGGGTTTCTGTCCCATTTTGGAAAAAATGTTAAAACAGTTTATGTGCCATTTATACGATGATTCTGTATCGGTCATTTTAAAACAACTTTTTTATAAACGTATGTCCTCCAAAAACTGCTTGTATGGTATCTACCCCTCTTTTAAAGAAACTCCAAAAATTTAGTTTTTATTTAATAACTCTTTGAGCTATAGCAACATAGTTGTTACCATGTTATTTTTGTGTAGTTTTACGTCTCTTGTCGTGCGAAACGGGAGGCCTTATCACTTTTTTGTATTTTTATTATTACACTGATAGAAATGTTGTTGTAATATAGGCTCCAACTATATTTTGCAATATAACATAAATATGTTATACGATACAATAACAGGTTATAGAATTAAGTGGTAAACAACATAAAATTTTAATAAATACAACAACAAATGTTATCTTATGGCGCATATATAACACTATGTTGTTGTATTAATAACGATATAATTTTATCAGTGTATTATACATCGCAAAATTTATACGGAAATTTCAGATAAGAAACACCTCGGTTGTCCAAACACTGCGGCAGGCTTAACTATTATAATGCTAAGGTAAAAATACATAAAAAAGGTACTCTTGTTGTAATACCGAAGGATTAACCCTTCGAGAAAAAATCAAATTCAAATAGTATTTAATTTGATGCAGTATTTTTTTACTAACATTATGTGTTATGATGGGGAAGTAAAACGATTGTTGCCTTTTATTTTACAGTTTATACAATAATATCATTGTATAATATAATGTTTCCGCGATTTAAGTTATTTTTAAACATCTAAGTATAGAATTTTTATTTACTTTCTTAAAAAATCAATATTTTTGCTATTTCATCCTTACCCGTAGTTAACTATGCTTTTCTGAACGAAAAGTTAAAAAAACCTTTTTTGTCTTGTCTAGAATAGTCTCTAGGGGGTAAGGGAAAAAAAATTGTCCAGATAAGGACCGTAAAAATTAATTTAATTAAATATGTAATAATTTTTATTGCTGCTATTAAAAATAGTGAAAAATAATAATATTAATTGTATTTTGTTTGTTAATTTCACGCAGTGAAAATTGATACATTTGTTTACATATCAATTACATAAAAATTACACCATAGTCCAGTCTGTATAGAGATAAAAATTTAGTAGTAGTAGTATTTAAAATGTAATTAAGCATAAACCTGCTTGATATTACAAATTAATGTGTAAGGTTTGATCCACTGAAAAATCAATCTAGTTGGGGCAAGTTTTTATATTGTGATAGCTGTCGATTCTTGTTCAAGAGTAGGGTCGCCAACTCTGAATCATTAAAATAAAGGACATACGTCTCAAAAAAAACGAAACCACTTGGGCTTTTTAAATTTTTTAATATCAAATTATTTATTATCGTAAAATACCGTAATAACAGGCAAATAAAATAAGATACTCCTTCCAGAATTGGAATTCCAAAGCTTTGTATGCGAGACTGATAGCGATGTGGCTGACGCAGGTGGGCAGAGCGTCACGTCGTACCAACTCCCTAACCCGTCTATTTTAAGGGACAACTTTACAATTTGATTCAAATTGAAACATAAAAGCTTTATTATTATTTATTATGTGCCAGTTTTAACGTTTGATATTTAAAAACAATTACAAGTGACACATGGACCTACA
This sequence comes from Brachypterus glaber, assembly GCA_958510825.1. Taxonomy (NCBI): domain Eukaryota; kingdom Metazoa; phylum Arthropoda; class Insecta; order Coleoptera; family Kateretidae; genus Brachypterus; species Brachypterus glaber. Next base: position 16,140,136 of record OY294054.1, on the reverse strand, counting down.
ATAAATTATTATAAATAAATGTCTGCATTTTTTAAGATCAATCGTAAATTTAAAGGACATTTATCGTCCTTTAAGGGTTTTATAAAGGACAAAGGACAGTAGTAAAAAATAAAGGACGGTTTGCAACCCTTGTCAAGAGTCTCGATTCTCGACGGATGTATCTTTTCTTGTCTTGAGTTTTCAAATAAGATACACCCTTGTCTTTTCTCGAAAACGAGAATTGTCTCATTTTAAGACAAGAAATGACGATTTCTTCACTCTGAAAAAAAAAAGATCTAGCTCTAAAGCCACAAATATGGTAAGAAAAACAAGACAAATTTTTGTGCTTTTTTTTTAATTTTTATGTAGAAGATCCTGCCTCAAAAAATATTCTCCTGTCTGGAAAATAGGAAGACAAATTATTTAAAATTCGATTTATTGCCTTTTGCTTAATAGCTACTCATATGAAAGCGAATATTGCTTTTAATGGTAAACCACCATATGCGATATCTCAATTTATTTTTTATTTTCTTGTTATCTTATACTAAATCCCATAAAACTTGTATATATGATAGTACCAGCCCCCTTTATAAGGCTATTAAAAAAATAATTTATCTAAAACAAAAAACCAACAGATTAAAACATAAAAATTATCATCATCATCATATCATAAATGCCATATTACCATATAACCATAATCCTAGCCAATTATTTCATTTCCCCTAAAATTTTTCACCTTACATCCTTTGTAATTTGTGAGCAGTATTTAAATCTAGGCATAACTTTTGACCCTAAAGAACCCTTTCGCGTGGAATGTCACTAAATGTTATATTTTAGCGTTTACCGATACTTTAGTTGTTAGTTAAATTAAACCGTGAAACAATAAACCGGCCCCAAGTGTAAGAGTGTCACACCATTTTAATTAAGTATGCTATTTATGTCGTGTTTCCATTTAATTTGCATAACGTACAAGCAGAAAAATGTTTTAGTAATCATTACCAAAAAATAGTTAGGTTCTTATAGTTTAGCAGATGTGTGACACCTATGATTTGATTTTCACTTCATCAGTTGTGCCAATATACATTCATTCATAATACCTTCTGTTTCATTCATTATTTAACTATACAAAGTTGGTATCTTATGTCAATCACATCACACGATTTTTCTGCCTCTAGGTATAATTATTTCCATAAATGTATTTTTTATTCCAGATACACGATAGAATAACCTATTTGAGGCACTTAATAATAAGCCTGGCACAAGCAAGGGACATAAATCAAGCACTTTTAGTCTTCTCGCATGACTTTTACGACGAAGAGATAAACACTCTAATCCAGACAATCGATTTTTGCAAATTTATCCAAATTTTTTACCCGTTTTCGATTCAAACTCATCCAGCGGAGTTCCCAGGGGAGGACCCGAACGACTGCCCTCGGGATATCAAAAAGGATCAAGCCCTGATCAACCAGTGCAATAATGCGCTCTATCCGGACCTATACGGACACTACAGAGAAGCAAAATTCACGCAGACCAAGCATCATTGGTGGTGGAAAGCAAATAGAGTTTTTAGCCAACTGGATGTGACAAGAAATCATAGCGGTTTAGTGCTATTTTTAGAGGAAGATCATTACGTAGCGGAAGATTTTATTTATATTCTTAGGTTGATGCAGAGGACTTGCAAAGACACTTGCAAACATTGTAATATCCTGTCGCTTGGAACTTATTTAAAAACATATAATTATTATGGAGATTCCAAAAAGGTAAGTTGTTAAGCATTTATGTAATAATACTGTTTATTTCGGATAGTCTTGAGAAATACGCTACGTTTGAATTAACTATACTAGTCTAAGAGCTGGTGACCATTTTTATTTCGTTATTTTCTTTCAGCTGTATTTTACGTCTTAAAGTACATTCAAATTAAACTATTTGCAAATCACCAGGTCCTAGATCAGGTTCCTTTGGGTGCAAAAGCCCCAAAAAGATGGTGAAATGGGGTACCCGAAAAATATATTTTTAACTTACCGAGTCCAACAAATTACATATGTTGCATTTAGATTAGTCTATTTTCACAGTTTTACACAGATATTCAGCAGTCCAAGGGGTATAAAAAGACTTTAAAACCCTCATTTGACATATGTCAATACTAAAAAGTCTAAATAATTTTCATTTAATCAAAATATCGTTTCAAATTCTCATTTCTTTAAAAGATTAAGTATAAAATATGTCAAAGGCACTTTTAAAGGCTGTTTTTACCCCCCTAGCTCCAGAATTATCGTGTATAACTATGGAAATAGCTAAATCTAAATGTAATAAATGTAATGTATATGACAAGTTAAAAATAGATTTTATGGTAGATGGTTAGTTCAAGTATGAAGTATAAGCAAGAATAATGTTATAACTTTATAGCGTTATAACGTGACATACGTTACATCGACTACGTCTAGACAATAAACAACTACCGTGGTTTTAAATACAGTTTTGCTTAATATTAATTACCTATAGCAATATCGGTATTTATAAATCTACGGTTTTCAAGGCCTTTTATCACAACTAAATCCCGATTATTAACCCTGTTGTTCAAGTGGCTTAGATTTATAACTTACGATAAACAAATACTCGTATAAAGTACGGGTCTCGGAATAAATATCCGCGCTCTTCATTCAAGGATATTGACGTTGGTTCAAAGAAATGCTAGCTTTGAAATAAGAGAATATGGATTTGAACATATCGAAAGACACGTCTTCTTGATCCAAGGAATTCATTTTTCTGTGCATATCTTTGGATTGATTATTTAAACGTTATATGGTTAACTTATAAGTTAGTTAGAACTATACAATATGATCAATTGAAAGGGGTGCAATACAGTAAAATACACGATTTTATCAGAAAGAAACAAAGAAAGAAAGGAAAGAAGATGTAGCTAAAAATAATTTAGTGTCTGCTATTTTGGCAACACTGAACTGAATTTTCAAATTCTGTACTTGAAGCAGGAATTATTATTATTAAAATACAGATAGAACACTGTTTTTGATCTACTGCAATCGACAGAAAAGAATTGTGGTCCTGTCTTATCATCAAAAACACTAAAGCTGCGGAAAAGCCAACGTAAACCTACGGTTATAGTTAGGTCATGTAAACACACAGCGCCGTAACTATAAATATAAAAGTGGTAATTTTAGCAGTAGTGGAAACGTTTATTTTTTTTAGTCATCAATTTTTTTATCAAGGAAATTCATTTTATCAGTAGTGGATCTTAAAATTCGAAAAAGTTGTAAATTTCATGAGTTAAAAATATGAAAGTTGTAATTTTAGCAGTAGTGGGAACGTTTTTTTTTTATCAACTTTTTTGTTAAGGGAAAAAAAGTTGTAGAGGAAAGTCACCTAATTTCGGATACCATTTACAATGTATTCAATATTTAATACTCGGTATTACTTTTTGATATTTTTTTTATATAACCAGATACAACTTATTATAGCGAACCATGGTTTATTATAAAAGCAATTTTATTACAGTTTATTTTTTCCAAAAAACACGGTTAAAAAAAATCAGCGCATTTTTGTGCATTTGAAAAAGGGCTCCTAATTTCGGACATATCCGAAAAATTTTTTTCAAGAGTAGATCTGGATCCCATTGCTTATGTTTCTTGTTATTCCTTCACATTTAAGACGTAATTTAATCATTAAGAGATTTTCTACGAAATACTATAGGAACTATAATTTTAGATTCCCAATTTCGAATATCTTAGTATCTTAGATAATTTTCGTTTTTTCAAAATTGTTTATCTTAGTTTGTTGTATCATTATAAAAATAATAATTAATGGTTGGTTATCCTGAATAATAATTACCTTGCGGATATCCGAAATTGGGAATCAAATGCACAAAAATGGTCTATCCAAAATTAGGCAACTTTCTGCTTTTTAGATTAGAAATTTGTAGAATGTTTACGTTTTCAAATTGCTTAATTATGAATAGTGGATCAACTTAACTAACATCATAACTTACCCAAGACAGAATCACGAACTTTTATAACGATTATTTATAAAATAAACAAGCATAATATGCAACTGAGCACAAAACTGCCATTTGCAATATAAACGATTTGTGCTGCCATTTAAAGGGGAGAAGCTCTACTGTTATCATATTACAGGACGGATTTAGTTTGACTTTTGGCTTCACATAAAAGTAGGTTTCTGTTTACCTTTGCAAACAGTATCTTAAATACACTACTATCCGAAATTTGGAAACCATCCGAAATTAGCCGCATTTCCTCTAATTTTAGACTAAAAAAAGTCGTGATTTTCGACCATCTCCCCTTCCCTCATCTTCGCTACGATCCTGTATATATACAAAAGTTCTAAACTGTCTGTCTGTCACTCTGTAATTTATATCGCCGACAATTTTAGTTTTAAAAATTAAATATCTTGTTGAATAACAAATAAAATTAAAAAAAAAACGCTAGAAATGTAGTCTTGCAAATCCTC